>OY759271.1:49343712-49676212 GCA_963662155.1 Lamellibrachia columna
ATGGGTCTGTTTTCTATGTTTATGTATGGGTCTGTTTTCTATGTTTATGTATGGGTCTGTTTCTATGTTTATGTATGAGTCTGTTTCTATGTTTATGTATGGGTCTGTTTTCTATGTTTATGTATGGGTCTGTTTTCTATGTTTATGTATGGGTCTGTTTCTATGTTTATGTATGGGTCTGTTTCTATGTTTATGTATGGGTCTGTTTTCTATGTTTATGTATGGGTCTGTTTCTATGTTTATGTATGGGTCTGTTTCTATGTTTATGTATGGGTCTGTTTCTATGTTTATGTATGGGTCTGTTTCTATGTTGATGCATGGGTCTGTTTCTATGTTGATGCATGGGTCTGTTTTCTATGTTTATGTATGGGTCTGTTTTTTATGTTTTTGTATGGGTCTGTTTTCTATGTTTATGTATGGGTCTGTTGTCTATGTTTATGTATGGGTCTGTTTCTATGTTTATGTATGGGTCTGTTTCTAAGTTTATGTATGGGTCTGTTTTCTATGTTTGTGTATGGGTCTGTTTTCTATGTTTATGTATGGGTCTGTTTTCTATGTTTATGTATGGGTCTGTTTCTATGTTTATGTATGAGTCTGTTTCTATGTTTATGTATGGGTCTGTTTCTATGTTTATGTATGAGTCTGCTTCTATGTTTATGTATTGGTCTGTTTCTATGTTTATGTATGGGTCTGTTTTCTATGTTTATATATAGGTCCGTTGCTATGTCTCTGTACGGGTCTGTTTCTAAGTTTATGTATGGGTATGTTTTCTATGTTTATGTATGGGTCTGTTTTCTATGTTTATGTATGGGTCTGTTTCTACATATATCATGTTCACGCTTCAATTGAGAGTTTGTTTTCGGACGAGTAAGGTCCGCCACCTTCCTAGTTTCTGTCACGTGCCAGCCTCGCCTAGTTCTGTCAGCCCCAGCTGCGTCATCTGCTTCAACACGCGGCCTGTCCATCCATCTATCTCTCGGGCGTCCTCGTCTCCTCTTGTCTTCTTTCATGCCCTGCACTGTCTCCTTCTCCAGTCCATCTTGTTTTCTCATGGTGTGTCCAAAATACAATAGCTTTGGTTTAGCCTCCAATTGGTCCTACTTTGGTTTAGCCACCAATTGGTCTTCTTTTGGTTTAGCCACCAATTGGTCCTACTTTGGTTTAGCCACCAATGCACAACGTCTATGCTATTTTGGTAATTATTTCTTACTCTCTATTGTCATCACATGTCCTGTCTAAACCCATGTTCGTGTTATATTCCAATGTTCGTGTTACATTCCAATCATCGTCTGCTTTACGCCGTCTTCGCTAACATGACCTCGTCCACCCGCTGTCTATGATAACGTTTATTCCACCAACTTCCTGGTTTCACATGACGTGCCGTTTCGTCTCTTCTCTTCATCCTGCTTAATTACCGCATATTTTATTCTGAAACATGTTCTTATCCCACAAAATCATACGACATACTTAATCTATGCAATCCGTATCAATGTTCATACTTTCCCTTTATTCTGCGTCCAATTGTATGGGCCAGCGAGGATCCCGGGGTGGGCACTCGACACATTGCGAGTATATCATCCTTGAAACACTCGACACATTGCGAGTATATCATCCTTGAAACACTCGACACATTGCGAGTATATCGTCCTTGAAACACTCGATACATTGCGAGTATATCGTCCTTGAAACACTCGACACATTGCGAGTATATCATCCTTGAAACACTCGACACATTGCGAGTATATCATCGTTGAAACTCTCGACACATTGCCAGTATATCATCCTTGAAATACTCGACACATTGCCAGTATATCATCCTTGAAACACTCGACACATTGCGAGTATATCATCCTTGAAACACTCGACACATTGCGAGTATATCATCGTTGAAACTCTCGACACATTGCGAGTATATCATCCTTGAAACACTCGACACATTGCAAGTATATCATCCTTGAAACACTCGACACATTGCGAGTATATCATCCTTGAAACACTCGACACATTGCGAGTATATCATCCTTGAAACACTCGACACATTGCGAGTATATCATCCTTGAAACATTCGACACATTGCGAGTATATCGTCCTTGAAACACTCGACACATTGCGAGTATATCGTCCTTGAAACACTCGACACATTGCGAGTATATCATCCTTGAAACACTCGACACATTGCGAGTATATCATCGTTGAAACTCTCGACACATTGCCAGTATATCATCCTTGAAATACTCGACACATTGCCAGTATATCATCCTTGAAACACTCGACACATTGCGAGTATATCATCCTTGAAACACTCGACACATTGCGAGTATATCATCGTTGAAACTCTCGACACATTGCGAGTATATCATCCTTGAAACACTCGACACATTGCGAGTATATCATCCTTGAAACACTCGACAAATTGCGAGTATATCATCGTTGAAACTCTCGACACATTGCCAGTATATCATCCTTGAAATACTCGACACATTGCCAGTATATCATCCTTGAAACACTCGACACATTGCGAGTATATCATCCTTGAAACACTCGACACATTGCGAGTATATCATCCTTGAAACAAATCCCACGTTTACGGGTCCAACGCACGTTAGCACACGCAACACGTTAGCACACGCAACACGTTAGCACACGCAACACGTTAGCACACGCAACACGTTAGCACACGCAACACGTTAGCACACGCAACACGTTTAGGGCATACAATAGCAAATTATTCTTTTCGGGTAAATAAACGTATATATTTTGAGGGAAAAAACGCGTTTTTTATGAAGGGTACAAACTGAGAGGTCCCGCTAATATATAAATCAAATATGTTAGTGAATGAATCCATATCATGGAACAGCGCATGTATTGTACGTTAAAGAGAAACAAAAGTCGTGGTTTTGGGCATTTGTCCCTATAAGAGCTAATAAAATACAACCACTTCCAATTACAATTAAGGATATTATGCCAGCGGTGTACTAGGGAAACCGTGTTGAACACACATCATCTTAATTTAATGGACCGCGCCATACTGCTAGATAATCCTACGTCACGAGTGTCGTAGTTTAGCAAAATTAGCTCGCCAAATGAAAATATATTTGTGTATACACTTATTCTTATATATGCTAATTGGATATGGCCATGCTATTTGCGTCCAGACTCAACTTATGTAACATATGTACTAAACTATACCTCTTTCTGACAAAACAGCACATTTGTTTGAGACTTTGCGTTAGTCCAGTGTATGCCGGCCACACTCAATACTTTACAATTAGTCTACGTAACCCGATTGTCATGGAATTGTGCATGCGCTTATAGATCGCGCTGGTTAACATGTCAGCCTTCAGTCAACCGGAGACATGGCCAGAATCTCCACTTTAGAAGACATTCTGAGTAAACCACTGGCTGATAATCTTGGTTTTAGTTGCACATTGTTAGTATTTGTTATCTTTTTTAGTTGCATATATAGCCCCAGAACCATGACTTTTGTCGGTTTAAAGGCATAAGGGTTACCGGGGCTAGTTGTTACAGTGTTCAGGTAAAGTTACTTTTTATTAAAAATATGTTAGATGCATTATTTATGTCAGCGAATGCACTAAATGTATTATACGTATTAATAAAATATACCATGCTAATAATATTCCAAATTATAGTTAGGTAGATATGTGAAGTTTCCCAGGCGCGGTCGACTGTAACAACTAGCCCCGTAAGCGGGGTAAGTTGTTACAGCAAAGAACTTGTGCATCGCTAAGTGTCACTCGTACATGTTACTGTTATTACATTAATTGGATTATACACCCGTATGCATCTTATACACAGTGTGCATAACAATGTAGGTGTTCACAGCTTCATATATTAATGAATATATATATATATATATATATATATATATATATATATATATATATATATATATATATATATATATATATATATATATATATATATATATATATATATATATATATATATAATTTATATATATGTATATTATATATATATATATATATATATATATATATATATATATATATATATATATATATATATATATATATATTAACCTTTTAATTTTTCCAAAAGGGACTCGTCCCTGGGATTCTTACATAACAAACAATTGTGAATGGAATAAAAATTATTGAATGGAGTATGACAAAGTGAATGACAGTATCTGTAATAATTATTTTAACAAATTAACAAGTTTACCATCCAATGCAAAACCCCCGCATGGCAAGTGGACAAGGAAGCCATTTGCTTATCGAGAGTCCCAAAAAAAATTATTTATGTGTAACCCTCCCTTCTGAGATATTTGTCACCTTTGTTTGACGCTGCTAGCATTGCCAATACGGGTTATAAATCAGTACGCCGGGTTTCACAAATGAAATAAAGCGTTCACACGTCGTGGTTAAAATTTTAGTTCTTTCAGTCATTGTCAGCACACAACTCGTTGGCTGAGCCATCAGTGGGACCCGCTCAAGCGTTGTTACAGTTGTAACAACGTGCCCCAACACAGTTGTAACAACGTACCCCAACACAATTGTAACAACTTGCCCCAACACAATTGTAACAACTTGCCCCAACACAATTGTAACAACTTGCTTCAAACACAATTTTTGCAGTTGAACGCACATGGACGGTAGCACATCCTAAATTTCAGTTCTTAACTCCCGAGCTAAAAAGACGAAATTAACGAAATGTGGACACAAATGACTTTTTAACTACTTAAAACTGTTTTTGCTATGCCCACATAATATAAACTCACGCAGCCACTTTTTATGTCTCGTGAATGAAATTTGAAAACATATCTGCTATATAGAATAAGGGGTTATGCTATGTGTAGACAGTGTTTCCGCTGATGAACGCCCAACCAACTACTGTCGATGAAATGTCTATGTGTGCTATGTTTTCGTGAAACGACTCTGTAACGACGTGCCCCTGTATACAACGAGCACCGGTCGATCTCCCCTACATTTGAATCCACTCAACTTGAAAAGTGCATCTTCTTGACAGAAGTCTAAAACGTGTCCAAACGTTAGACAAATGGTTAAGGATAGTAATGTATTGAGTGTCCGCTCCCCCTGGTGTGAATTGGCCGTAGTAATTCTTCGTCGCCCGATCCATCAATGACTATTTCGTGGTTTGCGTCGGTTTTTTTAACGTAGGTCCCTACAACCCAGAAAGTCTACGCAGCCTTGATATCAAGCACATACCATATAATGCCATGAATGTATTTATTAAAAAACAGTTCCGGTATGAATGCGCCAGTTTTATGCACTCTGTTTTATGTACAATGTTGTCAATCTGTAATTAGAAACTTAGTATATAGATTTATGTGTAGATTAGATAGTTCATCTAATTATATTATAAGGGATATATTAGTCACTAGCTTGCGTTTTTCATCAAGAATTCGCAAACATGTGTGTGCGTGTGCGTGTGTGTGCTCTGTTGAGCCGGAATAAAGATATTGAATTGAATTGGATTGAATGTTTAAACGGGTTTCTTCTAAACAACACGCATAATAATTCTATCAACAATTATTTTTCTTCTAACTAAAAAGTTGTACCCCGATTCGTTGTCAAACTAAATGTTGAATGTCCATAAAATGTGTCACGTATCGGCATTTAGTTTGTTAATAAAAATGATATCTAAACACACGGAATTATTCCAGAGACTAAGGAATTCATGAACGAAATGCGCTGCATCTTGTGACACTATCGAATAATGACAGGTGGCACGTGTTGGAAGTTGCAAATTGTTTTGGTTAATTAGAAGTTCCTAATAGATGTAAACAATCGCGCAGTAAGTATTTAGGCATTTCGAAAATTACACGAGGTTTGATCATTATTGTAAATATAATGTAAAGTGCTTACGGTGTTAATCATAACCCTGTATAGCTACATTTTATTACATTATCGCCCGTTTGCATGGTTTGCACGCGCGAGTCGAGATGTAGTATTTGTTTTACAACCCTCTGTCTCTGATGCCATTTGTATGCGGTGAGCTGGCAATAATCATCCGTGCACTCATGAAGCGAATCATCAAACTAAAACTCTTGAACGATGCAACGAGCACTGCACAGCTCGCAGTGACGTACACGGAGTCGACAAGCTGCGTTCATCCAGACACATTTGTCACTTGATGGGCAGAGACTATTCGCAGCTCTGCGAATAACGGCCAAAACTGTTCTTATTCGAAGAGCAGCTCTGCGAATTACAGCAACAATTGGTCTTATTTGCAGAGCAACTCTGTGAATTAAGGCAAATTGTAATTTATTCGCAGAGCAGCTCTGCAAATTACGGCAAGTTATTGTGGGAGGACTCATTACGTAGACATACCTTTAAAGTTTACACCTAGAGTAGTCTAAAAGTATGGCAGTCATTCTGCACATGCTTTTTGATTTTCTGCCAATCCAGGAGATTTATACGTAAATCGGAGGGTCTCGGAAAAACATCGATTTATACGTAAATCGGAGGGTCTCAGAAAATCAGTGATTTATACGTAAATCGGGTAGTCTCAAAAAATCAGGGACTTGTATGTAAATCGGAGGGTCTAAGAGAACAAAATATTACAAAAAGAATACTTTCCATGACAGTAGCAACCATGTTTTATGATCATCAATCACCAACAATTCATATATGATGCAAAAGCACATTATATATATATATTCACACATAACTCATCAGCTCTAGACATCTGGCACAGAAGAATAACGTCCATGTTGATCTCACATAGAGCATGCAGGGTGACTTGACTTTACCATGCATGACAGGCACACGCCTATAATTTATGAAAACCCACACGCATATATCACAAATTTGCCGTCGGTTAGCCAAGGCCAAGTCTGTTGAACTGGCTTCACTAGCAGACTCACTCACTCAGATGCAGAAGCAGTATGATGAACTCAGGAAGTGAACATTCTGCAGACAGTGTATGCATTTGACGGCAGTTATGCTTTGCTGCATGACTGTTAGCCATGTTTCACTTGAAATTGATCAATGCATGTATGAGTAGGTAATGAGTGGAAGCCCAGTGGATATTTCCAGGGCTTAAATAAAAACCATGCCATTGCGTGCTAAATAGAAATAATTCTCTGTGATTACTTAGTTATTAGATGGTCATATTCTAGTGTAGCACATGATAATTGCGATGGTTTAACTTGCAAAAAAGGTAGTTGAAATTTACATTGCCAGGTAATGGAAAGTCATGGAATTTGAAATGTCAAAATGTGTACAAACCCTGTTAATTTCTATGATCGATTAATGATTGATCGTTAATCGATTAGATAAACCAATGATCGACCGATTTTACCAATTCCCAACACTGTACAGCTGGCCACAATAAAATACACATGCCAACGTAATGTTGTTAATATGAGAATGGTCACAAGAACATTTTTGAACCCTCGTGTGTTTCCTAGAATCAATCTTCCAGTAAGTCCTGTGATGCCACACAGCTACAGAAGTAGAGGAATAACTGAAGGATGTTCACTGTATGTTTTGTTTCAGCATCAGAATGACATCTTTGGCAAGGCAACTAGAGCGATTAGCTGTTCCATACACCCAGAGCGTTCTGGGACAGGACACCCGTCGTGCATCACTGCTCTTCGATCCAAAAGAGGCAGCAAATTTAGACAAGGAGGCAGTTTTTGCATTGTGTATGTCTGATTTGTACTGTACATTTTTTTTTACATAATTAAAGTACTGTGTATTTTTTTTCGTAATTTTACAGATTTTGCTTAAATTGTGACAACATGAAGCAATATACATCAATTGGAAGTAACATTCTTCTAAAGAAGTATTTTATAAGTAAACTTATTAATATTAGTATTGTTTTTATGCATCTATATCTGTATACCGTACATATGTTATATTGTCACTATCTTCTCCAATCAGTAATTAAAATTAATTAAAAGCTTAATTCATTATGACTTTCAGTTTTGGCATCCTTCTGTCTTGAATAGACAATGTTTTGCGCCATGGTGGTCACAGTGCAAAAGATTATATGTTCAAGATATTTACTTACCAACTCTCTTAAGTGGGTTTGATGACTCAGCAAATATAAACTCCTAGTTCAATTACTTCCACTGCAGCCATTAGTGGGTTGGAGGAACTGGAGACGATCGACCCAGCGTTCATTGAGTTTGAGGCAACCTTGTTCAATACGGCCAGTCACAACTGGGAGCGCAGTCTGCAGACCAAGGAAGTCAACGATCAGCTCGATGAGACCATCTCACAGTTCCTGGTTCAGTTGTCCCCCTACTTCCTGCTGAGGGCGGCCCACAAGACCTTGGAGTGGCTTATTTACAAGTGAGTTTAACAAGACCGCCATCCAAGGCTAAGCTCCATAAGGCAAGTGGACAAGGAAGCCATTGGCTTATCGAGAGTCCAACAATTTTTTATCTATGTGTAACCTGCCCTCATGAGAATAACTGAGAGTTAGAACATGTGTGGCATATTTCTCTAGAAATTAGCACCCTCCGTCTCCAGGGGTTCTGACTACATCAGTACCCTTGGCAGATCGACCTGTTAAAACATGATATTTCTGTTGCAGTTTTAACCAATAATATTGCTAGCTCAGATTTATGGGGCAAGCATGTGGGAACTTTAATTGGGTAAATTATGGTTATTTCAAGGGAACGCTCTTTTGGGCACTGGCACATCTAGTGCCCAGAAACACGTTGACCAAGAAAGGAAGTATGATAAAGTACAAATGATTCAGCATATATTTACACTTGGCGTGTGATAAATGGAAAAATCCACCTTTCAACAGGTCGAACTGCCAGGAGTACCATAGTACTACTACCACCCCTGGATAGTGAAGGTGTCTGCCAGGGGTACCGTAGTACTAGTACCACCCCTGGCTAGCGAAGGTGTCTGCAAGTGGTACTGTAGTACTATTACCACCCCTGGCTAGCTAGGGTGTCTGCCAGGGGTACTGTAGTACTACTACCACCCCTGGATAACGAGGGTGTCTGCCAGGGGTACTGTAGTACTACTACCACCCCTGGCTAGCAAGGGTGTCTGCCAGGGGTAACATACCTGGGCTGGGTAAAAAAAATTATTGTAATTGATTACAGCAACTTTTTTTAACTGTAATTGATTATGGTTTAAAAAAATTGTATTTATTTCAATTGCAATCATTTACAATTGTATTTATTTCAATTGCAATCATTTACAGTACGTTTCGTATCACAAACTACCTGAACAAACCGTCAATAAAAATATAATTTAAGTTTCAAACAGGTTGACAATCAAGACTAATAATAACACCTGCTTATATAATCAAACAAGTGCACCAGAAAATGTCTCCCTTTTAAACAAGACTGGGTTGTACTGTAGGCTTTTGTATACTTTTCACCTTGTGGGATTTTGTCTGTATGGATTATGTCTTTGATTCACAAATTACATATTGATCAGGATATATGTGTGTGTGTATATATATATATATATATATATATATATATATATATATATATATATATATATATATATATATATATATATATATGGAAAGACCTAAAGCCTGATATTGCTTCAGAAAATATCAGCCCAGTGAAACATTGTAGAGTTAGCAAGCCAATTACACCCCTTGTGTTGTGGTGGATTGGAGACAGGTCAGGTGGCAAGGACTGTTTATGTGGCCTCTCCCCATTCCCAAATCACACAAAGCAAAGGGCAGACCAATTTAGAATGTTAGCTTAGTACAGGAGCTACAACCTCAAAGTAAACACATCATACCCTATTATTAGTACACCTGATGTTTGTGTGAACCAACAAGGACATAGTTTAGAATGCACTCAAAAGTCTGATAAATGATCGATTGACTGGATGTTATTGTTTCTAACGTACAGGCCTGCTAACATGTATATATTTTTATATAATAAAAATATGTTTTAAACTGCTGTCTTTTTATTTAGCATCAATCAAAGTCACAATTCAACAAAATGTACAAACATTACCGTTAGATTTGTTTATCAGTTGTGTACTAAATATTGAAATTCAGCAAAACGTGCAAAAATATATAATTAACAAATGCTGAATATATTTTATTCAGCATAATGTAATTGAAATTGAAACAGTGTAATTGTAGTTGATTTGAAAAATTACGAGTATTTTTGTAGTTGAAATTTAAAATGAAATGTAATTGTAATTGATATAATTTTGTGTAATTGGATCCACCCCTGGCTAGCGAGGGTGTCTGCCAGGGGTACTGTAGTACTACTACCACCCCTGGCTAGCGAGGGTGTCTGCCAGGGGTACTGTAGTACTACTACCACCCCTGGCTAGCGAGGGTGTCTGCCATGGGTACTGCAGTAGTACTACTACCACCCCTGGCTAGCGAGGGTGTCTGCCATGGGTACTGCAGTAGTACTACTACCACCCCTGGCTAGCGAGGGTGTCTGCCAGGGGTACTGCAGTAGTACTACTACCACCCCTGGCTAGCGAGGGTGTCTGCCAGGGGTACTGCAGTAGTACTACTACCACCCATGGCTAGCGAGGGTGTCTGCCAGGGGTACTGCAGTAGTACTACTACCACCCTGGCTAGCAAGGGTGTGTGCCAGGGGCACTGTAGTACTACTACCACCCCTACCATACACTGTATGTACTTATACATGACAGGTCTCTTCCATGCTGTTACAGATACCACATCCACCAATTCAACGTTGACTCCCTGCTCTTGTGCATCCTGCCATACCACGAGACAAAGATATTTGTGCGTGTTGTTCAACTCCTGCCCATCTCGCAGCCCACAAACAAATGGAACTGGATTCACTCGACCGCAGTGAGTCGTCAGGTCATACGTGGGCCCAGGCACAATAAATACACTGTGAAAATTATTCAAAGCCAGTAGTCTATTTCACAGCTTGTTTGTTCAGATTATTCCACATCGTGTAAATCTGTAGAACATATCTGATTTTAATTAAAATAAATCCATAGAAATAAGTCCCTGAAGTTTCTGCACGAAGAGGATTAAGTAAGTTTTGCCTTATTTAAAAAAAATTTTTGGTAAAATTATCTTGAGTAAGTGAACACATTTAACTATATTAAAGTCAGGCAGCATTGTCTTCAGACATCACATAGCCTCATTATAATGTTAAGAACAACACTATTTACCCACAACAACAATAATGTTAATGGTTGTACACGCATCATGATACATGTTTATGCTGCATGTTTCCTTGCTACAACAGAACGCTGGCGTTCCATTGGCCAGACAGACTCTTGTCAACCATTGTCGCGGTGATCCTGGCTTCTTTGCTTTCATCTGCGAAATCGTTCCAAAGTTTATCAAGGTGAGCAAGATGCTAATTAGTCATCTTTGCTCCATTGGGAGTCATCTTTGCTCCATGACCATCAGAGATCATCTTATAATATTTTGATAGCTGTATTTGTGACATAAAGTCTTATCAGGGATATATTTTTGGTGTTAGTAATATTTAAGTATCTATGTTATTTAGGTATTGTTTCATAGTTTTTGTAAAAATTTATAAACAGTATTCAAGTCATTATCACTATAATGTAAGTGTAATGAGCTGTTTTAAATAACTATTAATAATTATGATTAACCACTCTAATATTTCATAATAATCATGGCATCAGTCATTTTCATAACGACAAAACTTTTTAAATTGTAATTAACATTTAGCCTAGAAGGTTGAAATGAAACAAAACACTTATTTACCACAGGCCAATTGAAGCTACTTTCACCAAAAACGTTTTGATCAAGGTGATAAGAACATAGAATTTTATACAAGGAACACTTGGGTGCCAAACCATAAAAATAATAATAAAACGTGTAAAACGCCATATATATATATACGGGACGAGTTCTTGCATAAGCATGCACAGTCATGAATAATGAATGTATGAATTTGATATAAAAAATTCAAAGGTGTCCGTACTCACAGCATATGTACATGTTCGTCAGTGGAAGTTTAAGCATAAGTCTTTGTAAGAGCCAGAGTCAGTGGGTGTAAGTGTCTGGGCGACTTCTATTTACAGAGACATTAGGGATCTTTATGGTAGAAACTCCTCGACTTGATGAGATCTTTAATACTGAGAATGTTGATGTAATAGTCTCATACACACTGCGAGCAGTTCTCTGGCTTTTACCCAATTATGTCCTAACAGGTTTGTCTAGGTTCATTTGTCACACAAAAGCTGTAATGTGTGCCACATAATTGTCTGATGAGCAAATGCACCACTTTGTCTGTTTGGTGCCAACTGAATGGCGATTGCACCAGAAGTATAGGGGTGACCAATGTCCAGTGTGTCCAGTGTGTTGACTCTGCGGTCAGATTGTAACTCCACACATAGTTTGCAGTGGTTTGAGGCTATGATGTGATACATGGCACTATCCTAGAAGTTTCTATGTACTATCAATGCAAACATAAGACCACAGGAAATTAGATCCACACAGACAAAAATACAGAATTGTGGACATTTTATATCCTGATTTGATAGTAATTGACTATTCATCATCATGTTAATGTGCGGAGAGATTAATCCATAATACATACCTGTACACTGATTTAATTTTGATTTATTTACCAAGTTAGACAATATCAGTACTGATCAGAATGAGAATTTTCCACGGAAACACAGAATTCTGTGTTTTTATTTGTCAAATATATAATGTTTGAGATCAGTGCTAATCTGTTTAGAATTCTTTTAATGTATGGGGGCCCTTTGGGGGGTAGAAGTCAAAGTCAATTTGTGTGGAAATTGTGATGGCGACAACAAATAAAACTCATATCCACCGCCATGTTTAATTGTACAACTTGGGCTGAGTAGTTGAACTAACCTTGGACTGTTCCTGAATCTCGCTGTGTCAAAGCTGTTGATTGGGTGAATGGACTGGGTAGTCCAATCAGATGATACCATACAACTGCTTTGGTATTTGTATGTCGAGTCTGTTCGATGGATTTGTATGATCGACCGAATGCGCTGCACAATGGAGTGCTTTTTTGATGCACACTTCGATTAATTTTGAGTTCTTCATTTTATTTTTGTGGCCCAGTTAGTCTGAATAAACCTTTGTGCAAGATATTGACATTCTAAATCATAAACAATTATTTCATCAATTGAGTGCAGACTAATTGTTAGAAAAGTACGAATGATTATGCAGTCACTGATGTGTCCTACTAGTAGTGTCTCTAACGCAAGATCAAGCAAAATGACTGTAAAATGAATGTCTCTTCCCGATCATGGTTAAAACACACTTAAGCTGATTTACTAGTAAAAATAATAATAAAAAATAACTAAAAACAATTATTATTTCGCCAAAAATTGAATCGTTGTCTGTGCAGTGCCATCAATCAATATCGTTGATAGCACCCAAAATAGCCGCTGCAGTACAAATGGCGCGCTGATGTTCTTGGTAACGTGTGTCGACGGGACTGAAAATGGCTGTTGTGAACATAGTCGAATAGATAAAGGAATCAAAAATAATTTTTTCTGGAACTGGTTAGAAAAATCAGTTATCATAGATATCGGGAGGAAAGAGCCCGTGACTGCTGTCCTCGCTGAAAGAGCCCGTGACTGCTGTCCTCGCTGAAAGAGCCCGTGACTGCTGTCCTCGCTGAAAGAGCCCGTGACTGCTGTCCTCGCCGAAAGAGCTCGTGACTGCTGTCCTCGCCGAAAGAGCCCGTGACTGCTGTCCTCGCCGAAAGAGCCCGTGACTGCTGTCCTCGCCGAAAGAGCCCGTGACTGCTGTCCTCGCCGAAAGAGCCCGTGACTGCTGTCCTCGCCGAATGCATACGGAAAGTGGACGAGTGTGGCAAAGTGTTATGCATATTTTGCAATGACTGAGGTACACATCACAGGGATGCAAGAACATAGAAGATCATATGAAAACAAAGAAAATGTAGCTGTCATGAAAATACGGTTAACAAATTACACATTGCCATCAACACACCACACTGCAGACAGCAGTGGTAGGCCTTCGACTACTACGGCGCTATCCAACACTAGCATTGCAGCAACTTACAGCATTGCGGGGGGGGTTCAATTCTGAAAACAGGTTTGAACTGTCTGGCAGGAACATGTGTGCATGTAGTCCTAATAATCATAAAAATGAATGTCATTAGATTAAGATATGTAATGGAACTCTCTACATTAAAAATGTAGTTGAGTTGATGTAATGTTTTTTTCCAAGCTTTGGTCCTTGGGGTAACTGCTGAACATTCCTTGCCGTTCACCATGGTTCCAATCATGATAGATCTAGCCAAAGGACAGGAAAACATTAGCTGCCCTATCAATCAACCACATCTCTGCATCCTACAAAATAAACTATGGACTGGCAGAGACCATTCACCATCGTACAGTTCAAAACATGAGGCTGTTACCGTTTTCACTGAATATAGATGAGAGTACTAGCAATTCCTTGCAACAAGAACTTGCCGTTCTTGTCAGCTACTGCTGTCCTGGGAGAAAACAGGTGGTTGTTGAACACTTCACATCTGTTACATGTCAATGCCACTGCATTGTACCAAGAATTGACAAGTTTGTTCGACAAACACGGGATTCCTTGGGGAAACCTCTGCAGCATCTTGATGGACTCTGTGCTGTAATGCTTGGCTCCAAGTCTGGCCTAGATACTAGAATCTGAAATGATAAGGCCAGCCATCTCCTTGATGTAGACGGGGATGTGTGCCGCCACATTCACAATTCTTCCAAGAATTTGACAACTTCATCGAAGCACTTTTCACCAACTTGGCCAACCATTTTAAATGGTTGACATATTTGAGGCAGTATTTTGAAGACGTGTGCCAACTGCTTTCAATTAAATTTACCGTGCCAGAGAGACGACCAATGTTTTAAGTGGCGTGGAGACAGAATCGTTCTTGCAACAGGTACAATGTTGACACTCTTACATCATCTATTGCTGCAGATGGAACTCCTTTGAGGATAGATCACTGGTGGACAGATGTTTCTGAGACAGGAAAATATCCAGCCTTATGCAAGATTTCCTTTGCCACGTTGTCGTGTTTCTGTGGCCCATAGGTGGAAGGAAGTTTCAACACAATGGATGATGTCATCGATCCAAAGTATGGATTGCGGGCTGGTCAGAAACCTGCCATTGAGAAGTTCACTAGGACATATTATCTACATGAGAAAGTTGACACTACACTGTGCAGAAATCTGAGAAGTTCTGCTGCCAGGTACAAAGCCCACCTGAGAGACAAGATGAAAGAACAGGAGGAGACAAAAGAAAGACGGTTTAATTAAATGTTCAGAAGTACACAAAGTGTCACGAGGACAATGTTTTTCTTTTATGACTAACGATCAATGGGATACTTATTTCCTGCTGATTGACGGTTAGGAATTACCAGTGAGTGTGTGTATCATTAAACACACGTGCGCATCTTGTTACTGTATGTGCAGATTCTGCTAAAGTGTAGAACATTACTCTGTTGGGCTTAATGAATCAAAATGACCTAGGGGCACCAGTCATGACCACGGGACCTGGTTAGGCCCGTGTCAAATTTTCAGTGTTTTTTTACTAACTGCATTCTCATCCCTGACTGATGTCAAATAATTTAGTAAACATTTCTAGTTCATGCTGCAAGTTCTACAAATATTGAATATTTTGGATGAATTTCTAGAGAATTATATCACATTGTCGTATCTGCCAAGATTTATGCTAAAAATATTTCATTTAAATAAATTCATAGAGAATCTTTACTGTTTCTAATGTAGATTGTATTTATGATGTGTAAACAAAGTGTATGTAAACAAACCAAGTATTTTATGTACAGTAGTGATAATGAAATGCTTCAAAGTGATTTAATGATGATAGTAATTTTAATGAATGTTCCATTATAATCCCTACCATGGTTGTAAATATAACTACGTAATGTACATAAGCTTCAGTGTTGTGACAACAAATTATTTACCTGACGTTTGTAAAATCGTGGAAGGTTGCTGTGCCTCTTGGAAACTGTTTATAACATAGCCCTATGTGTGTAACCAGACTCCCAAAACATCCTCTTTAACTCCTCATTGTGAATCATCCAACTGTTGTCTACTAGTAATTCTAAACTGATTACAGAGTCTGCAGCACCCTTTGGTTTTGACACGCTGCTGGACTTGATTACCTGGGGACTTCAGCTCTACAGAAGTTGTATTCGTTTGTTGATGTTTATTTGCTGTCATGACGCTTGATTATGTTGTTTGTCTTCAGTGCCACGGCACGGACAGCAAGCAGCTGCGTGCCGTCATCGCGCTCTTCGCCTGCACCATGCTCGGAGCTCTCCAGCGTGAGGAGGAGATAAATGAGCGTTTGTTGTCGGTTGTTGTTCCGCACCTGATCCGGGGCTTCAAGTCTCGATGTACTGAGTACAGAGCCGCGTGCTGCATGGTGTTGTCACAACTGGCAAATGTGGCACGACTCAAGGAATCACTTCTTGTCTCGCTCATGCCAGTAGTCACCAAGGTCAGTTCAGGGTCTTCCTATCTCTGCATTTTGGTATCATTTGGAAGTGACAAGTACAAGTAATGAATACTTCATCCAAAGTACGAGTACTTGGTTATTAATTTACTAGTCACAAGTACTTTGTTTCCATATTTTATTGGCATTCTATGAATATATATGTTATACGTGCAAAAACTTCCAGTTATCCCCAGTAAAGTGTATGCGCATAAGGATCGGTGTGCCTGTGTGTGAGTATGTGATTATGTGGAACATGTCACCACAAGTATACAGAGTATTAGACTTGTCAAACCTTTTTAAGAGCAAACTAAACATTATGTCTTTATTTGTGTATAGCTGATATAGCACCATATTTTTTATGCTTAAATTGTTTAGGTTATCAATTGTATATATTTGGTGCTATACAATTAATAAATAAATATGACCATTAATTAACATGAAACATTACTGTGTTTGCAATCATCACAAGGATTGGTTCATGCCATATGATTGTGTTTGTAATCATCCCAAGGATTGGTTCATGCCATGTGGTTGTGTTTGTAATCACCCCAGGGATTGGTTCATGCTGTGTGGTTGTGTTTGTAATAATCCCAGGGATTGGTTCATGCTGTGTGGTTGTGTTTGTAATCATCCCAGGGATTGGTTCATGCTGTGTGGTTGTGTTTGTAATCATCCCAGGGATTGGTTCATGCTGTGTGGTTGTGTTTGTAATCATCCCAGGGATTGGTTCATGCTGTGTGGTTGTGTTTGTAATCATCCCAGGGATTGGTTCATGCTGTGTGGTTGTGTTTGTAATCATCCCAGGGATTGGTTCATGCTGTGTGGTTGTGTTTGTAATCATCCCAGGGATTGGTTCATGCTGTGTGGTTGTGTTTGTAATCATCCCAGGGATTGGTTCATGCTGTGTGGTTGTGTTTGTAATCAACCCAGGGATTGGTTCATGCTGGGTGGTTGTGTTTGCAGCGTATGTCCAGTGGCCTTGCTATGGAGGTGTTGAGTTGTTTGGCCGTCATCTGTCAGACTCAGGCCTTGAAGGCATTGCCCAAAAAGTAAGACCTGTCTCTTTGTTGCATTCATCACACATTATACAAGTCCAAATAGAGTGTTGTTTTAGTTTTACATAAAAACGTAGTAATTGTAGATTTGTGCACATTAATAGTTTAAATGTGCATGATTTTATTTATAATGGATACACCGTTGTACAGTGCCCAGAACAATTATTTGGATGGAGCGCTATATAAGAAACATATTATTGTTAGCCCAGCTGTGCTTTTGATGTACACATGATTGCTTACAAGTATGTTTTATAATTGTATTTAGTTTAATATATGTTAAATCTTGAGCCATTACATTTATCAGTATATATAATATTATCAAACATTGTAGTGACACTTATCATCAATGCATTTTGGCATTTCAGCTATATTTATAGTTATATGTGTGTGTAATGTATGTTTAATTAATGCAGTGAATCCTGTACGTAGCCACATAGACATCTCTTGTAGACAGATGTCCTTTGTGGGCAGATTGATTACCTGGGTGGCAGTTCACAAGTGTTTGTAGCAAACACATGTGATAGTTAGTTATCAGCTGTGTTAGATCTTACATCCATTCAGCCAAACAATGAACACAGTGTAGTTGTCTGGCTGATATATTTTTAACAGGAGTTAAATTGTTTCTGTAAAGCTGTCACCACATAAAATATCGATCAAGTAAGTGTCACATTGTGCCACATGATGATGTTGTAGAAGCTTTAAACACATGTGTCGCACACCTGGCATCGTGCAGCTTCTTACAAACATGTCGCACAAGTATCAGATCAACTCCCTGCTCCAACGCTGGTTCGATCGTCTCATTCTGGCTGCTGTCGAACTGAGAGGTGGCTCCACGTACAGTAGCAGTGAAGGATCGGACGGGTTTGCGCAGATTCGCCCAGACTACACCAATCAGTTGCAACTGGCTCTAGCCGAGGTTGCCATTGACAAGGACTTGGCAAAATACCTAGCCAGGTGAGTCACTTCTTTCAAAACCATGCGGTTTTTGTGGATATGTAATAATACAGACTGTTTGTTGTCCATGGCAAAGATTTCAGGGCTGTTTGTTACTGTTCATGGGTTCAGTTGGTGTAGCAATAGTTTGTGATATTTTATTTTTATGCCATTTTATTCAAGGAATTTGTACTATATTTATCATGACATGACATCAACTATGACAACTTTATTTTACTAAATTATTTCCTTCACCAGTATTTCATTCATGACTTTAAGAAAATATGATGTATGTTGCATGAAGTTCTCGTTTATAGATAAAATATATTATTATTATTATGTGGATGTTATGTACATTGTGCAGGGGACCATTGCACAATGTTATGTACATTGTGCAGGGGACCATTGCACGATGTTATGTACATTGTGCAGGGGACCATTGCACGATGTTATGTACATTGTGCAGGGGACCATTGCACTAAGATAATAAGCTCATAAGGAAAACAGAAATCATCATTGGCTTTTATGATCGTTTTCCAAATGCTTTTCACTAAGATGTTCATTAAATCCATCATAAGCTAATGATAAAAATTTCCACCATATGCTCCACAGTGTGCCACAGTTGAACAAAATTAATTTTAAAAGTTGTCCAAAAGTGGCTTATAATACATTCAATCGAACAGTTTTCAACCATATTTGACTCACTGGGTGAAGAGAAAAAATTTAATTTTTTAAAAGAAGATGCCGTGTCACAGAGAACACTATTTCTGTGATACACCTGTGATGTGTTGTTTTGACAAGAGAAGTTTTGACAGTTTTCAATAACAAAGCTTACGAGAGCGACAACAACAAAGCTTACGAGACCGACAACAACAATCATCAAGTATACTAATATGAAGGATAGGGCTGTACATATTTTGGTTACATACAGCTTAAAATTTGCTCAAAATTGAATAGTGATGCCATAAAACAGCACACACAATGACTCGTCAACGTCAGTGCTCTAAAATGCACACTGTAAACAAAAGCCATAATTTGCAAACTATTCATCACTCGCATTCTGAAAACTTATTTGACTGTGAAAAAGTGGATCTCTGCATAAAACTGGAGTCAAGACATATATATGTTTTGCTTATGAGCGGTGTCACCTCATCATAACTAATGAGTATTTCTATGATTGAATCTTTGTGAAACGCAGTTTTTTGTTTCGATCGTAGCTAATGATGGAAATCGGTTTTAATGATCGAAATCATGCTTAGGAGCTCATAAGAATGTTAGTGAAGCGGTACCCTGACATTGTCTTACTTACAGGACACAGGCATGGGATGTAGTCATGTCACTTATGCTCGTATGTGATGTTTTTGAAGGTCACTGATGGAGAAGTTGCTGGAATGCAGACAGAAGTTATCACCACACGATGATGAGATGGTGTCCAGATGGCAGCAACTTGCAAAGCATGTTTTAACTACAGTTGATCATCGGTAAATAGCAACTGCCTAGTGTGATTGCCATCAGATATCATTGTCTGTGTGAAGTGTAACATCACATAATCTCGCCAGTCACAGCTCTCATAAGTAACAGTTCAAATGATCTGCCATTGCACTTGGTTATAATTCAGCAATGGTAATTACAGTCGGTTTTCTATGTTTTCAGATGTGTTTGTATTGTGCTAGAAAGTCTTGATTCCTAGTGTGGCACCTTGCAATCTATGAGAAACATGAGATCATGTCAGTTATACTACGAGGCTTTGAAAATATGTTACAAAATTACCAGGAATGGCGTTAAACTGGGACTATTAACAAAAAAATATTTTATTTGACTAAATCAATTTCACTAACATAAAATCCATCAAATTCATTATAACCTTTGGTCTCAAATAACAATGATATGTAGCTAAAAGTTGTCTTCAGCGCACATACTGTACCATAAATATCAGTAGAATATTGCGCATGCGAGCTTTTTTCTTGTGACATCAACAAACATCAGCTAAATCACTGATTGGACCGTATTTTTTAGTGGGAATTCCTTTTGAGTGTGTGCGTGCGTGCATGCATGTGTTTTAGCTACAAATCATTGTTATTTGAGACCGAAAGTTTTAATGAATTTGATGGATTTTATGCTAGTGAAATTGATTTCATATGTATACACGTATATACATATATATATATATATATATATATATATATATATATATATATATATATATATATACACATACACATATACATATATATATATATCTAGTTTCCTACTGACATTAATGCTGTGTTTGGCATAGATAATATTCTCATAATCATGGCAAAGGCTTGATACAAACTAGATTGTTACAGCCATTCAGCAGCCCTGGAAGTGGCACTAGAAGAGACCTTGGCAAGGCATCACAATGACAGTGCCATGTTGTCAACTCTACAGGAAACAATGTCACTGACGACAACACCATTGAAGTACCAGCTCCTCCCTGACTCGGCTACATGTCTCCTGCTTGGTCTGTCGCACGCACAGCCTAGCATGCGTCTGCTCGCACTGCAGCAGCTGTCCAGGTGTCTCCATGACAACGAAGTGAGATGCTTTTACTATTATTATATAGCCATTCGATGTAATACTTTGTTTCTGTTTTCTGTGGCCACCAAAGTGATAACCATACTGATTTTATTATTTAGCCATGACGTTTTTATTAAGTAACAAACTTTACATATTCATCTGTAGTTTCCACGACAACCAGGTCAGGACGTGGCAGCCATATTGTTTTTAACATCTCATTCAGTGATAAACTGTATGTGTTGTTTTCTTTCTGGAACAACCAGTTTATATCATTTGCTTACATTATAGTGTTTCCCCGGTATCTCCAACTCTGAGTTTTCTCAGTTGTACTCTGTACTGCAAACCTGTGGAGTTGTAGCAGAAGCTGTCTGTTAGAACTAATGTTGGTTTTACATCTTACAACATTTTTGCAGGAACTTCCTGGAGATTTCGTGGAACCAGTGCTACTGGAGAGGCTGACTGACGACAGTGTGCATGTGGCATCAGCCGCACTCAATCTTGAACCGGTGGGTTTATGGCAGTTTATATGTTCTTTTTCTAGCAATTTGTATGCCTAGAATGTGGAAAGATTCTTTATGCTGCAATTACTTCAGTGTCTGTTCGTTCTTCTGAAGTTGTGTGGTTACTAGATGGATGTGCTGATATTGTGTGCTTTGTATATTTTGTTGAGTCTGACGCATGTGATTTTACTCATTGATTGAGTTTATGTTTTGCCTCATACTAAAAAAGTTCCACAAACAAACTTCAAGCAACATTGACTGGACATGTAGCAATGCAGTGCAAACGTCCAAGAAAAATCCTGCATGTGACAGGAGTTTATTCGGACACAAACGTCACGCTTATGTCTTCCTTGATTAAACACTTAGAACAGAGAAAACATCTCAACTGAGTCATGGCCACCTGAAGGAAACAGGGACCAAGTGTTCTGTTCGTTGCCACGTTTGCAAAGTATGCCCTGGTTAACTGCTGTGATGTCTTTGTACATAGTTAGCACAACATTTTGCTGTTTTTGATCAGTTATTCATGTATTCCAATTTGCGGTTTCTTATTTTGATAGTCAAAATTATTGATTGACAAAATGTGTTATGTCTCGAACATATCCATTTGGTTAATGAGTCACTTGCATCTGCAGAGTTAGTTTCACTTGTTGCAGAAACTACAAGAGATTGTCAACAAAGAGAAGTTACTGAGCTGTCTGCTTGGCGTAGTCGCAAAACGACATGGACAGCCAAAATGGTTTGTCTTTTTCCATTCATTGATCAGAAAGGACTCTGTTCTGTAGACAAGGCAACAGTGCTGTATGATATCCCTTTAGCATTCCTGCGTGCAGTCCAGGCAATATACTGTGTTGTTGGTGTTGGTTTTGTTGATGTTGTTGGTGTGACATTACATTTGTTTTCACGAATATAGTTGTCATGCATTTGTGGTGTAAAATTTAGGTTCATGCTTCCATTCCTCAATTGTCAACCATAAATTTTACAATTTAGTTTACAGACTTATAAAGACATCTGAAGTAGCAGATGAGATATTGACTCATATCAAGGTGATTAATTTCATGAATGCATTGTTGCCTAGCTCTGTGTTTACCTATTGATACTAAGATCATACAAAATAATCACCCAACATGATATTTCATAGTTATTAGTAAGCACTCGGTTAAATAACTGAACATTGCTATTACCATTGGTTATTCTATAAAATCATTTTTGTCTAACTACATGCTATTTTTTTATTTTCCAGGAAGCCAGTCACAACATCTGCACTAGAAATAATCTGCAGCCCTTCCATGGTGACTGTCATGCCTGACCTTGGTATGACCTTGCTACCTTACCTCCTGGTCACAAGTGGCAGTGATGGAGCAGAGATTGAGGATGCAAAGACGATCCTGCAGTCGTCTGGTGTTGGAAAAGATGAACTACTCAAACGCATCAGTCCAGGTAGATCATAGTTGACATGATTTCGTACACTTAATTTGTCATGGGAAAAAGTTGACAAACTATTTTTTAAAGATAATTTGAGAGTACTTAATCCATTTAATCAAACGACAAATGTCTTTTCTATCATTAAAGGTAATTTACAGATAATGCCTTACAGTTTGTGTTTAGTGGGTATGTTGTCACTGATATTTGAAGTGTGTATGATTGATGAACTGTAAGAAATGGATTTGTAACCATAAGATTGCCTTACAACTGGTTTGTGAACTTCCCCCAAAAAACCTCCAGAAGTTTATAGAAGAATGTTTCTCTAAATTGTGACTGGTCAAGTCTATTGCTGGGATTATGTTTCACTAACCGGTTTATTCTGTAGCGTGGCTGAGGGAAGTATCGAACAAGGGCGGCCAACCATTGATGGAGCTTATCATCAAACTCAACTGCATGTTGGTGCGTGGGCTTGCGGGGACCATCTCTGAAAGCAACAAGTTATCTCTGTGGGTGAGTACTGAGTCTCAGCAAATATATCAACCGGTTTGCGGGGATTGTGCATCTATGAACACATTGTTATGGTTACCTCTTAATTACGACATTTAAATTGACATAACTTATGATGTCTCCTTTGTGGGATATAATCTGGCAAAACTCCAAACAGAATTGAGGAGAAGAAAATCGATTTTTGTCATATCCATAATTTATTATGTTGACTAACAAATATGTTCACTTGCTTATATAACAACTATAATTCACATCTGTTGTATCAATTTGAAACATATGGTCAAAACATATCGGTGGTCATTTTCTGAAGTTTGTTTTAATATTTATAAGAAGTAGATGTCTAGAAATGCTGATATGGTTTGGATTAGTATATTTGTTTTTGTCTCCTCTATGCTACTGCTGATCCTCTTGGTTAATATGAGGAAACCGGTATAATGCAGTTGATGTTTGTTGCAGACAGAAAGTGTTTTTGTTGGTACTTTTGGTGTGATTTGGAACAACAAACAATATTTTAAGGGATTTTTTTAAGTCATTAAAAATATATAAATGTTTAGAATTTTTGTTTTGTTGTTTTACATCAATTATACAAAATAGAACATGTGTTTGTTTTGTTGCGCTGCAGGTTTCCTCCGTGCTGGGAGAGGACGTGCGGAGCAACAGGTCAACGTTCCTGCTCATCTGTGCTCTTGGAGAGCTGCTCCGGAGCAGTGCTCCAAGAGCCCGGAGCAAGAGCCGAAGCAGGGTAGAGCAGAAAGACAACTGCCTGGACACATGTTCTTGCCTTCTCAGTGTCCTGACAGCGTTGTGTGACATCAAGAGACAGGTAGATTGTCTCACCTGGATGGCTGTTGTGTAGTTGGCTGTTGGTGCTGATGAAAAGCTATAGTAACAGTAATTAACTGTAGGAGTGACCACGAATTCGGCCCACACGATCAGTGCGAAAAGTGTTCCGGCCGATTTTGGGCTGATTTTGAATTCACTTCATATTTATTCATGAACATAGTCAATAATAACTAATGACGATCTAGCTTACAAAACACATCACATAGTTGGTGCCCATATTTGGCTGCTTTTTTTACGTTTCCATTCATAGTATCTAAATATGTAACATGTTATATCTTTGAAAAGCTCTCTGATTGGTCTATTCAAGTACATGTGAATTAACAAGCGAGCTATACCCAGTGAATGAGGAATTGTCATTACAAACACGTCTTGTCTGGGCCGTCTGCGCTTTTTATTTATTATCCGCCATTTTGTTTTCTCACTTCGTTCTGTGTCAGTTGACTTTAGGCTGGATTATTTCAAGTTTTCGCGTCAGTATTTCTACAAACTGAATGCCAGCATTAATTAATTACTTTATTATACTAGTTCCTACAGTTAGAATGATGTTGCAGGCTTTTTTGAGGTAAATATCAGCAAGTTGCCATCGCAATTTCCACCGGAAATGTTGGGAAAAATTTCATAAAATAAAAGTTGTCAACATATTTGATTCATTTTTGTTTTATTTTGTAGGTAATATGGCTGCATTTGTCTAATTGGACAATACTAGGGACATACAGCCACTCAGTAATTATCTAGTAGCAGGGTGAAAATAAAAAAATTTGCTTTCTTTTTTTGATGAAATTCAAAAAGTAACATCCCCATGATAAGATTATGTGCTGTAGATTTTATCATTTTATTATAATAAAGAGTTTTTTACCAACAAAATGATACTTCAATCACATTTGTGCGATAATTACTAGCGATGTTATAATTTTATAAAAGCATCTTTATGAATAACGATTTGTGTACACCATGGAAATTTATCATTGGTCACTCCTAGGGTTAAATAAAATGTGTTTCTAGTTCTTTCACCACTCCTTCTCTGCCAGGAGGTTGTTAGTATTGCACCGGTCATAAAGACTTGTCAAGGGCCCACATTTACGCGCACAGGTCAGAACTTTTCATTCCTAGTGTTAAGACAAATGTCGGAACTAGAGCTATCTCTGTTGCTGCACCGACTATTTGGAAGTCACTCCCTGTTAGCATTAAGTCCGTTTAATATAATGAAATTTTGCCATAAACTAAAACTGTTTAAACTTGCTTATCCTCCATAGCTCCCTAGCGTACCAATCCAACTGTTTACAACTGGAATTGCTAATCGATTAGGAACTGCTTAACCCCTTTTGTTTTGGTGCACTACCAAACTTGGGTCTCCCGAAGATTTTAGCGCAATAGAAGTGTTTTGTTTTGTATTGTATAAGTTTAGAAATTATTTATTTGCTTTGGCAAAAAAAAATTAACAGTACAAGTGCTGTATTTTTATTGTACAATTGTATGCACACACATAAAAAATTATGAACTAATATCAATAAATGAGTCATCTGTGTCTTGTAGAAGAACAGGGTTGCTGCAGATGTCCCCAGTTCTTCCCTGGAACAGCTGTTTGTCCGATGCCTCCCGGCCATGAATCCCACTGACGCAGTTCCCGTGGCCCTCCAGTTATGGGCTGTAGACAAGATCGTCTCGGCAGTGAAATCGTTCAGTTTTAAAACAGAAAGTAAGGAAATCATGACTCTGCGGCGTCTCTTAAGCCACAGCTATTGGAGCAGACTGAGGAAACAGTGAAGCTATGTAGGGTTATGACAGCAAATTAAGGATAGATCCTGTCTCCTAGAATTTGTATTTTTGCTCAAACATATTTATTTTAAGTTACACATATTCGTGATGTGTTTTCTTCATTGTCGTGTTTATTCGTGTACAAATTTGCATCTTTTCATTTTTTTCAGTCCTGTAATCTGTATTAATGTCTTGTTTCATCGAGCATTTTCACCAAACAAAATTTATAAAACACGTTTTCAAGCACCTTTGACAAAAATAGTAGGATATTACCATATTACTTAGTTTTTCTGCAACAAGACAAAAACTATTATGCATACAATAACAGATGTGTTGCACATGCAGTAGATGTTTTGAGTTTGACAATATTTTGTTAAATTGTTTGTCTACTTGATGTGGTTGTCTGTCAGGTAACACGTGGTTGTCTGTCAGGTAACGTGGTTGTCTGTCAGGTGACATGTGGTTGTCTGTCAGGTGACATGTGGTTGTCTGTCAGGTGACATGTGGTTGGCTGTCAGGTGACATGTGGTTGTCTGTCAGGTGACATGTGGTTGTCTGTCAGGTGGCATGTGGCTGTCTGTCAGGTGGCATGTGGTTGTCTGTCAGGTGACATGTGGTTGTCTGTCAGGTGACATGTGGCTGTCAGTGGATGATGACCACACATCGGTGGTCCTGAGACTGCTGAATCTGCTCATGAGATGGGCCTGTGTCGACACCACTGCAGATAATCCCTGGAGACAGCTGCTGCACAGGCTTGTGACGGTATGCCAAGCACTCAGCTGCAGCTGTCCTGATATTTGTGTTTTTCAACAATTGTTAAATTATTACTGAACCCAACGTTTTTGTCATATATATGTAGACTTTTGTTTTATTATATTTTGGTTACCTTTTATTATTAACTTATCTGCAGTACACAGCCAGGTCTTCTCTGGTTTATTCTACACAAACTACATTTGTTTTAATGTACCTTTGTGACTTTTGAGATGATTAATGTATGTTTCTGTCACCAGGGCAACATTGACCAGTCGGTGTTGCACCGACTGTTTCCGTACATGTGGACTAGTGACATCTCTCGTGACGACCGTCTCTCTTCCCACATCTCAGCCGTCCTCCAGGTCGGCAGCTTCTACTTGATGGCCAACAGGTGGCAGCAGTTGCCAGACTCGGTCAGCGACACGTTACAAGAAGATTGTGCTGGTAACGTAATGATACCAGCTTCTCTTGAAGTAGTTCTTATTCATGTGTTCAGTTGACACTTGTGTTCATGATGAGTATCTAAACAAGTTCAGGGTTAACTTCCTCTGTTGTTGATTCTCAGTGGAGAGCAATGGTTGCGGCGGCTGACATATTTGTTGGCTGCAAAATTACTCTGTGTTCATATCTTAAGGAATCTAGTTTGTTGTTGATGTTGTGGTGATGTTATTAACTGGGTTGTCTAAACCCAAGATGTCCACTTTAATCCATCACAGGAAGTCATTCTATATATATATATATATATATATATATATATATATATATATATATATAATTTGCACCATCAATTACATCATTAAATACAATTAGCCACCACCTACACTTTTAAGTGACCTGCATTTTTTACGGAGAACCCCACAAATGTCCCCTCAAAATGAGTAAATACGAACATTCTGCTTGCAGTGATTCCAAGTCTGCTCGTTTGCCTGCATAGCCAGCAGGTGGCAGTGCGGCACGGGGCG
The DNA here is from genome assembly GCA_963662155.1 of Lamellibrachia columna. Classification (NCBI taxonomy): domain Eukaryota; kingdom Metazoa; phylum Annelida; class Polychaeta; order Sabellida; family Siboglinidae; genus Lamellibrachia; species Lamellibrachia columna. The sequence goes on from OY759271.1 coordinate 49,371,415, forward strand.
CTGCGATGTCTCCGGCTGGTACGGTCACAATGTCGCAGTCATGCTAGTGTCTTCGCGTCGGTCATCAAGCGACTCGTGACACAGGAGGAGGAGATTGTGGCTGACCCTCTACACACGCCGCAGGTGACGTCTTCTTTGATGACATTATGTGGATTAGTTAATGGCATCAATGATAGTCTCTCACTACATATTTAACATTCTCTGTGATATTATTGTTTATTATTGATGGTGTTGTTATTATGTCTATATTCTAGGATTGTTAATCCACTAACGATGGTAATAACTAACAGTTGTACTGCATAGTACCATAAGAGTTCATGGGGCTTTATATTAACTACAAAAATGAGTGAAGCCTATAAATATATTGCCTACCCAGAATCCATGATGGTTCCTCTTGCAGGTTATTGGAAAGATCTACTCAAAACTGGACAAACCCGGCAGACAGGAGAGTCTTCAGCAACTCTTAGAGTGGACAACATCTAGTGACACACCAGCAGACATGAAAGAGAGACTCTTGGAACTGTTGTCCAATGTGCCTCATCAGGTAAACATCCATCCGATAAGGTTTTATAAACATTTGAGTCCTTGAATAGTTAATATCTCATTTCGTCTGACTGATACTAATAAATGTGGAATGGTAATAGAAATGTTTTTATAGATTGGTATTAAGTTGTTCTCTGTTTTGTTATATAATTTGTTTTAGAACATTTCTCTGATATCATAAAAAGATATCTCAATTACAGTTTCAAATGCTGAATCATTTATATTGGTTGGTGTAGTTCATGAATATAAGTGCTGGGCAAATTTTCAGTATTCCAAAGAAATTATCGATATCTAAGTAGTATGTTTGCATAAGATATGGATATATTAATAAAAAAATTGCATGATGCAAAAATATTTGGGTCAGTTATTTTAAAATAACTACTTACATTTGATGAAAGCCGCTGTTGAAAAGCGTGGTGGGAAGGTCGTTTTATTTTCAAAACACTGGAAGTGAATATTGTAATCCACTAATTTATATATTCTTGGTTCTAGTTTCACATATACATATCGGTTACACATATCAAAAGATTCTGGAAACAACTGGTCTTAAAGCAATATTTCTCTTGCATAAATATCATCGTTCCCTTGCAGCATGTTCTGCGTGCAGTCCTGCCTCTTGGCCTGAAGCTGTTGGACACATTCACAAATGCAACATCTGACCTCTCAAGCACACAGGTGAACATCCTACGGTTGATCTTGACTCGCTTCGACAACAGCACAGCCTGTGACCTTCATGAAGGTCATCCGTCGTTGGACTTCCTCATGAAGGCGATGACTACAGAGAAGGGAGTTGTGGGGTTGGAGTCCCCCCAGTGTATGGCCATCGCCCAGGCAAGTAAATCTAATGTTGGCTTTCTTTATAGTCCGGCTTTCTTTATAGCAGCCGAGGGAGGTAACCCCTTTTTGCGTGATACAGTTTTTTTCTTTGTTGATTATTCATCTCCAGCATGTATATAATGACATCCAGGGGGTGTGGAGTTCTCACCATTGAGCATTTTGAAAAGAAAAAAAATCCAAAATGGCCACCAAAATCAACTTTTTATCATATCTTCGCAACCAGACAAAATACAGACATGATTGAAATGTTATTTTATGTTTCCAGACATGAGGAATTCGATTCCACCATAATTTATATGAAAAAATGTAAAGAAAGCAAGATAGCGACCATAAATATGCTACAAATGGTTGCCGACTATGTGAAAAAAGACTATATTTCATGTTCCGCGAACAAAAAACATAAGAACATGACAAAATTAATTTTCCATGTGTTATCATATGAGGAGAATTACGTAAGATCAGAATTTCGTGAAATTCTTACCTTTCTAAGCATCAGTCCTCTTCATCTTCATCATGTAGGACGTACTTGCCGCTGTCATTTGTCAGGCCTGTCCACCCTGGCATGCACAAAATGGTGTGCATGCCATGTCATAGCTGTTGCAGCTGCACTTGTTCGTGCTACATGGCATTTCACTCTGACATGAGCACTTGATCAGCTTTAGCCTCAGTTGGGGCTAACGACGTCTGGGGGACGGTAGTAGCAGTACTCCCCTCCTCCTGTGACCAACCTTAAGATATACGGTCTAGTACAGGTGGGTTGGGATCCAAAGCATGAAGCCAAATTGCTACTTGCAGTTTGGCTCTGGCTACATTTTGTTTGAACGCTTCACTTGTAGGTAGTAATGAACACAGCTTTGGTGCGGAAGCCTTGCTTCTGTTTACTTTAGAAAACCACATTTGTTGGCGTGCTTCCGTCATCGAATTACATCTTTGCTGACCATAGCAGGCCAACATGAAGTGTGTGGCCTGGTCCACTACTTCCGAAAACAGTGGTCCGCCTGTGTTTCCCAGTAAGTTGAGAGAACATTGGCCATGTCTCACAACTTTCAGAGCTGCAACCTCGCTAACGCCAAAGTATGATGCCGCAGTATCACAACCTGTGAGACCGTGAACAGCTAGTAGATCTGGGACGATGGAGCTGTGCTCTTCTGCAGCTGCGTTGATATCTAAGACACTTCGTCCTTGAATTGGCGAAACCATTAGAACTTTGTAGGATATACTGCTCTGGTGACAGAAATACAACAAGAGAACAAAGATGTCATCTGCAATGACCAGGATGGTACCATCCTCTACACGTGAAACTTGTAGCACAATCAGAGTGTCTCCCTCCTGCGTTGTAGCCATGTCTTGATGTTTGTTTACACAACCATTTGCGATTTTTCTACAGGAACCGGGTCTCTGCCAGTGACGACTAGTTTATGCTTTTGAAAGTCAGCCTTGTGCGAAACCAAATCCTCGACGATGAGAGCAATCAATTGATCTTTGTTTGTGGTGACGTTTAGGATGACTATTTGTGGTGGCAGGTGAGCTGTGCAACGTAATGTGTAGACCCTGCTTGCTCCTTTGTCCCTGTCGCGTCAGGTTGCCTCCTTAGTACTGCCCTCAATGTATCTGTCGAACACCAGATAGACATAACTTTTCGCCAAGTGACCGTGTAGGTAACTGCGGAACCGGACAAGGTAGTCGTGTACAGTGCCAGATGTTGGCCACGGCACTACCCAGAGGACGGCGCACCCATCGAGGAACGTTGCCTGCACATCTTGTTCAGCCAGCCGTCTTGACACTTCCACCTTAAGCGCATTCTTGAGATTGGATTTCGTTTTGGCATCCCCCATATTTCCATTTTCATCGAACATAGACGTAGGGATAGGTGATAGTTCATGGCCCATTAGCGTGGTTGTGTATTTTTACATATCAATTATGGTGGAATCGAATTCCTCATGTCTGGAAACATATAAAATAACATTTCAATCATGTTTGTATCTTGTCTGGTTGCAAAGATATGATAAAAAGTTGATTTTGGTGGCCATTTTGGATTTTTTCTTTTTTTCAAAATGCTGAAGGGTGAGAACTCCACACCCCTCTGGATGTCATTATATACATGCTGGAGATGAATAATCAACAAAGAAAAAAATTATCAGGCAAAAGAGGGTTATGTGAAAAAATGCCCTTTGGCTGCCGGACTATTATATCTGAACTGTTTGGTTATTTTATAACAGGAGGTGCCACAGTTGTTTAGTTTCATACTCATTCCCATCAAAGATGTATTCTTAAGCATACATTGTCTGCCATATGTTGAAAGAAGTGAGGGTTTTTCCCGGGCAGAATGTCACCTGTCAATTTTTTGTTCTTTCAGTTTTTGTATCTTGAAAGAACGTCCCCATTCAATTCTTTTAGTGATAATCAACACTCAACTTTATTAATCTACAATTAATATTGTATATCATGCTTAGTCTAATTTTAAGGGAAACAGCCTCAAGTTATTTGTCTCTATAAGATTGGTGTCACGTTAAGACTGGTTGTTTTCTGTGAAGGCATGTTTGATAAATGATGGCCATTTTCCATTCACAGATGACACGTGAATTCTTCTGGGCACTGCCCGATCTCGCAGGTCAGCACAGAATTGTCACTTGTCTCCTCGACGTTGAAACGTCCACCAAATGTCCGACAGTTTCAACCGCAGTCCGAAGCGCTCTGAAACAAGTAAGACTTTTTATTAGTATAATCAGTCATGAAACAGAAAAGTTAAAAAATATATTGTCTGAATGTTATAATGATGTGGCGTGAATCAGCTTGATTCAATATTTGTTGATAATGTTCTGTGTTAGCCTGTGATTGGCCATGGCTGATTAATCAGCATTTAAACATTTACCATTGGCCACTGACATGGTTAATTTATTATGAATTCATATGTTCTGTAAATGATAAAATATGTGCCCACTACACACGCAATTTGCTGATAAGTGAAGTATATCTTTGTTCTAAATTACATTATATGATACAATCTTCCATGAATGATTTAATTAACACAATGCTTTAGAGCATGGTTCCTGATCTTAAAGAGATAGAGAGGGGATGGGGGAAAGAGGGAGAGCGAAGAGAAGGAAACGGAGAGGGAGACAGGGAGGGAGTGCGAAGAGAGGGAGAGAGAGGGAGTAGGAGAGAGGAGGGGGAGAGAGAAAGATATCTAGAACCACACAGTCACCTGAGACATGTAAGGTAAGTATTGAAGTTCCCCTACCTCTGCCCAGCTGCTAATGCAGGGGTGCAGGGAATTACTGGTCACACCTGTAATGAGACAACAAAGAAATGACCAACCCTGGTTCAGCCCCGTCCCTGATGATCTTATGTTTGCTCTTGCAGCTCAAGTTGAACGGCCAACAGATCTTCCATGAGATTCCTGGTGAAGACATGTCAGAAGTTGCCACCATAAAGGGCAAGAAGCGTGCACGGTGTGTAGGCAGTGAACTGACAATGAGAGCCGATTATAGTTTCCTCGAGAAATTGAGAATATGCAACTTACTTTTATTGTTGCACTTTATTTGTTAGCTACAAGTGTCACATGACAAGGTTATACATTACAAGGTGTCACATGACAAGGGTATACATTACAAGGTGTCACATGACAAGGTTATACATTACAAGGTGTCACATGACAAGGTTATACATTACAAGGTGTCACATGACAAGGGTATTCATTACAATGTCATACATTGTATAGATACACTGTTGTGCAGTTAAAACGTTTTTAGTTGACACAGCGTGAAGAGAGAACACTGATCACTTTAACTTGAACATGTTTTTTAATTTCTTGAAAAATAAACGCTTGCCATGTAACGCTTTTAACATCATGTCATATTCTCCTGTACGGAAACTGGATGAATCATTTCACTTGGAACACAATGATCTTGTTTTCCTCACTAGGATTGGGAAAGTAGCGCCACCTATCAACTACCGCCGCCTGACGCTACTGCTTGAGGTGGTGCAGTCTCGCAAGAGAGTGAAAGACTCGGAGAGTCTTGTTGCTCGGCTGTTTGCTCTTCTCAACAGGTGAGACTGAGCTATTTCTCGCAAACCTTCAGTCTACTCAATGTCAGATATTTCTCTCAGATTGCTAAATAGAACCTGAGAAGATATATTTACCAAGGTTTCTGTATGTGATGTTATTATTTTTAAAAGAATTATGGATAATTATTTAAAAGACAAATCTATATCATATATTTTTGTGGGCAGGTAACCTTTGTTATGATCGGACTGGAGTTAACCATTTGCATTGGAATTACAGCGTTTGACTCGAAATCTTAGGAAATCATGGATATCGGTAGGAGTTTCAACTTCATGAATTTTCCGTAGAAGTCATCTTTTATTTTGTTTTGTGCAAGCAACATATTGTCATATGTGGTTTGAATATTGTACTCTCTTGTCACAGGTTGTTATCACAGGAGGCAGAGGAGGTTGAATACTGTAATCAGCTCATTTTATCCTGTCTCCTCAACATCTGCACCAGATGGAAGCAGAAGCCATCACAGGAAGGTTGGTAGTACCCAGTCACAGGAAGGTTGGTAGTACCCAGTCACAGGAAGGTTGGTAGTACCCAGTCACAGGAAGGTTGGTAGTACCCAGTCACAGGAAGGTTGGTAGTACCCAGTCACAGGAAGGTTGGTAGTACCCAGTCACAGGAAGGTTGGTAGTACCCAGTCACAGGAAGGTTGGTAGTACCCAGTCACAGGAAGGTTGGTAGTACCCAGTCACAGGAAGGTTGGTAGTACCCAATCAGAGGAAGGTTTCTAGTACCCAGTCACAGGAAGGTTTGTAGTACCCAGTCAGAGGAAGGTTTCTAGTACCCAGTCACAGGAAGGTTTGTAGTACCCAGTCACAGGAAGGTTTGTAGTACCCAGTCACAGGAAGGTTTGTAGTACCCAGTCACAGGAAGGTTTGTAGTACCCAGTCACAGGAAGGTTTGTAGTACCCAGTCACAGCAAGTTGTTGGATGAATGTAAAAAAGTTGTAAGATGAGGGATGTTCTGTTGGTGGATGGATGGATGCGTCATTCTAATGGGACGCTGCTTTCCCTTGACTGTGTTCTCATGGGGGCAACCACAGTCTTTAGTAGTCTGTGGAAACCTTTTATTCAGTGTTTTACTGATATCAGGACTTCAAACCTCAGTTAATTTATCCAAATTGCATGTGAATGTGTAAAGCAATGGTAATGTATTAAAAATGTCCTTGTTTGTTTCTATAGCAACTTCTCAATAAGTGTATTCATATACTGATGTAAATCTGTTTCTGTGACAGAGAGCTTCAACGTTGAGATTCTAGTCCGATGCATTCGTAGCTCCTCAAGCCCACAAACTCAACGCCAAGCACTGCTACTGATGGCGTCTGTGGCTCATCTGCTGCCCGTGAGTGAAGCCACTGGTTCTCTTTTTCTACATGTTGCAAACAAAAAACTATCCACTGTGCACATGTTGACATTTTTCGATGTTTTCTCGCTACATTTTTTCCATTTCAGCAATTTTTTTCTTTATCCTCACAATCTAAATTACTCTGCTTCCAAATTTGAATTGTATTTTCTAGTAACACACCCAAAGTGTTTTTATGTTGCTAATATATACTGTCATATTTTGTGCGTGCAACACACATCATTTATTTAATCCATGTGTCATTATTGTATTACATTAGTGACATGTAACATATTGAAAGTCTACATCCTATTTTATTGTATATGTAAACTACGTTACAGGAGTACATTCTTCACAACGTGATGTCAATCTTCACGTTCATGGGCACTAACATGCTGCAGCAGGACGACTCGTACAGCTTCCACGTGATCACCATGACAATGCAGACCATTATCCCCGCACTTATCAAGGTTAGAACTGTCAAGGTCACGGCACATTCAGAATCTCGTGAAAATCATGTTCTTGACGACACATCCAGTGGGCTTAGCAAGTAAACTGTATGGAAACAAAACATCTGCCGGAGTAAGAATGACACAAAACAAAGTAGAAGAAAAATCTCTGGGACCATTGGCAGATATTAACCAGAGGATGTATGACTGAAAAAAGTTCGAAATGTATGTGCACCATATATATATATATGTGCATTAAAATGCATATATACATATGTACAGTTTAATAAAAACTTACCATACGTACATATATACAGTAAGTTTTTATTAAACTTATGAATAAGAAAAACTTTTTACAAAATGTATTAATTTCTCTTCTTTCTTTGAGTGAATTGTACATATAATTGTGAAGCAGTCTTTCATATGTTTAATAAATTAAATTATGAAAAAAATTTATTTCGTTTAAAGACGACCTTTTTGTATAGCTTAAGTCCACAGTGTTGATAGTGACCCCTACAGTGTTGATCGTGACCCCCACAGTGTTGATCGTGACCCTACAATGTAGATCGTGACCCCCCCCACAATGTTGATCATGACCCCGACAATGTTAATTTTGCCCCCACAATGTTGATTGTGACCCCTACAATGTTGGTAGTGACCCCCACAATGTTGATTATGCCCCCACAGGCTCATGAGGGGGACGACTCCGGGACTCTGAGTGATCAGATTGCCGGCATCCTGCGAGTGTTCATTGATGCACGACACCATGTTCCCAAACACCGCAGCCAGTTACTCTTCCGCCAACTCATCGACACGATTGACCCCCAGCGCCACCTGTGGATGGTAATGGTACTAATGATGGAGAGCGCTGTGAGGTCGAAGAATGTTCCGACAGTTGCCGAAGACTCGATCATTGATGAGGTGAAGAAGGTCTGTGTCGTTGAATAAAGAAAACAGCATTATTGATTGTTAGTTTCTCTAGTAAATAATGCAGCCTACCTTCTATATATATATATATATATATATATATATATATATATATATATATATATATATATATATATATATAACAGTAGTTCAGGACAGATGTCCAGTGGTACAGCATGGAATACCATGGTACCTGTCATAGTAACTAATGGTGACTTCACTCTCCTATCATTCTCATGTTTTGTTGGCTAAGGCACATTCAACAGACTTGATGTTATGATACGCCAGTCTTAATTAGGAAAATTTTATACTGATCTGAATTATCGATGTTAATAGTTGTATTTGTCACTATAATGCTGCTTTATGATGCAATAACCAACACAAGTCCAATGTAGAGATAATTGAAATAGGCAAAATGATTACATTTATTACTGGAAAGTTGACTGCTTATCATGCAGCCACTTTGGGAGTACTTTTATATTACCCATAAAAATAACAGTAAGAAAATCTAAACAAACAATGTTTTGATGAAATATATAATATACTCAGTATTTTACTCAATTCCAGGGAATGACTCGGATTGATCAGGACATTGAGTTCACATCCCGGATCTGTGAACAGTTCCCGGCTGCTGTCCAAATGAGGGCTTGCACCCACGTGATGGCCTTCCTGCAGAAGTTGTCCCACAGAAATGAGCAAGGTCAGTTGAACGTGCCTTTCTAGAATAATGCAGTCGGACATCACTATGATAATTACATGGACTAATACGCAATAAACTACATGTGACTGTTAAGTAATTAATCTTGGTTAGCTCCAACACTTAATTTTACATCCAGAATAAAGAAATGTGGTTTTTGTTTAAATGAAGTGACAAAAAACAGATTGAAGTAACCAGATTGTGTTGAGTAGAACTTGGTTTATGCAGGAAGTGGAAATCATGGAATATTAGTTGCTAAAATTCAGGTCATCAAATTTTTTTCACAATGATGTGTTGTGTCATGTAGTGTCACAATTATGTGTTGTGTCGTGTAGTGTCACAATGGTGTGTTGTGTCGTGTAGTGTCACAATGACGTGTTGTGTCATGTAGTGTCACAATGATGTGTTGTGTAGTGTCACAATGATGTGTTGTGTCATGTAGTGTCACAATGATGTGTTGTGTCATGTAGTGTCACAAAGAAGCCGGGCAGAGACACTTGAGTTGATCAATGCTGACTCTCTGAGTATACAACAACTACGACAACTACAGATGCACATGACTAGACTCATTGCCGTGTTGTTGTCATGCGAGTCATTTGCAACCCAGGTCAGTGTTGCTTGTGTCACAGTGTTGTTGGTCATCACTGAGAGGGTTCGTGGGAAACACGTCCCCTCCAGAGAGCTGTTCCTTACATTAAAGGTTCCTCTTCAATTCGATTTTTTTGCAACAACGACTAATTCGATTTCTGCACGCAAAAACTGAACCTATCTAGTATCCACTATGACATGCTGCCTTGTTTTTAAACATTTTTGATTTAATTTTGGGGAAATCTTCAAACAATCTCTGACAAATTATTTGTTTGCTGAATCCGATCAAAATTTAACAAATAAAGGCAAACATGATCTGAATATATTTTGGCTTAAAGCTATTCACACAAGTCACCTGATTTAATGATCAAAGCCAATTCATTCAATGATTTTAACAAATGTCTGCACTCTTATGAAATCAACTGCGCATATTACTAAAACTAATCTTGCACTATGAACCTGATTCTTGTTGGGCTAAATTAATTCAGGAGGGAATTTAAGAGCAAAGGTATTTTCAAACGTAACATATAACATTTAAATGTTTTCAAATTCATTACAATACAAATGTCTCAAATGTACATACGGTCAAACCTCATTATTACAGTCATGTGAGCTTTATGAATACATAATTTAGTTAGAAATAAGCTACTTCACGATGGGGCAATGCGATGATCGTTTCACTCCTTGAATTGTTCTCTGACAACCATCACCTACGAATAAATGGCACAGTCATAACTATTTAAAATGTTACAGCACAGTACAGTACAGTAATGTTACAGTCTCCCAATAAATGACTGCTAAATAAGGTTAGAAGCATATCGTTTATGAAAACAATACATTCACAAGTGTCTAGGCACACATCCGCCTTCTGTGTTGTGTTTCTTCAGTGACAGACAGCTCTTTGCTAATGCCACAAGTCCGCTTTGGTAGGGAATTATTTTAAATGCAGACAATTCTTATGACACAGTTTTCTTTCATCGACCAGCAGCAACCAGCAGCATATCGCCACATGTTGCTTTGTCTGACATTTTTACAGACAGGTGTGAAAACCTGGTGAATTTGGTTTGGTTCGAGAGAAAAGGAGGTTGAGAGCAGATCAAATTGGAGTTTTTAAGATGTTGAATGGGTGTGAGAAACATTAGTGAAGGATCAGTGTAGATTGGATATAAGAAAGTACTCTCTCTCACAGAGGACAATAAATGAGTGTTAATCTGTTTTTAAAAATAACTGACAAATATCTCAGGAGGGCAGGTTACACATAGATGAAAAATTGTTGGACTCTCGATAAGCCAGTGGCTTCCTTGTCCACTTGCCATCTGGGCCTTTGCCTTGGATGGCAATCTTGTTAAATCTTGTTAAATTTACTTAAGTTTTGCAGCAATTTCTGCATTGTCTTTCCAGATCCTGATGAAATATGACAAAATGACAGAAAAGGACACGGTTGACGAATTCAGTGCGTTCGTGCGTGAGTGTCTCTGCTATCTGAGCGCTGTCACTAAGAATCAAAGTGGGGCAGGGTGTGCTGACACCGCAGCCGTCAAGTTCTGGAAGTCAGTGCTACACAAGGTCTACGACATACTGGATAAAGTGGGTAACCCAGCGAAATAATATTACATGTAAATGAAGCATACTGCAAGAGTTTACTCTTAAAAAAGTGTTTTCCAAATATTTACAATTTGACACAAGTTAAAATCTACATTTATGGTACATTTACATGCAAGAAATGGGTAAATTGGCAAAAATCTCATTAAGATGTTATTACAAGTGTTTATTCAGGTCACTCCTTTAATGGTGTTATTACAAGTGTTTATTCAGGTCACTCCTTTAATGGTGTTATTACAAGTGTTTATTCAGGTCACTCCTTTAATGGTGTTATTACAAGTGTTCATTCAGGTCACTCCTTTAATGGTGCGTGCAACTTATAACCACGGAACCTGTGATGCTGTTGTTAAAATTCAAAGCCTTCACAGTTTAGTCCAAACTCCTTTTCCCTAGGTCAGCTGTGTGGATGAACTCCTGCCAAAAAGGAGTGGTGCAATTATATAATTTAATTGAAAGTTAACTGAAAAGATTTGTACCAAGACATTTCCTTATGTAGGTAGATCTCAATCACAACACAATATTGTCAAATTCGCAATTCTGTTTTCATGTGTTCGAACACAACCAAAAGGACTTTACATTGTTATTTGTGACACGTTTGTTGGTGTCTGGTGAATACCCAGTGTGTTGGTATAACTTGTGCCCTTTCCATGCAGGTTTACACAAAGTTTCAAATATAAGCTAATAGCTTCCTTGTCTATTTGCCATCTGGGCCTTTGCCTTGGATGACAATATTGTTAAATATAATATAATATTAATACCGTTTAAACATTTGAGCATTTTCTCATAGTGTTTCACACGAAGCCATGTCTCATCTGAATTGTTTTGTTTTCTATTTCTTTATTGTATTGATGTAGCCACCAAGACCACATGTAATGTCTTACCCTTGGGTGACTGACATTGTAGGTGAACTACCTATTACCAACCTCCGTCTTCCTCGAAGTGGTCTCCACCCTCATGCAGCATACCCTTGTTGGGGTACGCAGGAAGGCCCTCGAACTTCTCAATCGCAAACTGCAGCAGCTTCAGCCGAGTGCACTCTCTGATGCGGAGGTAGGAATAGCAGCAGCACTGTTTCCTTGCGTGTAAAAATGTTCATTGTACTAACCATGAAATGTACGTAATAAAATAAATAAGTAATTTAAATAACAAAACTAATATATATAGACATATTTTTATATATTGTGTGTATGTGTGTGTGTATATATATATATATATATATATATATATATATATATATATATATATACAAAATGATATTTATGGAGATTAAATCAAGTATTCATAGTAATATTATGCAGTGCATGTTGCATGTATTTGTAGCTTTATTCCTTACAGAAGATGTAAATGTGTTCTGTATTTTGGTAACATAACAGCTAATAAAAGAGAAGAACTCAGTTGGAAGAACTTACAGTACTTGAACACTTGCATATAGATGGATAGATCTAGATTTGAACAGTTTTTATAATTTGAATAGAACATTTGGTTTTGAATAGAACAATTTATGGTGGCGATATTTAAATTAATAAAATAAGTCTGTGATTTAAATGGGTTTGTAATTTGATCTTGTCTGTGGTGTACAACATCAACATTTTGTCTGTAGGTTCAGTCGTTGCTAATGCTGGTTGAAAAACTCATCACTATGGCAACTGTTGGAAAGCTGGTCACCGTGGCAACCGCAGTGTCTGTTCGAGATGTGGAGTCTGATGTTGTGACAGTCCAGCAGTTGGCTCTGTTTGGCCTCAAACTCATGTGCAAAATTCTTGGCGCCCAGCATCCAAAGGCGTTTGCTAAGGTAAGACTACAAAGATGAAACCCGGCTAATTGAAGCCACCAGTGTCTGTATGCTGGAATGCATGTAAAAGGTCCTTCTTTAATTCAATTTTTTGCTTGTTTTGTTTTAGAATAATTTTCCCAAACCTATCAAATATCTACTACGACACGCGAACTCGTTTGTACTCAAAATAAAAAGTATCCACTTTTTAAACTGACTGCGGATATTACTTTGACTCTTCATGCATTCGTGATTAATGTTATTACTATCACTGTTGTTATTAATGTTTATTTGAACTCAAAGATCATGGCATGTTAGTTGATGATTCTGGCATGCACTGCTAAATCACACATTTACTAGTTTTCAGTACAATTTTTTTTACGTTTTCGGTAACAGAAGTGGTGAATAGAATATCTTGAAATAACTTATGCCTTATAATATTCAAGTTATGCAACGAACAAACCTGTCCGCTTCCCACATTTACATCGTCCACACCCATCATCCGTTGTTTTAAAACTCCCTCCTCAACTGATGTAGCCTATTGCGAATCCGGTTTGTTGATGTCCTAATATCTGGTGTGTGAATAGTTTATGTAATATTTTTTTTCAAATTACCAAAAGAATTTACTTTAATCGTTAGATCTGGTAGGGGTAAAAAATAGTGGATATCAGTACTGTAAACACTTTATGGGGTCAAGTCTGATCATAGGTGTGACTTCCATCATCTCGCCGATCACATGACAAAGTTATGAAATTTCCTCAAGTTTTCACATTTCCATTTTCACTTCAATAAATGTTGGATCAGGCATTAAATAATTTAATTTTACAAAAACTACACCACACAAAAGAATTTTCACAAATTAATTTGAAATGAGACGAGCAAAAAAAATTAATTGAAGAGGGCACAGATCAGTCCCACCCACATCTGCACAAATTGCTCCCAGAATGATTTGTGCATAAACACACGATGGGTGTGACTGGTTTGTGTTAGAACAACGGATGAAGGCAGCAGACAGATGTGTTAACTACTCCAGTGAATCTCTCCCCATATTCTAAATGTTACTGGAATTTCCTGGCATGGAATTTATGCTAATTAGAAATCATATGCAGTCAGCTGCAGACTGTAACATGTCCTGTTGTAATTAAATATTATTATTATTGTCGTCCTGGTTTCTAGAATTAGAGTGTTAGATGCATGCAAGGTGCCCATTGTAATGTTGTTTCTGTAACCATCTTAGGTGTTTGACGTATCCATCAAGATCTTGGGAGAGTCATCGACTGATGCACCTCCGCCTCCGATGATCGCCAGCGCCCTCTTGTGTCTGGCTGAGTTGTGCACTACGACGAAAGCACACGCCATACCCTATCTGTCTCGCTTCATGCCCCCGCTCATTGCAACCCTCAATAACAGGGCACTGCTCATGGGGTAAGTTGATCATTGCAACCCTAAATAACAGGGCACTGTTCGTGGGGTAAGTTGATCATTGCAACCCTAAATAACGGCACTGTTCGTGGGGTAAGTTGATCATAGCAACCCGAAACAACAGGGCACTGCTCGTGCGGTAAGTTGATCATTGCAACCCGAAACAACAGGGCACTACTCGTGGGGTAAGTTGATCATAGCAACCCGAAACAACAGGGCACTGCTCGTGGGGTAAGTTGATCATATACGTTGTGTATATGGGAAATACGTATTGGCTTTTAAACAATTCTGCACGTAAGATTTTTGTGACTTGCTTAACAGTTTCCCTGTTTATTTACAATGATATTATTCAAATTTTGTGATAGTGTTTATTTTGCCCATTGTATGAGGCTCAGCCACAGGCTTGGCACATGTTACATGGTCCACATTTCATGCTCTTAATCGGAATAATATGCCATTAGGCATAATCTTAATAAACATCATTCATTTGGCCTTTTCATATCTTTACATCTGGCTTGCGTTGTTGATTGCATAAATAGCAGTTACACAACGTGTCCCGTGTGTATTGAAACAAATTGGTAAATAACAGTACTTTCACAAGTGCATGGGCAGTTTGACTTGTTGCAGATTATTGTTTTATATTTGTTTTGACATCAAACTTAACAAAATAATATATGGAAGTACCCACTTTTGTAGAAGATGATAAATGATTGGAACAAAGTATCTACTCGATTCTGCTGGGTGTATAAATGCTAGCAAGGTGTATATCATTAAACATATAATTGTTGGATAACTGACAGTGATGGGATGCATATAAATAAATACAACTTTACTGTTCAGACTTCTGTGATTGTATGCGACCTAAACATATAGGTGTTTTGGTTTTTTAATATTGTTAAGTGCATTTTGTTGTAGCCATGAACTGGTATTGATCTGCGCTCTGACAGCTCTGCACCGAATCACCTCCAGTTTGCCTCATTTCCTCAGTCCATACCTCGTAGACATCATCCTCGCCGTGAGTACATTGTATCAAACACATATCAGGTGTTCCTTGATAGACTCTAAGAGCAAATCTGGGGAGGTTAATTATGTTCTGGGGTTGTTAATTATGTTCTGCAATGTTGACTCAAAACATGTAAATTACTCAGCAGCCGAGTAGTAATACAGCCGAGTAGTAATACAGCCGAGTAGTAATACAGCCGAGTAGTAATACAGCCGAGTAGTAATACAGCTGTCCATTCCAGTGAATTGTTACATCAATCAATACCCAGTGTCTTGCATCTATTGTGTAGTTATTTTTTTAACTAGTTGAATGCGTCCATCTGTTTCTTGTGGTAGTTTGTGTCCAGTGTCAACTGTTTAAGGTGCATTAGATGTCCAGTGTATTGTTGTCACTGGTGTCCAGTGTCAACTGTTTAAGGTGCATTAGATGTCCAGTGTGTTGTTGTCACTGGTGTCCAATGTCAACTGTTTAAGGTGTGTCATATGTCCAGTGTGTTGTTGTCACTGGTGTCCAATGTCAACTGTTTAAGGTGTGTCATGTCCAGTGTGTTGTTGTCACTGGTGTCCAGTGTCAACTGTTTAAGGTGTGTCATATGTCCAGTGTGTTGTTGTCACTGGTGTCCAATGTCAACTGTTTAAGGTGTGTCATATGTCCAGTGTGTTGTTGTCACTGGTGTCCAGTGTCAACTGTTTAAGGTGTGTCATATGTCCAGTGTGTTGTTGTCACTGGTGTCCAATGTCAACTGTTTAAGGTGTGTCATATGTCCAGTGTGTTGTTGTCACTGGTGTCCAGTGTCAACTGTTTAAGGTGTGTCATATGTCCAGGATCTTGTTGTCACTGGTGTCCAGTGTCAACTGTTTAAGGTGTGTCATATGTCCAGTGTGTTGTTGTCACTGGTGTCCAGTGTTAGCCGTTGGTTTCAGGTGTGTCAGATGTCCAGTCTGGTCAGTCCAGCAGACAAGTTAAAGAAGTCACAGGCCAGCATCCGACTGAGTGGTGTAAGGTATGCAGTGTTGGTTTATGTATCCGTCCGTCTGTCTTAGCAAGCCCTCAGCTCCAATCATCTCCACCAGGCACGGGTTAATCTCATTTGTGAATTTGTTAATTAAATCAATTAATTTAATTTAATTAATTAACTAGAAGAATGGCTAGTTTAGTTTTATTTTATTAATTGACTTTACTACAAAAAGTTTATTTTATATAATTGACAGATTCCCAATTAACTATCAATTAAGTACTCATTTAAAAGTTGCTAGTTCAGTCATGTTACCCAGGCATTTTCAGAAGGCCTGCAGTCACAACTCCAGTTACCAGCCTGAGAGAGAGAGATCAGATTCAAGCATTTGTGAGTGGCAGGAAGAACCTTACAGAGATCATATACACTGTACCAACTGGGGTGGATCATTCAGGCACCTGTGAGTGGCAGGAAGAACCTTACAGAGCTCATATACACTGTACCAACTGGGGTGGATCATTCAGGCACCTGTGAGTGGCAGGAAGAACCTTACAGAGCTCATATACACTGTACCAACTGGGGTGGATCATTCAGGCACCTGTGAGTGGCAGGAAGAACCTTACAGAGCTCATAGACACTGTACCAACTGGGGTGGATCATTCAGGCACCTGTAAATGGCAGGAAGAACCTTACAGAGATCATATACACTGTACCAACTGGGGTGGATCATTCAGGCACCTGTGAGTGGCAGGAAGAACCTTACAGAGCTCATATACACTGTACCAACTGGGGTGGATCATTCAGGCACCTGTGAGTGGCAGGAAGAACCTTACAGAGCTCATAGACACTGTACCAACTGGGGTGGATCATTCAGGCACCTGTGAGTGGCAGGAAGAACCTTACAGAGCTCATAGACACTGTACCAACTGGGGTGGATCATTCAGGCACCTGTAAATGGCAGGAAGAACCTTACAGAGCTCATAGACACTGTACCAACTGGGTGGGTCATTCAGGCACCTGTGAGTGGCAGGAAGAACCTTACAGAGCTCATATACACTGTACCAACTATGGTGGATCATTCAGGCACCTGTGAGTGGCAGGAAGAACCTTACAGAGCTCATAGACACTGTACCAACTGGGGTGGGTCATTCAGGCCCCTGTGACTTGGAGGGAAGAACCTAAAAGAGCTCATAGACACTGTACCAACTGGGGTGGATCATTCAGGCACCTGTGACTTGGAGGGAAGAACCTAAAAGAGCTCATATACACTGTACCAACTGGGGTGGGTCATTCAGGCACCTGTGACTTGGAGGGAAGAACCTAAAAGAGCTCATATACACTGTACCAACTGGGGTGGGTCATTCAGGCACCTGTGATGGCTAATCGTGGCTTCTCCAAATCTCTGTCTAAAGTTAATATTTGGGGGGGGCAACTTGCAGCCAAGTGGAACTATGCATCTAAATTGTTTCTATATGTATGCAAATGTATATATAACATGCAGCGAAGGGTTAAATAAATAGCTTCAGTTTGGGAACTTTTTATAGAGTCCAAATCAAAAGCAATCCAGCTCTGGTGATGCATAACAAATGGTGTGTAGATGTTTAAATTCTAGTGTAGGAAACCTAACGATTTAGTATAAAACACTGTATAAACAGAATTGTAGAAACAACACCTTGGTGCTGCTTATATATAATGGTGCATAGGAATTATGTATGTAGTTTGCCCGTTTTCTTAATGTGGCTGAAGATTTGCCTGGTGGGGGTTCCTATATTCAAGTATGAATCCCCCAAATCTTCAGCCACAACTTTACAATCCTTTCTGAAAAAATTATTAATTTTAACACACGTCTACAACTTTTAGAATGTGATCAAATGCCACATGAATAAATATTTGGTATGTAGAAATTGTATGAACAAATCTCTTTCCAACAAAATTACTAAACACATTTCTGTTATAAGTCAACAATACTCTTGTGCTTTTCCTCCCTGCTGTACAGGGGTGAGGGTCAGGTAAAGTATTGTTGAGCCACTCTTTCTGTTCTCTCTTTCCATAGTTTTCTCCATCTTTCGTCCTCCCTGATCTTCTCATACCCCTCCTCACGCAGTCCTCCCATGTCAACTGCTCCTCCCCTTTTCCTGCGTCCTTCATGTTTTTCCACCTCTGCTCTCTTTGCTAGTTTGCCTGCATCCATTCTTACGAGGTGTCCTGCCCATCTCATCCGGCTTCTCACATATGAATGTAATCTGCACTTCTATACATCATTTCATTGTTAATTGAATTAAAGTTAATTGCTAATTTAATTGAAGAATTTGGGAGGTTAATTTAATTTAATTGACCCGAGAAATGTGTGAGGTTAATTTTATTTTATTGGAGAATTTCTGAGTTAATTGTAATTTAATTAATTAACTTTTCAAGTTAGTTGCCCCATCCCTGGTCTGCACTCAGCCTTGTCATCTGTCTCTCTCTCTTCCTCTCTCCCTGTCAACTTTATCCAGCATTCCCATTTCCTTTTTTCCTTGGCCTTTTCTATTTCATTCATCTTTCTGTAACTTCTACCATCAGTCCATCTGGTCTTGATGTTACAGTTCCCCACACTTCTTCTTATCACCTTTGTCATAATTATGTCCTCGTTTATAAATGTCAGAACGATTGGTTGTTTTTATCTTTGCAACATGATGTGTAGACTGTTGGTTATGTTTTGTTAGTTGTTATAATTAAGTTGATTGGACTCAATTACTGGTGACCAATTTTATACATGTGTTTGTGTGTGCGTGCTTGCGTGCGTGCGTGCGTGCGTGCGTGCGTGCGTGCGTGCGTGCGCCGGTGTGAACATATATAAAATTGGTCACCAACAATTGAATCCGATCAACTTAATTATAACATATATATATATATATATATATATATATATATATATATATAATATATATACTGTATATATATATTTATGCAACCAACAACGCAAGCCAGGTGTAAGGATATGAAAAGGCCAAATAAATGACGTTTATTAAGAGTATGCCTAATGGCATATTATTCCGATTAAAAGCATGAAGTGTGGACCCTGTAACATGCGCCAAGCATGTGGCTGAGCCTCATACAAAGCCGCCTGGACACAATGCTCCCAGAGCCCACACTTCGACATAGCAATACAGTACATGTAGTAATATTCCTACAACACAATACAATTCATGGCATCATCACCAGCACATTAAAACATTACCCAATACCGACAAAAACCTATTTGCATATACTGCATTACTGGAATACACTACTTGCTAAAATTCCTACTCTATATATTTATGTAACCTAAAAGGTGGGGCCATAACGCCTGATTAGCAATAAACCATCCCAACATCGAGGATGGAAGGGAAGTCATATATATATATATATATGCCATCTAGTTGGGCTTTCAATTCTATATATATATATATGCCATCTAGTTGGGCTTTCAATTCTTCAATCGGGTCTGCAACCTTTTCAGGTTACAGGCCCGGTTGGCCTTTGGTATTTTCAACCTTATGTCGAACACTGATTGTACAGGTTCATTTCTGGGGCGGGGGGCAATACTGCTTCAGTTCCCATGGAAATAACTTTAGGGTTACAATTTAGAATGTGTTTCTCACTTCTAGTTAAATTTCACTGTAGTGAGGTTTGCTTTTAGAATTGAAAGCAGGAATGACAATATTCCACGGCAGGAATGTTGTACAAATGTTTAAACTGTTTGCTGCAGACACCAGATTGCGACTGCGGTCAGCCCGCGCGTGCTTGTACCCGCTCTCTCTGACTGCTACTCCAGACTTCTCATTGACAACCACGTAAGTCATGTCTTCTGTGTACAATATTAATTTACCTTTAACCCTAGGAGTGACCAATGATAAATTTCCATGGTGCACACAAATCAGAGATATTCATAAGGGTGCTTTTAAAAAAATCGTAACATCGCTAATAATTATCACACAAATGTGATTGCAGTATCATTTTGTTGCTAAAAAGACTCTTTACTATAATAAAATTATAAAAAAACAACAGCACACAATCTTATCATGGGGATATTACTTTTTGAATTTCATCAAAAAAAGAAAACAAACATTTTTATTTTCACCCTTCTACCAGATAATTACTGAGTGGCTGTCCCTATGTCCAATTGGAAAAATGTAGCCATACATATTAGCTACAAAATAAAGCAAAAATTAACCAAATATGTTGAGAACTTTTATTTTTATGATTTTTGAACTTGAAAACTTTAAACTTGAAATAATCCAGTCTAAAGTGAACTGACACAGAACGAAGTGAGAAAACAAAATGGTGGATTAGTAAATAAAAAAGTTCAGACGGCCCAGACAACACATGTTTGTAACGACGATGTTCATTCGCTGCATATAACCCACTCGCTCATTCACGTGTGTTCAAATAGGCCAATCATAGAGCTGTCCAAAGGTATAACATGTTACAAATTTAGATACTATGAATGGAAACATAAATTTATTCTGAGGAGCATAGTAAAAGCCATCAAATATGGGTGCCAACTATGTGAAATGTTTTATAAGCTAGATCGTCATTAGCTACCTTTGACTATGCTCGTGAATAAATATGAATCAGAATGAAGAGTGATTCAGCTTTCCAATGATACCATTTGTTCCCGTGTGAAGTACTGAAAATTGTTCCTACAGAGTGATCCGAAAATCGGCCAGAATGCTTTTTGCACTGATCGTGCGGGCCGAATTCGGCCCAGTGGTCACTCCCAGGGTTAAACATAATGGCAACATGTTGAGTGGTGCCCCCTTGTGGTAGTACATTCATGCCTTCTCGTTGAAGGCATGAATGAAAGACCAGCCAAGTAACAAACTCAAACAGGGTCAAAACAATGAAGGTTTGTCAATAGTTTCTGTTCATCAATAGTTTGGGGGGTGGCACCATCAGCTTCATGTGAGTGCGGCACCGAAAGGCAGACCGCACTCCACATCACCAGTGAGTGTCCGCTAAATGTAACAGGGACCTGGTGAGGCTGGACGGCCAGCACGCGCCTGGCTCCGGGACCTACAGTGTGACACGTGATTGACTCATATGCAAGAAGAATAGTTTGTCCAGTGTTTGTTGCCTATTAACCAGATCATGTCTGAGAGAGAGAGAGACATTTGATCTGTAGGATATGTACTTTTAAAAACTGCTATAAATTATTAAAGTTTGCTCACATAAGTGACTGAGAGTAAGATCACAGCTAATGAACAGCAAGCTGCGTGACTCTGACACGAGAGCATCGTTTGGCTACCAACCATATGATGACGTCTCAGTGTAAATCCACAAAGTATTTCTAAAGTATATGTTTTGGTCGAGTCTTCAACGCTAACATGGGATTGTTTGTAAAGGAGGCAGAGAACCTCATTGGTGCTGATGTAGGGTGATTTTGTTCAGAACAAAATATAAAGTATGATATTTAACTGGAAGCAGTTGACGCCAAGCGTATGGCATGTGACCACCATACAATGTAGTATATTGAAATTATGTATATTGTATGATCTTGTATTTTTATGTATTGTTATGTTGTTAAATAAAGTTACTTATGGTGGTGCTGACGATCAGTTTATAAAATGGCACAGCCTTGAGTGACGCAGCTCTAGATTCACGGTGCGCAATGAGGTCTCAGTTACCCACCAGGTGGCATTTGACATTGACCCATGGCGCCCTCTGTAGGATGGTGTGCTGCTGCTGATGGAGATTCTTCGAGAGTCGATCGAGTCGATGAGCAAGGATGACCTTGCCGCGCAGCACAATGCTCTCGTGACCCTCTTCTGCAGCGTCCTTGACCTGTGCAATGCGCCCCAGCTGAGGGTAAGCTTTCTTGACTTCGTTGCACGATGATAATTCACCCAGTGGTAGATAATTCCTGTACTATTCCGTGTTGTTCGTAATGAGATGCAGAAAACACTTGATAACACCAGAGAGTAGTGAATGAGAGTTAACTAGGTCTAATTCATTTACAACAGTATGTGTTATTTACAGATTTTAAGCAATAATGCATTTAGTTGGATACTTGACAAAGAATGTGTAACAAGCAAATAATTATCTCGGTACACTTTTATTACATGATTGTAGAAAAGCTAGGGTTTAAATTATTAGAAACAATGCACCACAGTAATTTTTACACGACGGTAACAAAGTTATAAATAATTGTACCAAATGTTTGTTTGTTTAATTTCTCCTGTTTATTATGCCTCATACTTGCTATATGTATTTTAATTAATTTGTATATCATAATTATTATATATTGCAAACATTAACATATCAACTTCAAAATGCAGTACTGAACTAAGCTCTTTAAAATTATAAATAGTTTGGTGTTTATATGTCAACAGCAATGTTTATATTTCAGTGCATATTTGTTATGTTGATGTTTCAAAAGCTTTCATTTTGTCTTCTCTGCAACAGCTGTAGCTTTTAAGTTTGCACACATTGCACTGATGGATGTTTGCTCTATTAGACTAGAGGTCTTTAAATCGTGTTTTACTGAGTGTATCTGACGTTCCAGTTGAGCCAGACAGAGACGGACCAAGTGGAGTCGGCAGCAATAGACGCAGTGCTCGCAATGGTTGTCAGACTGTCTGAGAACACGTTCCGACCAATGTTCTACAAGGTTAGACTGCCGTTTAATTAGTCATTTAACTGCTTCAGTAAATCAAATGATATTATTTTATGCTAATTATATTATTTATATTTTGGTATGCTAAACAAGCAATAGTTGTGTAACCTTGTTTAGCCAGATCTGTAGTACAAGGTATTTATGTTGTAATGTCATGGGATACAATTAATAAATGTTAGATTGTTTTTTTAGTAATAGCTAATTTGTTTGCTAAATCGAGACTTCATGTGTGTGTTTTATCGATATTGTTAGCTACTGTAGTAATAGGCTTTTATCCATATTGTTAGCTACTGTAGTAATAGGCTTTTATCCATATTGTTAGCTACTGTAGTAATAGGATTTTATCCACATTGTTAGCTACTGTATTAATAGGATTTTATCCACATTGTTAGCTACTGTAGTAATAGACTTGTATCCACATTGTTAGCTACTGTAGTAATAGGCTTTTATCCGTATTGTTAGCTACTGTTGTAATAGGCTTTTATCCATATTGTTGTAGCTACTGTAGTAATAGACTTGTATCCGTATTGTTAGCTACTGTAGTAATAGGCTTTTAATATTTCACATGTCACATTATACACTTATAATTATCGGCTGTGTTTTAATTGCACTGAAGTTTTCATTATTACCCAAAGTGGCTTTCTTGATAGCGGCATTTGCATGCCTTCATAGGCATCTCTTGACCGTCTCTGGTTATGCATAGGAAAAATATTGGTCAAATAAATAAGTTTTATTTTTTTTAAGATGTTCCATCTGTCACTGTGACAGCTGCCTCGTGTCATAGTAGCTTATAACAAATGTCTAACCAGCAGGCCCTGATACAAAAAACAAATAATTCAATGTGCAGTTACTCATACAGCATTATCTAGGAATTGTTTGTAATATCATATGTATAATAAGCTTAAGTACAGAGTCCATATCATAAGCACTGCTTATCTGCAGCTGGCTGCCGTTGCAACATTTTGGGGATTGACACATTGTTACAAGTATAAATAGGGTGATGTGTTTTGCTGCTTCTATTCCAGACTTGAATTAGAAAATTTTGTTTTACTGTTGGAAGCTAGCTGTCGATAAAAGATATAGAAACTGTTGACTTTTGAATTTGACCGCTGTCTCATTCCATTGCAGTTGTATGACTGGGCATGCAGGGAAGATTCTGAAGAGTACAAAAACAGAAAACTGACTTTCTTCAGATTAGCAGAGAGGTCTGTAGTGGCCAAAAGGCATTCGTTTAACTTTTACAACATGGTGTAAACCTGTTCGAATTATCAGTGAACATATTTGAACAAAATCTGGTTGTATTATCTCCATAATTAAAACGGTCTTGGAAATTGTTTGATAACAGGGAAAATTAATTGATTTTGTTTATGGATGGCAACATAAAGGTGGTGCAGGCGTGGTGCAGGCTAGTTATTTTTAGCTTTGTTTTTGTCCTGGCAACAGTTGGTTGCATTTCCACAGAGGTGGACTGTCCACCAACAAAAACAATTGAATGGACAACACTAGTTTATTATATTTTAGATTTTCTAACTGTCCTGGGGATCCCAATACCTGTAACCATTTGACAACCACACAGCTCAACTTGCTTTTCGTTGTTGTGTAACCTTTTAGTGTTTTGATTAATTAAACTGTCATTTTACTACATTGTTTACATGTATATTTTATGTTATAATGTTTGAATGATATGCTTCATTAATTTCTTGGCTGATGCTAACTAAACAGTTGCCGTTCGATGCGCTCTCTTTTATCAAAAGTTAGCTTGGACTGTCTATGGATTCAACTGAGCTAAACATGGTGGACAAATTAGCAAACAATCTTACATGTGTGGCTGAAAATATGAAGTTAGCTGGACCAACTTTGTTGTGTGAATGATGAGTTGTGAGAACTTGTAACATCTGCTGTCGGTGTTCACAGCCATTATTGTGTCATTTCAGACTATCCGAGCGGCTAAAGAGTCTCTTCAATCTGTTTGCTGGACATATCATAAAAACGGCCACACACATGCTTGATCAGAACAACAGCCTGCATTCAGGTTGGTCATTAGATCTACCTAGTCCAGTTGCACCAGTTGATCAGAACAACAGCCTGTATTCAGGTTGGTCATTAGATCCAACTAGTCCAATTGCACTGGTTGGCAGTGGACCAAGGTGCATATGGCCCAGAATGCTTTGGCCGAGATGCATATGTCCTTCTTAGGATCAACCAAATAACTATATTTAACAAAACGTCTGAGTTGAATCATATAAAAGTGCATCCGTTTCAAAAGAATGAAATTATGGTTCATATATGATACATTTGCTGTCAACATTGTCCCTTCTAGACACACCCTACTTTGGGGATGACGAACCTGGCACACAGAAATCTTGTCTCGTGTTGGGATACATCATTGGCTGTCTTCACAAGTGTATGTTGTATGACACGGATGGCTTTGTCAACTCCGACATCTTCAAGTTGTTGCTGCAGCCTCTTGTTGACCAGGTCAGTGATGCAATACTTTGTTGTTTCTCTCCTCTTTTCCCCTGAAGTCTGGGGTGGGGCTGGTATTGATACGGGTCCTTAATTTTTGCTTCCTTCTCCTTCCATCGTTGATCCCGTTTCACTGCCACTCCCCCATCTCCATTCACCCATCTCCACACTCCCCCATCTCCACTCACCCATCTCCACTCACCTATCTCCACTCCCCCATCTCCACTCACCCATCTCCACTCACCTATCTCCACTCACCTATCTCCACTCCTTCATCTCCACACTCCCCCATCTCCACTCCCCCATCTCCATTCACCTATCTCCACTTCTCCATCTCCATTCACCCATCTCCACTCCCCCATCTCCACTCACCCATCTCCACTCACCTATCTCCACTCCCCCATCTCCACTCCTTCATCTCCACACTCACCCATCTCCACTCACCCATCTCCACTCCTTCATCTCCACACTCCCCCATCTCCACTCCCCCATCTCCACTCACCCATCTCCACTCACCTATCTCCACTCACCTATCTCCACTCCTTCATCTCCACTCACCTATCTCCACTCCCCCATCTCCACTCCCCCATCTCCTCACTCCCCCCATTATTTTGGGTAGGCTCTGTTGGAAAATGTAATTTTGCCACATCTGCAATACTTTGTTGTTTCTCTCCTCTTTTCCCTGAAGTCTGGGGTGGGGCTGGTATTGATACGGGTCCTTAATTTTTGCTTCCTTCTTCCATCGTTGATCCCGTTTCACTGCCACTCCCCCATCTCCATTCACCCATCTCCACACTCCCCCATCTCCACTCACCTATCTCCACTCCCCCATCTCCACTCACCTATCTCCACTACCCCATCTCCACTCACCTATCTCCACTCCTTCATCTCCACACTCCCCATCTCCACTCACCCATCTCCACTCCCCTATCTCCACTCCCCCATCTCCACTCCTTCATCTCCACACTCCCCCATCTCCACTCCCCCATCTCCATTCACCTATCTCCACTTCTCCATCTCCACTCACCCATCTCCATTCACCCATCTCCACTCCCCCATCTCCACTCACCCATCTCCACTCACCTATCTCCACTCCCCCATCTCCACTCCTTCATCTCCACACTCACCCATCTCCACTCACCCATCTCCATTCACCTATCTCCACTCCCCCATCTCCACTCCTTCATCTCCACACTCCCCCATCTCCACTCACCCATCTCCACTCACCTATCTCCACTCCCCCATCTCCACACTCCCCCATCTCCACTCCCCCATCTCCATTCACCTATCTCCACTCCCTCATCTCCACTCCTTCATCTCCACTCACCTATCTCCACTCCCCCATCTCCATTCACCTATCTCCACTCCCCCATCTCCACTCACCTATCTCCACTCCCCAATCTCCACTCCTTCATCTCCACTCACCCATCTCCATTCACCTATCTCCACTCCTTCATTTCCACACTCACCCATCTCCATTCACCCATTTCCACTTCCCCATCTTCACTCCCCCATCTCTACTTCCTCATCTCCATTCACCCATTTCCACTCCCCCCATCTCCACTCCCCCATCTCCACACTCCCCATCTCTACTCCCCCATCTCCACACTCCCCCATCTCCACTCCCCCATCTCCACACTCCCCCATCTCCACACTCCCCCCATTATTTTGGGTAGGCTCTGTTGGAAAATGTAATTTTGCCACATCTGGCCCATGAATGTGGAACAATTTACCAAACTATTCCACTCCACAGTCTATCTGCTAATATTATAAAAACCAACAAAAATGCATATCTCGCTGTCATACTTAACTTAAACATGCTTCCTCGTTCATATATATTTGTTCTTTTATGCTGGAATTGATTTTACATTTGTAATTTTACATATCGCTGTTAGAGAGTCAAAACAATGGAAGTCCATTTAGATTTACACCATGTGGTTGGTGGGCCAAGTGTCTATTACTTCTAACACACAAAAATGGATTCACATTGTTTTGGTTCCTCGCCAAATAATGTTGTTTAAGAATCAAAACAATGAAAATCCATTTTCGCGTGTTAGAAGTTAGTCTAATAGACTTGTATCCAACCAACCACACGGTGCAGATCAAAGTGGACTTCCGTTTTGACTCAACAGTGATATATTTGTATATAATTTTTTTTACATTTTTACTCTTGTTCTTTCTTTTTGTTAGTTTGTGAAG
This sequence comes from Lamellibrachia columna, assembly GCA_963662155.1. Taxonomy (NCBI): domain Eukaryota; kingdom Metazoa; phylum Annelida; class Polychaeta; order Sabellida; family Siboglinidae; genus Lamellibrachia; species Lamellibrachia columna. Next base: position 49,398,913 of record OY759271.1, read on the forward strand.
TGCTTTTATTTAATGGTAAATGGTTTCTTAAAAAGGAGGCTCTGTATTAAGAACTGCCGTCATTATTACCAGTATCGACAGACATCAAGTGTCTTTTCTGACAACTTTATTTTGGTGCCTTTCAAGGCCGTATGCTATGTGAATATATGCTTTGTGTAACAGCAAAAGCCTTCCTTTTCAACTGAATGCTGGCATCTGTTTTTCTCCTAAACAAAACAGATGATAACGATTCAGTTTTATTTAGTTTTGTTATTCTGCATCCAATTTTTAGAAATATGGCTTGCTGGATTTTGCTAATTGATCTTAACGTAGTAATACTACTCTTCTAAATGTATCACCAGAATAATTTTTATTAAAAAGATATTGATTATGTTCTGTTGCCGTTCATAGATTGGATGGGTTGGTTTTCTACTTTAATTAAACGGTTTATTGCAGCTGGAGAATTTTGTTGGCGGAGACGCAGCATACGAGGCCCGGGTGCATGACCACGCGACACCCTGCATCAGTCAGTTGGCCGTGACGACGCGTGACGATAGTGCCTGGAAAACTCTCAACTACCAAATACTGCTCAAGACAAGGCACAACTTACCAAAGGTAGGTCTTGTGTTAAACAGCCAGTCACCCAATGTTAAATTACCAAAAGTATGTCTTGTGTTACGCAGCCACAACCATTGATTACAGGCATTGTTAGCCACGTTTGGAAATAGTTGCCTCTTCCTGGTGAAGGTGGTGTGGAAAGAAGGGGGAGATTGGTCCTAAAAATTGGTGGGAGGTTGGCCTCAAAAACAGGTGGGAGGTGGACCCTAAAAAATGGTGGGAGATGGGAGGTTGTCCCCAAAAACAGGTGGGAAACACGAGGTTGAAAACCCTGCCATAGTTTTATTGATCATGTTCACGTGACTGTTCCAGGTGCGTTTCGCCGCCCTGAAGACAATTGAGGACCTGGCACAGAAGCTTGGAGACGAGTATATGTCCCTCGTGCCAGAGACAATTCCATTCCTGGCAGAGCTCATGGAAGGCAAGTACAAGTGAACAAAAAGTGTTAACTAATGTATAATAAATATTCATTCACCAGCAATTATCTGTATACCAGTGTGTGTACAAAGTTTTACATTGGATCTGGCATTTTTAAAGCCTTGAAAAGGAATTTATTATAATTGTTAAATTTTAGTTCACTCTAGGCTATGATTTGACAAAGGTAGAATAGACTACATCTTGCAATGGTTCTTTAATCAAATCATAGTTTGATCGCCAAATAAATGGCTTCCAGAGGGTGTTTGAACGAAATGTCTTTGTTAATTTGTATTGAATTGTAATAAAGAATTTAATACGTTTTCTATTTCTAAGTACTGGTCTTGAATCTGATCGTACGTCATACGAAATCATGGATTTGTTCTATAAGATGGTCAGGTTGATGATATCATATAATTAACTTTGCAGATGAATCGGAGGAAGTGGAACAGTTGTGCCAGCAGGTGATTGCCTCCATGGAAGATGTTCTCGGGGAGTCCCTACAGAAGTATTTCTAGCTACATGGAAGATGTTCTCTGCAAAAGTACTTCCAGCAGGATATAATGGAGACATTGTTTTGCCAGCAGGTGGCTGCTTTCATCAAGGATGTTCTTAACTTTGCTTAGACGGCTCTTTGTGAATTGCTATGCTTCCAGCATAATAGCGGGAGAAAGTAAAAGTGCAATTGCAACTATCATAAAACTTTTTATTTTGATTTTTGCTTCTAAACATGGCACTGATAAACTGATAAACACATGGACTTTTTGAACACGGTAGTTCTACAGCCGCGTTCTACAAAGCTAGTTATAAAAGATTATTGGCACAGTGGCTTAAAATTCACAAACAACTAGTACAATATCATTTGTAACATTGCACAACAATTGATCTTAGTTAAAAAGTTCAGTATAGATCCCAGAGGACCTGTACAGCATAAACTCTGCTCTTCCCTCTATGCGATCGCAGTCACAATGTAGAGTAGCAAAAGCTCAACTAAACTAACAGATTCTATCCCTATACTGGCTTATCTGAATACTGCAGGAGATAAGGCTACACAGAATATTGCACACACACAGCAGACGCTGAGCAAGTAGCCAAAATAAAACCGGAGTAACATGAGCTAATGTCCAAAAATAAAGCAACTAACATTAAAGTAACATGAGGTAATGTCCAAAAATAAAGCAACTAACATTAAAGCTACGTACTGCCACTTGGTGTTTCACTCAAGCAGCAGTCGCTCTTGTTACCACATTCGAGCACCATCAAGAAAGTATCAAAATTAAACATCCAACTGCAGTAAAAACTTCCTAACAGAACAGTGGGCTAACACCAAACTGACAAAGCCTGTTTGAGCTTTGTCAATAAATAACTGTTTACATGTGGCCAATAACTTGTCTTGTTTTGGTGTTAATGAACAAGAGCTTCCTGAAATCAGGATTATCTAGATATGTCGATGATTATCTACATAATGTCAATGTTACCAGTACACACTACATGCGCCTATGTCAAGGTATGAAACTCTTATATCAACTTATAAACATCAAAAACATTCCAAACTCATCAGCTAGAACACTAGTGGCTAACCATATTGCATATTTGTCCTACAATTTCATAACACCGTGAACTCCATTGACTAGGTATGATCCTGGCACCGACTGAGCAGATTTAGAACTCGTCGTGTCTGGCCAGCGCCTCGCCAAAGTCAGTAGCTTGACTGCCAACAAACAAGTCGTACTTATCCAACACTTCCTCCTTTGTCAACTTGTCATCCTGAAACCAACCAATGTGCCGGGCATTAGAGAGTGTTAAGAACACAACTTGTATTAACAAACAAATACCTGTTTTTTTAAATAGTCACATTAAAATACATTCCTTGGTTGTGTTATTTGAATTTTTTTACACATTACTAATGATCAGCACTGTATAAATAAAAAAACATTATTTGTAATGAAAGCAGCTGTAAAACATATTTCATATCTGACTATCAATTCAAATTATACAGTGCACTCAATTACCCATGTAGGAGCAGGTTAAAAAATACGTACAATTTACACAAACAAAATGTTTACTGTAATTTGAATTGATGAGTTTTGTGTTAGAAGCGAGATTTCTGTTGATGTATGAAGACTATGGCAACATGACAGTTTGTGGCTTCCTGCCACTTGCTCTTTGGACATATACTCAACCAGCTCAGCATCCAATGTTAAGTTTGATAGATGTATGAATGCTGTCACATTGTAACCACTGATGGTGGATATTGGCCTATGCAGCTGTTTCAAGCAGGACAACAACCACAAGTAGCAGACTACAGACTTCACTGACAGGCACAGAACCAACACCAAGAGAAGCAGAACAACATTGAAGCCTCAAACACGATGTGCAGCCAACTCACAGCCCCAAACACAATGTGCAGCCAACTCACAGCCCCAAACACAATGTGCAGCTAACTCACAGCCCCAAACGCAATGTGCAGCCAACTCACTGTGATTGTCACACAGGAGACAACACGCAACACTGCACGACCCACTTTCTCTTTCTCACCCAAAAATTACTATTTGTACAAATTAATAAAATTTGTAATCTGTCAAGAAAAAGCAGTTGCGTACAGCATTCCCCCTACGCCAACAGGCAACTACACAAACCAACAATTACATATATAAAATGTTCAGGTTTAAGTGTCTTGTCCCATTTTCATTATAATCATCTTATTTGCATTTGTAAGTTGTAACAATTAAGAAAATATTACGCTTCGGATATTATGTAGAACTTTAGCAATATATTCCATGTTACTTCAACGCTGATAATTTTACAGCAAACACAAAAGCTAATATACCCCATTTTTATGTATGTAGAACTTTAGCAATATATTCCATGTTACTTCAACACTTATCATTTTACAGCAAACACAAAAGCTAACATACCCCATTTTTATCAGATTCACGAATTAAATGTTTGGCCTCTGCATCCGAGTGGTCATAATCGGGTGGGATTATCCAGTCCCGAACTTCGTCATGGTCCATTTTGCCGTCATTGTTTTTATCGCGTATTGTAGTGAACTGCTCGCGCTCAGTTTTCACCCATTCTGGTTCCTCCTCCCCTTCTTGTTTAGACCACATGTCACCTACAGGGTGAAAACAGTGTGTTAGGGTGCAGGGGTGGAAGAACAGCAACTAGTCATGCGAACTGCATGCACACGCACACTCGATGGAACTCTGTGCACTCAGATTGCTTTTTCCAGTCTAGAATGTAGCAAATTATACAATGAGCGGGGCATGGCCAGCTTGTAGTATGTTTACTTGCCAACCAGCATTGCTTCTAATTAATCAAATGCAAAGCATCAGAACTGATTTTCAGAAAACATAAACAAAATAATGAGGCAAATACTAATTACTTTACACGCTTCACATCCGACCTGATTATAACCACTCAGTAAACAGATTTCCACCAGACACATATTGTTGAGCACACTGAATATCACCGAAGAACCACTTGAAGGCCCTAGAAGTGACCCAGAACCCATCACCCTGTCATGCCATGCTGGCTTGCGCAGCACACACCTGATTGGCATCAGACTCGTGAAGGAGGTGTTTTGTTTCCTCCTCTACATGATTATAATCATCGGGAATAATCCACGCCTGTATTTCTTCCCTATCTAGTTTGCCATCGCCATTTTTGTCTAAGTGACTTTTGAATTCCTCACGATCCTCCTCCTCGTCCTCATCGTTTTCTTCCCCGTCCTCCTCATCGTTTATGTCATCTGTTTGAATGCAATGCTATCAATGTCACATATGTGTCAATGTCACAATATTATGTATCAATACCACATCTGATGTATCATTGTCATATACCATGTATCAATGTCACATATTATTACAAGTGTCACAATAAACACACTTGGGGTCAATTACATCATATCAATTCCAACTTTAAAAAATACTGATTCCAAAATACCAATTCCATATCAAAATAACTATGTGAACAGAACAGCCATAGACATACTCACTAATTCCAATTACTTCTAAAAAAACATAATTTCCAATTCCGGAAGTAGCATTTCAATTCTAATTACAAATTCCTTACAATGTATTTGAAACCAAGTACAGTCAAACTAGGAAACATGTAAATTTGTTTAATCTAGTCGATCCTTTCGTAATGCATATGCATGATATAAGACCAACTTTCCTAATTAAAAACTTTACTACCAGGCAACATTTTGCGGGCCACATTTTACTGCTTTGTAACAGTGATAATGAAACTGGTACGCAGAACTCCGTTTTAAAATTGAATCTGCATTTGAACTGATACATTATACTGGGTATTTGGCTTATGTTGACGTTATGCATTGCAAAGATACAACTGCTCTGTCACTTGGCATGGTTATTGTAAATAGCTGCCAATCGCAACAGTACAGTCAAGCCTCGTTATAACATGGTGGTAGGGTTCCATGATTTGGGACCATGTTGTATGCGAGGCGCATTAGGTGTTCCCATATCTGCCACCAGGGAGCTTTTAAGCAACAATGATTACCGCCCACTGCACCAAGTCCAAGAATACTGTCGAAGGCACTGGTCTTATATGTCAATATGCAGTTTATAGAGCTTATTAAATGAGTCAACTATGTGTATTATTTTAAATGTCACACCCTGATGTTGAATTGAATAAATTACATACAAGTATACCGTTATCGAATAGATTTGCTATGATGATGTACTGGACCAATAGGCCTACGAATCGAAAATAATAACCTGGATCTGAGCAGCCGGAAACATATGCGTTGACACATGCAGTATGAAAGCTGATTAAATATAAAAAACAATAATAGGTAGAATTAATAATAGCTTCTTTCAACTGATCTTGACCGAAGCATAAATTCACAACGCACCACTTAACATCGATTCACTGTTTCATATGCAGATGACAAATTCATATTTTCGCGCACCGGTAGCGCCTTGGGTTAGGCATTCAGCATATTGGTTTCGCATCACGAAAACAATTAGATTTACGATCCAATGGAAGCATGCCATTTCATCCCAGTGTTATATTGGCATTGCATACTAATTTGCATTTGTTTATCTCATTCTTACACAAGGCGTATTTGTGAAGCTCGATTACAACAAACAACAGCCACTCGTTTATTGACATTGTTCACCTAATGTTACATGTTTATTGAGAATTGTCAAAGCAATTCTAAGTAGGTTTGACAAACATGAGGAGTACATCAAGTAAAACAAGTGCTAGTTATGAATTAGATCAGTGTGGTGATCGGAGCGTAGGCACATGAACAACCCTGAAAGACAGGCCCATTTGGCATTCCCCTGGCGGCAGAAAATCAGGGTTCACAACCAACCGCCTTATATTCAAATACACATTAAAACGGTGCTCGCAATAACGAGGCATGACTGTACACAACAAATCCATATCAGAACAAGAATCTGATGGGTATTGAATATTTGCAACAGTTCACTACATACCAATGTATTCCTCTAGACTGATGAATCCATCTTTGTCTTTGTCAATATCTTCCAACGTTTCCTGAAACAGATTTAGATTTCCTCAGCAACGACATCTAAACAATACAGTCTAACAGCTCTAAAACAATAGCAGTTAACTGGAATTAAGTCTTGGGTTTGCCAATGACACTGTAACAACAACACAGTTTATAGAAGGCATCTCAAGAGCAACAAACCTGCATAAAGTCACAAAACCCTTAAAGGGACATAATATTTTAAACCATTATGTTATAATGGCACATTTACAGCATATTAAAAATTAATAATATGGCCTAGAATGGCTAAATAAAAAATTATAAGGTGGAAATGTTCTACACATATATATATATATATAATCATACTATTCTGCTGACAGAACAATGCTACACTTATTACCAGTATAACCTATACGGTATCATTGCAACTTGCCTGAACAACTGTTTCTCTCATATGTTCCACATCCTCCGGATGCAAGAAGCTGGCAAATTCCTCCTTATTGAGCACTCCATCTCCGTCCAAGTCAGCTTTCTTCCAGCGTCGTTCGTCCCGACTGATCATGTTCTTGTAGTCGTACCCGCCCTCTGCATCTTCTTCATCGTCTTCTGAAATACCATGTTCCACGAATGAGAAATACGCCATACCTTCATATAAACACTAGGGATGGTAAACCATTTTCCTCGGATGTGAAATATACCAGACCTTGATGTAAACACTAGGATTGGTAAACCAAGCTCCTCGAATGAGAAATACACCAGACCTTGATGTAAACATTAGGATTGGTAAACCATGTTCCATGAATGAGAAAAACACCAGGGGACCGTTTCACTAAGACAAAGAGCTCATAAGAAAAATCCATCGAAACGTAGAATCCATCATAGATTTTTAAGAGCGTGCTCAAAATGCGTTTCTCTAAGATGCGCATAAAATCCATCATAAGCTAATGATAGAAATTTCCATAAGCTACACAGGGTGCACAATTGGCAAAAAAAATAGAAAAGTTGTTCAAAAGTGGTTGGTAATACGATCCATCGAACACTAAAATTTTATTTTAAAAAAGAAGACGCTGTGTCGTGTTTTGACAAGTGAAGTTTTGGGAATTTTCAGTAACAAAGCTGGTGGAGAGTGCCAACAACCTCAACCAAAGTTGTGCCATCAAGTATACCAATCAGGGATGGGGTCAAATATGTATTTGTATGTGAAATACAGCAAAGTTCATATTTGCATTTGCCTATTGCAAAAGTGACATATTTGTATTTGCTCCTTGTATTTGATGTATTTGATTCAAATACGGGTCAAATACACCACTTTTATCTCAAATATGAGATAAAGATCCAGCACACTGACATGCGATCACAGGCTTCACAGCATCATCAGTAACAAACAGACATCCTGGATGAGATTTGTAGGAAAGGTACAATGAAACGAGTGCCCTTGGCTTCCTTGCACATTGTTTACTCAGCCGTGACACAGCAGTGTGAGCCCGAGTCAGTTGACCCCCTGCAATACTGGAAGCAGAAATCCTAAGATTTCCCACAGCTCGCTGAATTAGCTTGCCAGCACCCTGTCGAACGGTTGTTCGGTGTAGCTGGAAATCTTCCGACCTGACCAGTGCAACCTCAGTGACGACCACTTTCAGCAGTTGATGTTTGTTAACGGGAGACTCGGGTCGGATTTGACGGATTTTTGACAATAAAATGAATTTCGAGTTGTTGCTATTTCCGTGTATAAATATTATTCAACTTGCCATTCATGTAAGTTGCACTGTCGAAATAAACACTTTTCTGTCATAAAACGTGTCTTTTGTATGATGCCTATCATTGCTAAGTCTTTGTTTATGTCAAATGAACCGAGACTAATGGGACATTAGGTGATTTTCCGCGAGCCATTGCATGCCGGAAAACGCTGCCATTCCAACATGGCGCATATCACGGGAAAGCCCCATTTTCGCTCTGTATGATGGTACAAACAGTTTTAAAATGTGCCCGGAGGTATCCGAGTAATTCCGACTATAAATGACCGCCTCTGAACCATCTCGGTGACAAAGGAATGGGGAATGCCACGACGATTCGCCGGACATCACCACGTGATGTCGGATTCCCTCAAATCAAGCGCTCTAATTGGTTGTAATACTAATTTCCATCCTCTGACGTCAGCTTGAAATACCAGCTACGTTCGATTCGATCGACTTTTTTATCCCATGAGTTTCGTTCATTTATATCGCTTTGTAAAACGACATTATGCCGTTTGGTCGAAAGCGAGTGGGCGGTTACGGTACTGGGAGGCAGCGAAAGTTTGCATCGTTGCAGTTAGCGCGTGATGCGAAGGCATCGAGGGTTGAATTCGCCAATGAACCTGCGGCGACAACTTCGTCTTCTTCGACCATCACCGTCCGTGGTGCCAGCGAGAATGGCACGCAGTGTAAGTTTAATTCTGATATTTCATATGTTCACTTGCGTTTTATCCAAACATCGCCTTTGTGGCATAACTATTACTGTATAAACGATTTGACGCTGATCTAGTTCATGCTGTTGATGTTCGTGGTTGTGTTGACATTCAGGCCCAGGGGCCATCCAGGCACATCAGAAGCAGAGTTGTAACTATGGTTTATTATATTACTACAATTTGCCCTGGTAATTATTGTATACATAGCCTATATACACACACGCGCGCGGGTGTGTGTGTATAATATGGCAATGCCAATAAAATAAATTGCATTCAATGCCATACCCCTGCATACGTAGTAAGGGGGGGGGCTTTTGTTGTTGAACATGTCTTGGATACTTTTTGTTCATGAAATACATTTATATTGTGTATTTTTTCCAGGCATCAAGGCGGTCATCAACAGTACCAGCTGATCCGTCTCGGAGACTGTCTGTCACTGAACGGAAGTTTGGTTATGCAGATCTTCTGGAGGAGATAGGTGTCCCGCGATTCCTGGTTGAGGATGAGACAGATGCTGATGGAGATCTTTCAACAGTACTTGTACGCTGTGCCGTGTTGCCATCACTTGTTGCGAACCTGCTATGCACGTTGTGTAGGAAGCATACACTCTCCACCCCAGCTGTCGACCGCACCGCACCCTCGGCATGGTGTGTGGCCTCGAGACTTTCTGCACCAGTTGCGACAAGGTCATCAATGCAACTCTGTCATCAGACTGTATCGATGGGACTCAGGCGACGAATGTCCCATTTGTCGTGGTGAGATCAGCTGTGTCGGCAACGATGGACATGGGTGTCGGGTACTCGGGACTTGTGTGAAATTTATTTTACAATGCCAATGACTCTTAACTTTGCCTTTTGATAGATTATACATTCAGTAATATGTATGCAAAGTTTCAATCATCTAGGTTGCTTTTCAGATGTTGAAATGTATGTGCCAATGTACATAAACTTTGAACACAATTTTCTCAAAAACATGTTTTCCCTCACACCTACTGCCTCCCGTGTCACTTATCTCTGCTATTGTTTGACAGAATTACTTGAAACTTTCTACAGTGTTTCTTGATAGTATGCTCTTGAAAACTATGTAGTAACTTTTTAGAAAACATTATTTATATTTTATATAATGAACCATCAATGTAAAATTTCATGATGAAAAAATACATTCAGATGTAAAAAAATCATGAAAACAAAAGTTTTTTGAAAACTTGGAAAGTCAACTGACTGTTTTCATTGGGATTATGTGGAGTAACTACACACCAAATTTGAGTCCTCTAAATCCAATGGTTACTGATATAAGTCACACGCAACATTCAATCCAAGATGGCTGCATACCGTGGGAAAATATGTATGAAACTTTCTGAAAAAATTTCACAGCATTACTCTTACCTGGACTTGCAATCTATGAAAGTTTCAGCTCTGTAGGTTCAGTGATAATGAAATAAGAAAATAAAACGCGTTTAGACCCAAGCGACGCCTTAAATGTAATCATGACTTGTGAAGTTGTAATGAGTGTGAATTTAATGATAATTTACACAGAACACAATGCCAGGCATTTTTATGTGACAAAAGATGTAAAATAGAAAATATGTCAATAAAAACTACATGGAACGGAAATGTATTTGCATTTAAAAGAATGTATTTGTAGTTGTATTTGACAATTTAAAAAGCACTGTATTTGTAGTTTTATTTGATAATTAAAAAATTGCTGTATTTGTAGCTGTATCTGGCCAAGTGTATTTGACCCCATCCCTGATACCAATATGAAGGTTAGGGGTGTACATATTTTGGCTAGACACAGCAAAAAAATTTTTTTATGAAAAACAAATGAAATTGAAAAAGTTAAATGTCACTAACCATGCTGGCCATAAGTCTTTGTTTTGTAAGTTGTCCATGTCAGTGTGTCACCTTCGACATCGTGTTCTTTCCATTGTTTCTCCGTGTCATTGATGATGTATCTGCTCTGAACGTGCTTCACCCAGTTCTCTAGCTCCTCTTCTGTCACAAAGCCATCACTATCCTTGTCAATCTTGTCATAAATCAGGCTGAAAGTTAAACATGTCATGTTAAGTATTCAAGAATATGAACTTACATTGCCTGACAAAACTAGTACTTGACTGGTGGACAACTGGAACTGCACCATGCAATGCTAAGTGCATCTAATGTATCACACTTAGCCACAAACTCAAAATTTATTCAACAAAGATTGCATCCGAGAAACAGTGCTCCTATTTCAAGCTGAATATCCCATTCCCGAGCTGCCAATGCCTGTCTTTCAGGACACGATTAGCAGACAGATCACCAAATGCAAATGCATACATTATACACCAAACAGTAGAACCTCTGCCTTAATTTCTGCAGCTGACAAATTACAAATATTCGACATTTACAGTTGCCTCTAATGAAATCTAATAGGTGACAGCACTCTTTGTTACAATCAGATCGTAATTGTTTACGATTATGTTTTGCATTTTCAGAACACATTACTGTTATGCAAAGGAAATATATATCAAACCTTAAAAATATGCTGTTTACAATGAGCTTGTTGCTTACCCCAGTCTAATCTTACTCTCTTCTGGAGTAAGCTCATCAAATGTTTTTGCCGTTTCCTTGCCAAGGAAGGCCTCATGGTCATACTCCGGATTGTGTTCCTCACCTTCCGCATAATGTTTCTCCTGACTCAGCTCCTATCACAAACCAAAGTTAGCTCCATATATACACCTTAATGAATATTTCTAGATTTACAACATTGTGTCAATATTCTGACTAACCATTCACATAGTGTTCGCAGGCTTTTACCATGCAGGTGAAAAACCCAGAAATTAACAGAAACATTTTTTTCTATTATGTCAGAAATGTCTTATCGCAGTATCTTACCATAGCCAATAATGCAGAACAAAGACTAGTTTGATCTTCTCAGATTTGTTGTATATAAGCCATGCATAGCCATAGATGTGTGGCATCCTATTTTGTATATACCTAATTTAATATTACATTTAAGGATTAGTAAAAAATATTCAGGCCTACATGATTGTAAATCAGCTAATCCATCAGATAAACTTCACTGTACCTTGTCTATAACCCGTTTGTGGTCATCCGGTTTTGGTATGGCTGAAGACAGTGTTACAGCAACGAGTGCCAGGAGAAGAAAGGTGGCTACTGATTCCATCATTGTATGCCGGGACATGTATGTCTAGAAAGAAAAGTAATTCGTTGCAACCTCCACATCATCACACAACATCCAGGACTTGTGCCACTGACTTGCCACCATCAGTCATGATGTCACATGACATGGAAAATGCACCAGTTCACTGATAAAAACTGAATGCTGAATTATCGCTTGATCTCGTGTTAGAGCCATGTGGAGACAGCTTGCCTTGTTACTGGAAGTGAGGCTCTGCAGGAGAGTATGGTTATTTTTTTTATTTAAACATACGATACATTTCACTGCACTGGATGAACATGTACGCAACTATTCATAATAACCACCACAAGAAATATATTGACAAAAAAGCCCCGACATGTTTACACATTTGAAGTGTGTATGCGCCAAAATCACATCAACCGAGTTAAAACCAGTTTTGTGCTGCCATATAGTTGATAGTGGTGGAGGTGAAATTGTTTTGCTATAACATGCGATATATATACGCCATGATAATGACTGATGAAATAACTGTTTTCTATCTATCGATTAACTATGTGCAATAGAACACGATTGATATAGAAGTGCACAAATTGGCGATAAAACGTTTTGGATAAAAATGCTTTATTTAATTAATCTGTTGCGGCTTGCCATACAGTGCCAGCATGGCTTCCGAACTCCACAGGAATTGTGCGGTAACATCTTTTTCTCCCGTAAAATGTCATTTCGTCTTTTGCAATCAATCGATGAAATAATTCTTACTGATTTAGAATATCGATCTCCTAGGCAAAGTTTTCTTCACATTTTTAATGTAGCATATTATGTTGAGCATAGCAAAAATTGTCACAACCAAAAGTTAAATTTAACTCAGCGTGATGTGAACTTTGTAATTCTGTGATAATTTTATTTAAGTAACAGTGTCTTTACTTATACAGTATGTTAATTCTAAATATAAAAATAACATGTTTTGTCTGAGTTTCATGTAACAAAGTTAAACCTTCAATTCACCACCAGAAATTTGGCAGGATCACCAGATTTCCAGAGCTGGTGGTCCTGTGATCCACTGCCCAGAAAAGTTAATTTATACCCCTGGTTAATAGCTGCATTACCATGTCTCTCGAGTCTCAATATGCAAGTCCAAGACTTAGAAATCGCACAAATAACTAAGTCTAAGGAAACGCAAGGGCCAGGTTAAGCTTTAGTTAAGCTCAAGAAAAGAAATAGGTGCCACAAAAATGTTTTAATGATACATTAATGTTAAGCGTGATTAACGAAGAATAACACATTTCAAACGCAGTGTATTGCGAAAAACAATTTAACACTCAACACACACAACAGACAATTTAACACGCCACACACAATGTCAACGTGACAATGAGCATAACCGAGGATAATCTGACATGGTGAAAACCGAGACCGTGACGCGAGTTCGTCTCCCGACTCCGGTGTAACACAATTGTAAGTGGAAAAATGTAACTTGTTAGAACCAGAACGCACAGCCATAGAAGAGTCATAAAAGCACAGTCATAAAAGATGTCAAAGACACGGACTTGGAGGCTGCAATGCCAACGTAGCAAGGAAGCCAGTCGTACGTGGCATCACTGCCACCAGCATCTCCTCGAATTCTGTCGAAGTTGCTGGAGAAGTTGAAAGATAATTGAAACAGCCAATAAACTTGTATTGAAATTAATTTACCTCAATGTGTGAGTGATCTATATGTACACAGAAATGTGTTGCCTCTAGCAAACTACGAATACAAAATAGATTCGTACAAAATACTACAGAAATCCACACCTCTTCGACGAAGACTCCAATGTTGAAAGCCTAATACTTAAGCCAATCATCGGTGACCTTATGTCCACGTGCTCGCGATTAACGTATGAAATTTTGTCAACGTGGCTCGAAGCTGAAGACGCTGATTGTGCCGTTTCTTTCGCTTGGTGGCGCCACTATGAGTGATTTTGCTCGGAAAAGTCATGTCAAGGGCGATCTTTGGTATATAACTATACTTACTTAGTTAGTATACTTCCATATTTGTATAGTCTCTTTCAGCGGGTTTATCGTGAACATGTTCAGAGTAGATGCTCACACGACTTCTTCGTGATGTTTGTTCCAACAATCGACGACACGATTTGTCAACAATTAAACGTTTACGAATCTCTGTACGAGAGTACATATGATATGCCCGTTCACACAAGCAATTAGTTGTCCGATTGGTCGGGTGACACTGAATGGTCCGACCAATCGAACAACTAATATCTCGTGTGAACACCCTCACGAGACTAAATTGTGGCTACAATTGTGTTACCGGAATTGCGGCTAGGTCCTTGCCTAGACTTTTGAACTGCGACCTACAGTTTGTGACTTGCCAACAAGTCTGGAAAGTGCTTACACTGTTACAGTGCATATATTACCAGCGCTCCTGTAGAGAGGGGTTAATTTAGCCATGGCGGCATTATTATGAGTCCACACCATAGACATAAATAGAACACCCGTTAGTAAAACAAGACCGTTAAGCTCTTATCAGTTGACACATGATAAAGTGATGCAGGCATGGACCAGTGACATTCATACTACTGCACGGCAAGAACCCACTGGAGGCTCAGTGTTTATACTGTACAGCACCCAGTCTTCATCATATATCTATAGATATACAGTACTAATAAGAGATTATTACTATATAGCTATATATACCTAATACCTTATTACATGCACCTTGTATATCAAATACCATAACATATTAACTATAACAGTAGCACCACTAAACATGATCGAAACTGAACTTTCTGAAGTGCTCTATACATGTATTAGCTAATGACTGCAAGAGGTCAAAATCTCATTAAGCCCTGTTGGACATTCTTCTCTAAGGTCCCAAAAATATTCTTTTCCCATCTTCCAACACATTCCACAGCTGCTCCATCACAGCTATTTCCACCTGCCGATCAAGATCTCTCGAATGTTATCTGGCCAACTTGCCCAAGGACACGCCTCATGTAAAGAAATGTGCTCTCTCATTTAAGCTGTCAATTGTTTTAGTAGGCAACCTTTCACATGGTTTGTCAAACAAATGCATAGAATGCAATGAATATTGCAATTTGTACAGAATGAGTTACATGATAGTGGTTCATACAACGAAGAAAAGGCAAACGACGACCAAAAAAGGGAGAGCCTCATTAAATGCAGATGACTTAATAAAGACATTTTTTTTATTAATGAGCTGACATCTAGTAGAGTTTTATAAGAGTTACAAATATGCATACATGCACGCACACATTATTTATAAAACTGAATCCTACCACTATAACATTTTATGTTGCACCCAATCAATGTGACTACTGGGAAACACTTAATGTACGCTCCCCCAAGAAAAACAAACGTATCTTTAATATATTGATATTTATGAGCATTTTCGAAACTGTTACATTCATTCACATATACACTAACACAGCACAAACATTTGCAACATAAATTACCTGAAAATAACGAGATGTTAGATCCTGTCTTCTGTTGATTCATACAGCTGTAAGCCACACTGGAAATAACCATATTCGTTGTCCCACAACTTTCTCCAGCAAGCCTCCAAGATGTTTGTCTTGAAGAGTTTAACACTAATGCATGTATGAACAACCCAACTGCCCACACTTATAACACAACTGCTGGGACCACCCTCACCCAAATTATTTATCAGTCTGGTAGCCATGCTCCATTAAGAAAAAATGACAATGACAAATCTTCAAGTTAATTGGTTCCTGGTGTCATCGTCACTGGCTGCTAGTTTATAATTCTCTGGTAGCC
Organism: Lamellibrachia columna; assembly: GCA_963662155.1. Taxonomy (NCBI): domain Eukaryota; kingdom Metazoa; phylum Annelida; class Polychaeta; order Sabellida; family Siboglinidae; genus Lamellibrachia; species Lamellibrachia columna. Next base: position 49,414,785 of record OY759271.1, read on the forward strand.
ACCTCAATACATTAACTTACTCACTCACTTACATATGTTAGACAACTATTTTTAACATGCTATGTTCACACTATAAACAGTACTACCCTATGTGTCTTGCAGTGGATGCAACTGTTTCTGCCGTGCAATGAAATGCCGGCCAGTGGTCCACACCCGCTTCACTGCAGTGAGCTGGCTTGTCACTCTTGTTTATAGGGGGGTGATTAATGATGTAACTCTATGGTCCACACTGAGCTCGCATTGGAGAACGAATGTGATGCTCTCGGGTCTGATCTTTCTGAAGTGTAATTATTAATCACTCCGATCTGCTCTGTGTGATTACAGAATGGATGTTGCCTATCAGAAACGTAATTGCACAAGCCAGTTGTTAATTGTATGAATTATGACATTTTCAAAGTCACGTTTAATAGTAAGAGACAGTTCAATTTTAGGTGTTATAAAATATTTATAATATGATCATAATGATCATTATAACCTTGTTTTATTTTAAACAAGGTATACTATCATTACTATTTTGCAACTAACACCATTTTATCACTATGATAATTACTGTCACCTATAGTCTGTTGATATTTCTTGTAAGTATGCATGCATGTTATATGTGCATATCGTATTATTCATAATCGTAATAAATATTATCGTTAATAAATTTACATGTTTATCATTTATATTTCACTAAATATGAATTAAGTGCAATCGTAATGTGTTTGAAAGCGACTTGACTTGTGATTTGAACAGTGAACGTTACAGTGACTTGACTTGGAATTCAGAGAGATGACTCGAGACTTGATTTCGACGTCATTGACTTGAGACTTGACTTGACGGTAACTGACTTGTGAATTGAATTGACTTGCTAGTTTGTTAGTTGCCAACGGCAACACGTCTGTCAATTAACGAAAGCCATCGTTAATTTTTTGCAAGACAAATGAACGCCAGCTCGTTTTATGGCTACATGCGCCAACTGTTAATAATGAAACCCAACGTACCTCGGGTGGCTATTTAACATCAAGTGATACTTTATTTTGTGACCGTCTCCAGTTTTTAAGCGAAATACAACAAATTACTGGAAGACACATCACGAATCCGACGTCGTTAAAGTTTAAACTAGTGCCTTCGAGTTTGATGCCGACAGCTACATTTCTGCAGTTAACTTCACGCCACCAAGATCCCACTGGGGGTAAACTAAAATAAGATTGGAATGTACGAAATTACAAAGTGCTTACGACAATTCATCCCACGATTTTCGGTTGCACTTCAGGTACTACTGGCATTAGAGCGTTGTGTAAACCCTCTTAAATGTGTATCTGTTTGTCAGACGGTGCACAGAGTTTCCGCTGAAACGAGCGATAAACGACGTCACTCCAGGGGGTAGTGGCAGCAGCCATCAGTCGTTTCCTTCATCGTAGCTGTGACTGCGTGATCATTTCATCATTATGATTTTATACTGTATTCGTAATTTGCTACGAAAACGGACAGAAAAAAACCCACGGAATCGATGCTTTGAAACAGAATTCTCAAACGGAAATTGAAATGTTTATTTAAACATCAACGCTATATGGCTATGTTCGCCCCAGAAGGGGCTGTTTGGAGTAAACACACTGAAGACTGAAAAACAGGTTTATTCCACACTATATAATACGATGTTGCCATAGGCATAGCCATACTCCTAGCTTAGGTCCGGACCCGGACATAGTGCAAAATGGCTAGTGGTCCGGCATTTCATGTGCGTATGTGCCAGTAAAAAAATAGCAGCAGCTAAAGTCAATGCCAGACAATGTATGAATCAGCTATGCTAGTATAGGTCCGGCACTACAAAATTGCAGCACTAACTGCTGCACATCTCACAGTAAAAAAATAGGCCTATGTCTTGGTCTTCAAAAAGTCGAGGAATATGTTTATTGCCATATTAGAACATCACTGTTGTCTAATTTAACAATTATATGTACTATGAAGATATAACTGCCTGCCTTAGCTGAAGATGTCTCTAATACTTTTGAGATCATTGGGAGAAAAGAAGAAACCTAGCTATACTTTTCAAATAATGATGTATCATTAATTGTCAAATTTGCGCATATCACTATCAGATAATATTCCAGTGTTTAGCACCTGGTTTATTAAAGATTTGTTGACCGTCTGCATGTATGTATTATGTGCCACAGGGAACACGCACACATGTATGCTTACTGCACATACCTAGTGGAAATAGTGCTGGACTAATAGCTGTACAGTTGTGCTTAAGGGTCAGGAGCTTACAATGAAATTGAATGAATACACATTACAATGAATACATTTTTAGAATGACACAGCGTATGATTATATTGAATACGTTTTACAATTAATACGTTTTCAGAATGGCACAGTGCATGATTACAATGAATTCATAATGTTTTCAGAATGGCACAGTGCATGATTACAACGAATGTTGATTACAATGAATGTTTTCAGAATGGTGCAGTGCATGATTACAATGAATACGTTTTCAGAATGGCGCAGTGCATGGTTACAACGAATGTTTTCAGTTGATTATAACGAATGTTTTCTGAATGGTGCAGTGCATGATTACAATGAATACATAATGTTTTCAGAATGGCGCAGTGCATGGTTACAATGAATATGTTTTCAGAATGGCGCAATGCAATGATTACAGTGAATACGTAATGTTTTCAGAATGGCGCAGTGCACAATTACAGTGAATACATAATATTTTCAGAATGGCACAGTGCATGATTACAGTGAATACATGTTTTCAGAATGGCGCAGTGCATGATCACAAGCTTCAAGGATGAACAGCATGACAGGGCACAAGACGGAGAGATGAGCGATGCCAAAGTTACAACAGTGCCAAATATACCAGGTGCAAAGAAAGCTGAGTGTTGCAAGGACTTCCTGTCAACATTGGAGGCCGCCATCCAGAGCACTAACTCGCCAAGTCTCGTGCCATCCGGCAAGCTGCAACTCTCAGACGATAATCAACAGTGGAACAACAAGAGTGACAACGTCATCATTAGCCAAGGAAATGGTAAGGACAAGGTCACGGAAGCTGACCTTGAGTCATTTGCAGCATATGAGCGCCTGTGCAACTCACATTTAGAGACAGACAAAGCATCTTTGACGAACTATTTCAAACCGCAGCACCCATGTCATGTGTGCAAGGGTCTGTACCCAACCTGGAGTCACCTACGACGACACCTACAGACGCACACAAGCTACCGACCGTACAAGTGTCACTCGTGCGAGAAGAGCTTCCGAAACTACAGCAAGCTGAAGCGCCACCTGCTGACACACACGGGAGTGAAGCCATACAAGTGTCCGGTGTGCAGCAAGGCCGTGAGTCGACAGGAACATCTCAAGCGCCATCTGCTGGTGCATTCAGAACAGCGGCCGTATAAGTGTAGTATATGCGACTACAGTGCACGACGCATTGACAGTGTGAAAACTCACCAAAGAAACAAGCATAAGGAAGATGAGGCGATGCAGATACTCTTCATGGGGTCAGTTCTTGATGAAAGCAGAGAGCAGGAGCTCAACCGAAATGACACTGAGACAATGAGCAGAAATGCCTCTGCTAGTGATGGTCGCCCGAAACGTTCACACAAACGCAAAAAGGCGAAACCTACAGCGGATGACCCAGCTTCTGCCGAGCTACTACAGGAGAGCACTGTTGAGTTGGAGCTCAAAAAACGCGAACAAATAGCATCCGAGATGCTGGGCATGATGGCTGGCCATAGCAGTGTCCCCGTTACTAATTGTGTCACGGAATCTAAGGGTGCACAAATGACACCTAGTGGACAGTTTTCACATGACCAGCATCAAGTTGTGTTGGCTGCTGCATCAGCTTTGTGTCAAGCAAAACTAGGTGGTGACATTGGTCGAGACGCATTGCCATCAGATCTCTGCAAGTCAGAGTCGAGTGGCAAACAGTTGCAGGAAACTGACAGTGACAATAAGAACGAGCTGGCCCACTTGCAGCTATTCCCACAGCCAACCCAGTTGCTGGCACCGCAGCGCATGCTGCCAAACGCTGGTCTGCCAAATAAGTCGACAGCGAGTGATGTGTCGTTTCACAACCAACAGACGAGTGCAAGTCTATCAACAGCGACAACGGAGCAACAGTGTGCACTGCTGGAAAGTGCAGCGAACATGAAATCAAACAACCCACAGCACAATCACCAAGTGTCTGCCCAGAACACAAGTGTAAATAGTCCTATGCATCAGATGTCCACTGCCGTCAATGACACATTGCGTCAGCAGTCAGTGCGAGCTGACGTCAACCCAGTGCATCTTGATCAGAGTTTTCCCCTAGCTCTACTCAACCGGCAGAAACAACCACAGCTTGTACACAATACCTACAATGCACCACTACTACATGACCCCAACGGCATGAAACTAAAAACAAAGTTGTGGGAGGCGGGCAGTCAGCTACAACAACCGGCGGCGCAGTTGTCATCGCAACAACAACAGAATACAAATGTTGTGGCTGCTGCGTACTCTGGCGGCTATGTTGGCTTTCCTCCATTCTTCGGCCAGACGATGTCGCCACAAGATGCCTTCATTGCCAACAGATATTTCGTGCCACCTGAGAACACATCTATGGTAGCTGCCGCAGCAGCATTCGAGATGCAGAATTCTGCTTTCTACATGTCCCGACAGCATCCAGGCTCAGTGAATCAGACAGCCAACACTGCCACCGGTGTGCCGGATACAATGCCCGAATCTGTGCCACAAATTCCAGAGTTTTTCCGGAAACGTATTCGACAGGGTTGCGAACAACTGAACAAACTTTCCCACTCCCCCACGCCCACCATGTCGCAGGAAAACACAGACACAGAGTTCTAGTTGATTATACATCAGCTGGTGTTAAAATATGGTGTGCTGCTGTGTGAATTACTTTTGAAAGTTGTTTCTGGCAACTGCTCGTAAACTATGGAAATGTACGATTGAAATTTACTGTTAATAGCACTACTCTTTCTCAGCGTCCCTCCCTCTGTTTCTGCCAATGGTGTCACACTGTTTGTTATGACCACGTTTCTGTCATTATCAATCTCAAATAGTTGTTATTTTGTTACTAAAAAAGTTTTTGAATGGTTGCTACTGATACTACCATTCAGCAGGCAAATGAGGATTGAAGTAAATTTGTTTGTATTATACAACATCATAAGCACATACTATACTTCTTACTTATCGTGTTAATACATATTCCATATCACTATATAGAATTCTATAAGCTTCATTTAAGATTTTATCCATTGACAATGTTTCGCCCTTTGTCCATGTGACAGTTTGTTGCAAGAATCGTACGTAGAAAAGACACTTGAGAGTAAAACAAAATGGCCTGAAGACCAACATGAAAACTATGTCAATGCAAGTTTTATCATTGCTCAATTTTTTTCTGAACATGTAAAATAGTTTTCTAAGCTGGCGACATAACTATAATCGATATAATGCATGTATATCATATAAAGTGTCTGTCAGGCTGTCACTGTATTGACAACTCTTGTGTGTCGGGCTGTCACTGTATTGACAACTCTGTTTTTGTCAGGTTGGCAATGTGTTGACAACTTTGTGTGTCTGTAAGGCTGGTGCTGTATTGCATTTTATAGTAGTTCAACCTTCAATGCAGATTGGAGTGCCAGTGTATTAAGTAAACCACAACACAGTGATGTGCTGCGTTCCACTGAACAACGGACTGTGTTCACAATGGAAACAAGATCATGTCTTTTTACAAACTAGAAATATTGTTTTGGTGAAACCACAGGATAATCATTAGTGGTTTTAGTGCCCAATTTGTGCTCAGCAGAGAGCTGTCAATATGACAGTCATTGAAATATGTTATTCATCCATTATTTTTCTTCCCACTATGTTGTGAGTTCGGCTGCACTCTTAGTGATGGTTTAGTGAACAGCTGTGAGGACTGTAAATACTAAAACGTGTCCACATCGAATCAGTCATTGAGACATTGTGCCTGTAGGTATGCATTGCCTTTATTATATCGTCGTCACTGCATTCTATTGGGTGGTGATGACGGTGGATTTGTAATTACATTTCATGAGCTCATTTCCCTAAAAATGATATTTCACCTACACAGCAGTTGCCTGTCATAGATGGTCCTCCGTCTTCATCTTATTGTCTTTGTGTGCACTGTGAACCTGCTCTATGCCTGCTCTCTCAACATAATCTCTTCCTTCTTGTCCTTAGTTCTTCCCATTTTCTCTCACTCCTTTATTCAGGTCACATGTAGTCATCACAGGAGATGTCTCACATGTGCATTTGTACCATTGAAAGCGACTCCTCATGGGCACATTTTGGCTTGATTAAACTTGTTATATGTTTGGTTGTTATTGTTGTATGTACCAGTTATCTGTTTTCCATGTTGAGTAGATATAAGGATATTTGTTTTTCTCTCATTTCTGGATTCTGGATTACATTTTGTACATAATATATTTGTACATTGAATGTTTCACATTCATTCTTGGTTGAGGTTATGGTTGAGGTTTCGTTATCAATTTTGGCTTTGTCTGTTTGGATAAGATAAACGTTCTCTCTTGCTGTCCTTCAAGTCAGGCCATAGGTGCTTACAAAAACTTGATCATGTCTACAATTATACTTGAGAACTATCAATTATGGTGTTGTATGTCTAATATGGTGTTGTATCCAGTGACTGTACCAAGAACAATATTAACATGCTCAAATTTGCTGCCATGTGAAATTGTCTTTGTTCAGAGCCAAACAGATGATCCACTTAATCATACAAAAACTTGGATTAGCCTGAATAATTACAGTACAATCATAATACATGGCTTACAAAGTTTATTATTATGAATATGGTAACAGTTAATGGTGTAAATGCCTATATTGATCATATAACCAGCTTGTAGTTTTATATTGCTTGTTCTCATTGTGGAATATCTTACAAGTTGTTGCATCTGCCTTCAATGCTAAGATCTAGCATTGTGCTTACACATTGGCTAGAACTGTGATTATAGTTGCCTAGTACTGTCATTAGACATTGTGCTTAGACATTGGCTAGAACTGTGATTATAGTTGCCTAGTACTGTGATTAGACATCATATATTAACAATATATGTCAATCTGTATGCATAATATATCACTCGTGTCATGATGACACTGTGCTTAATAATTTGTAAGTATTGATGAGAAAATATACTTGGTATACAAGTTATACAATAGTAGTTACACTATATGTATTCAGTATTACATTTGACTGTGACATATTATGTCATGTAAAGATTACCTTTGCAATAAATGTCTTATTTCTGTAAAAAAAAAAGATGATAGTATCTATCGAGTTGTGTGAAATTTTTACCTAATAAGAAAAAGTGATGGGACACGTTGACCGTTGTTACTTTTAATTGATGAATTTCAAAAGTCCAGTTTGCTTGTGTTGCCAGTCTTGAAACAGCCTGAACTTGGTTTGCCTGTGTCCGTCCCGTCCTCCTGTGACCGTCCAGCTGTGTCTGCCAGCTCTGGTGGAAGATGAAGTTTCTGTGGAACAAACAGCAGATGACAAGCCTGGGTTGAAATGCCAGTCAGTACATTTAAAACTGCTTCCTCAACTGACTTAGCCTATCACAAATCCAGTTCAATGGTGTTCAAATATGTAGTGTGTAAATAGTTTATGTAACATCCGCAGTCGATTTAATAAAAAAATGCATTTTTTTCACATCATCGAAAGAACTGACTTTAGTAATTATTTAGTAATTTGCAAAATTAATTTGAAATGAGACTAGCAAAAAATCGAATTGATTAAGCATCTTTAAATGCCAAATGTTTGAAAAGACCTGTAGGCTGATGCCTTTCCTTAAAAAAATACCTGCTCAACGAAACAATGCAGGATTAGCAGTCCAATTATTCCTGTGTGTGGTCGTAGCATTCTATGGCTTCCACAAATTCCTAACATGCACAAATCACAGGACAGACCAATTATAATTGTTTACTTACAACAGGACCTATAAAGCTGTATTGGCTTCAAGGTATCTTGGTACACCCTATCATAGCTGAGCAGTTCTTAAAGGGACTAACAACAGGGCACTAGCTAAAATGCTTTTTTTGGTGTGTACACAAAGTTTAATATTGTATGTACTACATGCCAAAATAAAAAAATTAGAAAAAAATTATTTATAGGTAAAACTAGATGTTTAATGCGTCTAAATTGCAAAGTGCTCTTAAAAATTCGAAGTTATGAGATGAGTGAATACGTGGTTTGTGACGTCAATGATGATATGGGTTTACATTCAGTCAGTAATTTCTATGCTATGCAATACTTCAGTACAGTTTCACTCGCGTTACTATAGCGAGTGATGGCGATGTCAACTTTCCAGAATAAAAGGTATAATGTAACGATTTCAAACCACTAGCAGCTAGTGATACCTCAGTATCATCTTCGAATTCGGCTCTTTCGGAGTAGTTTAGCGACACCAGTAGCATTTGACTTCAAACTTATTTACTTTCTGACTGAACCATATTAATGTTTGACTACATGACATGTGTTTATGTATGGTAAATATATGAGAAGTTTGGCAGCTCTAGGTGGTAGTTTTTATGGTTAGGTCAAAAATTAAACATCGCAATAGCAGGAGTAGCACTAACGGGTGGTGGCGATAGATCAGACCATTATGCAGGTGGCTCTGTTATATTCACAATACAATAATCCCTTATCACTGTCATTGCTCTGTATTTGATTTAAATAAAAAAATGGGAGAATTTCCCCTGATGAGGGGAAACGCATGAAAATCTGAAATATAGAAACAAGATATTATGATAATTGTAATTTAATTTATTTAAATTAACTGTATATAATACTACTGTTTTGGTGTAATATTTTATATAATATGAATTTTAAGGATACAATGAATTGTATAAGTTATAATGATCGTCTCGTTGACTGCATGTCAAATTGGAAAAAATATAGCAGTGTATTTTACGCAAAAGCTATAAAAGCAGTTACAAAGTAACAATTTCAGGTTAATGTGGAACTAAATCAACAAATGAGAGAATAAAGAGAATGCTTTATTCACAGAAAGACACACATTAAACTTCATGTGCTCACTACACAATCATTTCGGCCAAGATCACTATGCCCATTGTGCTCTGAGACCGAAGTTACCAGAGTTGCAGACCGAACTCTCCAAAGAATGCTGTCCGAATTCACCGGGCCGAATTCACCATGAGCCGACATCACCTTTATCCGCACTGACAGCTCGCTTCGATCCTAGGTGGACAGTGGTCGTTGATGCCTGAGTCGTTGCCTGTGTTCTAAGGATTGGTGGCATCAATATAGCTTCCACTACTGGGAATAATGTGGGCACATCATCTCTCTCTCCCAGGGCCGCACCTTCTCTGGTCTGGATCGCAGTCGAAACAAAGCTGGCTGTGCTTCGACAGCTTGACATTGCTTTTTTTAAACAAAGTTGGCTCCGTAGGGAACTTAAACCAACTACATGTTACTTTAGTCTTACTACTGTTTGCATTACAATCAAATGCCGCACAATAAACCATTATGATGCTCGCTTTTAAACAACCGGTGAATGAATGGAAAGTCCCAGTCTCGTAGTTATCGTGTTATTCCCTTTAACATCTGAATGGTATAAATTGTACAGCCATAAAGATGTACAAAGGATATTGTTCTCTTTGTATTAAATATAGCATTTAATGGACTCCACAGAAAATGTAAAATAAACAAACTATATTTGTAGAAAATTTTACAAAAAGTACAAATGCAAATGTTTTTTATGTAAATGCGGAGCACAAGACATTACATCTAAAATAAATGCAAATGCGACGTTCGCAAGTGCATTTAATCCCAAGATTGGTAGATGAGTGGGGAAATATGTGACACATGCTTTCGTGATACGTTAACACTGCTATCATCACACAAAAACAGTTTGATTATGGTTTCCTAGTTTGCACGTTCCAAATAAACAAAACAAAGTCAATATGGATAAAATATAATATAACTAGCACACTCATCAAATGCTGTTCACGTGGAAGCAGAAATCACAATAGATATCTTAAATATGAATGAATCACAGCTAACATTGATTATAAAAATTGCTGAACAACACATGTAAACATAAATAACGATAAAGTTTTTTTAACAGATAAAACTGACATCTACCTCAATAGTAAATTTCTTGCGTCGAAGTTTGAAAGCCAGATCGTACGTATCTAGTTCATGACACGTTAATGCGTTCAGTCGCGGCAGCTTCACAACGTGGAATAAACCTGAAATGATAACACCTTGTGCACAACTTGAATTTATATGGTAAAAGGATAACATAGTATAATCCTTTAGTAGCTATCGTAGGCCATTTGTGGCATGAATGTGGCATGTTGCGTCACCGGCTAAATTCAAGATGAAAATTATTTAGTTACAATTACAGTTGGAAATTACTATTTATAATTAGATTAACTAGTAAAAATGCCCATCCCCAGGATGGAACAACTTGGTAGTTCATATGTGACAGTCATGATAGCAATGTTTGCCAAATGTCTCAGGCCAATATGCCATCAATATGCTCGAGATTGTTTAAGGGAACGTCAAACATATTACGAGAAACAACCATGTCACGTACGTGATGCAATACTCGTTGGATGTTCAAAATGTTTAAGGTCACGTGAATTTAGACCCATGGATACTTGTGTTGGTTGTAGAATAGTAGAATATATTTTTATTGTGTATTGGTCTGCGACCTCGGGCCAATATGTGGGTGCATGCTGTCTACTATGATTAATATAAACTGCCCAGATGGTGCTACGTACTCTCAAATGGTTTATGTACCGAAGTATTCGCCACTCGAGCGCATTGTTTCTGTGATTGTCGGAAGTTAACGTTTTACGTAGTGAACATTTGATTTACCATAAAAATCACTAAGAACCCATGATATATGGGGTGTTTAAAAAAATAAAGGCGTTACGTTTCATTCGTGGGGTCGTAGATTAATTCCTGAAAGTTTGGCGCCCGAGGTGCAAGCCGTCTACGAGGAAAACGTTAACATAATGGCATACAAACATACATACGCTAGCTCAATTATAGTTAGATGAGTGATAATATATTCACTAATAATGATACATTTTCCCCCATCACATGTATGCATATATATATATATATATATATATATATATATATATATATATATATATATATATATATATATATATATATATACATGACAGTTAATGAGAGATAATACATTCACAAATACCCTTGACACACAACGTTAGTGGGTCTACCGACCATGGTGGCATGTATAGTTTATCTACCAACCATGGTGCCATACATAGTGTATCTACGCACCATGGTACTCTTTAAAGGCTGGGTTTTTTCCCTTGTCACTGCCAATGAAAGAGTCTAACCGCACCACCGTGTCACACATGTGCTCCATCCTCTTGATAAATGCTGCATCCTGCAAAACACACAATTACACAACAGATACACATTTGAAGAGTGACAATATATTGTATAATGGTAGTTCCTTGAACTGTTTATTAGATGCACGCACGTATGCACGCACACACAATGCATAACCATAAGCGTTAGGCTGTCTGTAGTCAGTCTACAATTTCATGTAGTTAACAGTTGGGCGAGAATGCCAAAGAGTTAAGGGGGGAACTCTAGTTCCAAAGGGTGTGTCGTCAGGTGATGTCAGAATAGTACTTTGTTTCCCACTGACTTATCGCTAACAAGGAGTGAGTTCCAAAGTGTTGGTGCAGCAACCGAGAAAGCCAGAGTTCTGACATTTGTCTTAACTCTGGGGACAAAAAGTTGACTAGAACTAGATGACTGAAGTTGTCTGGGCTGTCTTGTAGGAGTTAATTGTGAACATAAATATGCCAGCTGCTTAGAAGCAGTGCATGATAGTGTGTGACAGGTAATTGTACAGATCTTGGAAAGTACATGATATCAGACAGGGAGCCAGTGAATTTATTTTAGAAGCAGCACTGAGTGAGAGAAATGAGAAGACTGAGTAACTACACTTGCCAAACACACTGAACTTTCATGATATCCTTAAGAACAGAAATGTGAAAGAGGGATTGGCAATAGACAAAAACATAATATGCTTGGTGCGGTACCTGGAACAAGTGTGTTGCTATGGTGATGACGGCTGTTGCATAAGAACACCTAAGTGTGGCTCGGAGGGCGTAGAGGAACTGGCAAAGTGAGGGATCAAATGACCCTCCCTCTATTACCCCTCCCTCCTCTCCCCATTGTGGTGAACCCAAGCTGTGTATTCCTACAAAAATGTGTATATCAGTCGTCCAGGTAATCAATGTATAATGTTTGGTGTACCTGACATACACTCTTCTATAGTTGAGGTGCTAAGTTGCAGATGCAATTTTTTAATATATGAGAAAATGTTTTGTGAACAGATAAGCAATTGGTAATACAATTATATACATGCAAACAGAATATGCTCTTTCTGATAGCTTTCTTAACTGATGGAACTCTATAGAACAACAGCAGTAGAAATTAAAATTACAGAACTTAATTATATCAAGTGAGAATTTTCTACAGTTGTCATACAATGTATACTATTAACTTGTATTTTTCTGACATCAAACAAAATTATGTTAATAGTATCGGTGTTACAAAGAAACATCTTGGAGCAGTACATACTCTACATGCAAGTAGTAACACAAATACATATTCTCGTTCTAATAGCATGATGTATTCTCAGATGCATATGTACACTTGTATGTATCCAGAGCGTGTGACAACAGCTATCTACATACTTTACCTATCCGCAGAATAGTTCTGTGCTGTGGCTGTGCATCAGTGCTAAACTTGTCAGAGTCAATGTGAGCTTTGATTGCCTTCAGCAGCCTCACATATGACTGCCTCATTCTCCCCCGGCTCTTGGGCTGGGAACTGGCAATGACAGACAGTGGGACATGGATTAGTGTGATAGTCAATTTGTCAAATGGTGGATTAGTGTGATTGTCAAATGGCGGATTAGTGTAACAGCCAAATTGTGAATTAATGTGATTGTCTAATCAAGGATTTGTTTGATTAACAGCCAAATACTGAACTAATGTGATTAACAGTCAAATGGTGTATTAGTGTGCTTACCAGCAAAGTGGCAGATTAGTGTAATTAACAGCTATGCGATGCATTAGATGGAATATATGTGTGATTAACAGTCAAATGGTGAATCCATGTGATTAACAATGAAATAGTAGATTAGTGTAATTAGCAATCAAATAGTAGATTACTGTAATTAACAATCAAATGGTGGATATGTGTGATTAACAGTGAAACAGTGAATTTGTGTGATGTGATTAACAATAAAATTGCAGATTAGTGTGTTTAAAAATCAAATAGTAGATTAGTGTATACAATTAAAAAAACAAATGGTGGATTAGTGTGAATAACAGTCAAATAGTATATGGGTGTGATTAACAGTTAAATGGTGGATTGTGATTAACAGTCAAACAGTGGATCAGTATAAACGAACAGTATTCAAAAGAAGTATTTTAGGATATAATTCTCATTATTTGTATACAATCTTTATATTGTTGTTTCATGGCATGTATTATTAGTAGACAATACTACATAATAAGGCTTCTTATGCTTTTGTACCATTGATTCGGTGTTGATTCAGTAATTTTTATCAAAATATTGCCAGATCATTTAATAAGGAAATAAATCCATTTCAAGACACATTTACTATATATACAATATAATAATAATAACAAGCAGCAAGAAAAATTCACGAAACAATTGTAAATAGAAATTTAAAAAAAAACATTTTATGATGAGGTCATTAATGTATTATCCAAATCAGGTGAAAAAATTATAAAGCAAGTACTTGGGAAATTTTTTTTTATACCTAGTTGGAAAGATCATGTAAAGAATTTGCACCTGGCAGCAAGACATGTATACCTCTTATGGAAGGACATTGGCAAACCCAGACTGGGTGTTGTTTATGATGCTATGCAACAGGCTAGGTCTAACTTCAAACATACACTTAGAGTATGAAGCACAAAAAATTCCATTACTGCGGGTAAAATGAGTGATTTTTTTTACAGATTTCTCGAGGAAAATAAAAAACTCAAATAGTAATATTAAATTGCCTAATGTTGTGGGTAATGTACATGGCAGAACATTCAGTTTTTGACCAAGGTATGAGGGTGAATGTTTATGAAATTGTTTTAATTACTGAAGACTTATCTTATAATAAGTCCCCTGGTTTGGACGGCATAAGTAGTGAGCACATGAAGTTGGCTGATAGACAGCTGCCTGTACTATTGGCAGTAGTAGTGCCTGCTATGTTAACACACTGTTACGTACCGAAAACTATGCTAAAATCTGTCCTAAATTATCAAGGATAAAAATAAACGTGCCAGTGACAGGGACAACTATAGACTGATGTCTGTCTAATGTATTCACTAAAATAGTGGACAAAATACTGTATAATCAAATGCAAAGTCATCTACAAACTACATGTAACCAATTTGGGTTGTAACCTAAACATGGGACATAGATGTGTGTATTTGTGTTAAAGTAGTTCCTTTGATATTATGTTAAACATGGATCATATTAGATATATATATATATATATATATATATATATATATATATATATATATATATATATATATATATAATATATATATCGATGCCTCCAAGGCATTTGAGAGGGTGAATCACACAAGTTATTTGGAGTACCCAAATATTTACTTAAAGTGATATGTCAGTGCCATTGTAATCTGACTATGTGCATTAAATGGGGTTTGGTACTCTGTGAATAATGGGGTTAGATGGGGGGATGCTATCCCCATTCTTATTTAACTTATATACAAATGATTTAAGTGGCAATACAACTGTTAATCATCTCCTGTATGCTGATGACATTGTACTACTTGCTCCATTGGCCAAGGGGTTGCAAAGATTTCTAGATGTCTCATACAATTATGGATGTGGCAACGACATACTATTTAATTGAGTAAAGTCTCAGATAATGTTTCTTGATACTAGGAAAACCGGTTTCAAGGTCAATTTAAGCTTGGTGATGTAGTATTGAATACAACAGTCTTATAAATATCTTGGACAAACAATTTGTGATGATCTTTTGGATGAAAATTATATCAAATCCAAAGAAAGTAGTCTGTGTGGTAGAAGTAATATTCTACTCAGGAAATGTTACTTCTGTTCAAAGTAGTCTGTGTGGTAGAAGTAATATTCTACTCAGGAAATGTTACTTCTGTTCAAAGAAGGTGAAGAACAAACTGTTCTCCTCTTATTGTAGTAATGTGTATTTATGTTCCTTAAGGGCTAATTATAGAAAAGCCACTAAGCAACACTTTATTGTTTCCTGTAATAATGCATTTAGGATTATGCACAGCCTAACTATGTTTAGGCGTAGTGCTAGTCTCATGTTTGTTAGTTCTGGCACCGACTGTTGTAATACTAGATTTAGAAAATGTATGTACAATCTAATGTGCTCTAAAAATAGTACAAACAACATTGTTCAGAGTATTGAATACAGCAATGTTTATAACACCTCTGTACTATGCATGTAGTGGATACATGCAATTTATACACTTTTGTCAACTTTTTTATATTTTTATTTTATTTTCTTATTACTATGGACATACCAGGTAATGCATATATGTTTTGTCTGAAATAAAAGATGACTGTTTGATTTACTTGCCTTTGGCATTGACAATCTTGTTCATCCGGATGAAAGTAGGTGATGTCAGTTGACTGTAGCAACTTGTCACTCATTTGTTTAGTCATGTCGTAGTAATGGCCAAACTGGACACCAGATGGACTTGACTGAAGGGGAAGAATAGATGATTTTTAGCATAAATAATAAAAAAATATGTAGCAATGATCCATTCTTCAGACTATCATTTATCATGGACAGCTGTACATACAGTTGACAAATGCAGGAAGTCCAAACTACTATTATTACATTTTGGGACTGTGTATCCCATTAATGTTGGCCCCATATATTTAATTTAATTAACAGAACCACTGTGGCCGACCTGGTGATCTCTCACTTACAGCATATGTGATGTTGTTAAAAACCTGTTTAATGAGATGTCATAATGCAATCAGATTCAGTTAACTATAACATAGGCTAGTCAGTTAGTAGAATGAGCCAAGTGCTGGAAACAAACTGGAACTAATTGATGGTTTTGTTCGTCTAATGTACAGATTTTGGTTTTGCCCTATCAGGAATGCAAATTGTCTAAGTCACAACATGACAACGTAACTACATACATGTTCAGAGTCATCAAGGAAAAAAACAAGGTGTACTGACTGAGATGTTGGTGATGGGTGTGGCTAACATACAAATGATGAAAGCCACAAATGTGGCAGTTGGAAGTAGTGAGAAGACGGAGAGGAAGACCAAGAAAAAGACGGTATGAGAACTTGTGTAATAGGGTATGTGTGAGTTCTTGCCTAGGGGTAAAAATGAGAGCAGGAAACTGCAATATCAGTTGTCTCTACAATAAAAACAATTTTTTTTTTTATTTATTCACGATAAACTTTATTAAATATACATATATTTGATCTTCTTAAAGGTTGTGAATTTAAAACATAAATATACAAATAAAAATAGATAGTGTGCTCATTTACCTGGACTTGAGGCAGGTTCTGATATCGCCAGGCAATCTTCAAACTGCTGTCACCAAACTCGTTCGTTGTTGTTTCTAAGCCAGGATCCAACACTACAGGGCCAGGCAACTCCTGCAAACATACCCAGCAACAAGCACATCTAATCATAATTTTCTAGATAAGGGTTGTCTAGGAATCACTGTGTCATTGGAGGAACATATTTCTGTTTACTTACAAAAATATGAACATTACTAATTTGCAGAAGCTTATGAAACTAATTATTTTCCTTTTGTTTTTGTGGACAGATAGAACTTGTCCATAATTGGGAAATTACACATATATATATATATATATATATATATATATATATATATATATATATATATATATATATCGGCAAAAGACCTAAACAAACAAAATAGTGGTGAAAGGTTTGGAGAATGAGCAACATGAATGTAATTACAGTAATCTAAATAAAAAATCTAATATAAATTAACAATAAAATACCTAATATTGATCTTGATTGTTTATTAATTTATAAATACAACCAGTCTGAATGCATGTCCATACGTTACTACTACATTATAATGTTACAATGTCCAACATAACTTTGAGTGTGTATGAGTTAGCACGTCTTCCCAGCCTGTGTGTCATGTAAACTATACACCATGAACATATGTACACCATTACACTTAGTACAGTTTCAATGCATACCTTTGTTAGTTGCTGAGGATCAACATCAGCACTGGCAACAAATGCACTATGTTTGCTCAGAACCGCCTCGGCCAGAAAGAACTTCAACATTAGCTTGCTGTAGCTTCCATAGACATCTTCCTCTTTTCATCATACAAAACAAATCATTTGTTTAGAAATTATTTAATTTCTGCATTGGAAAATGTTGTGTCAGTTTTACAATACAGATTATTATTTTAATTACTGATATCCAAAATAAGTTACTGAGTCATGCAGTAGGACTCACTATACTAAAAATATAATAAACGATACATATTTTTTTTACATAAACTAGTGCAATGATTTTGTATAAATTGTTTACCAATACAATACAGTGTGTGTGTGTGTGTGTGTGTGTGTGTGCATGCATGTGTGTGTGCGTGCATCTACTATTCACTTTTAACCATTAGTATTTACTTTAACTTATATCTTAAGTATCTTAATCTTATTTATTTATTTTAATACTATTTTAATGCTTTATACGTCTTAGTCATATATATTCTTTATTTAAAACTCAGTTATAAAAGTTTTATTACTGTAATTCACCTCTGAATAGCCACAACTGCCAGATATATGGCGCAGAAACAAAATGCTGTATTATTAGTATTTATTATTAGTATCTAAGTTTAAAGCATAATAATATTGTACCTATTAGAAGAACAGTTCCAACTGTCAAGCCTCCACCTACAACAAAACACCAGATACAGTTTACTGGCTTTATTACACCTCAAGATTCCTACATAACACATGTAGTGTAGACCAGAACCAGAGATACATAAACTAAATCAAATCAAACATTGATTAATACTCTAGCTGTATCCCCTTATCTACATATCTACTTCGTAGATTTTGAGAAAGCATTTGACAGTGTGCATAGGAGAGCCTTTGGAAAATTCTGAGGCACTATGTCTATGGAATCCCAGAAAAGTTGGTGAAACTCGTCCAGACGTTCTACAGGAATTTCTTCTGCAGTGTCAGGAACTCCACCATCAAATTCACAGTGAAATCCGGTGTCCGACAAGGATGTGTTATGTCAGCTTTCCTCTTCACCCTGGCCATCAATTGGGCAATGAAGAATATGATCAACCAACAGCAGACATTCATCAGTCTCAGATGGATCCTTGGCTTTCATTGTCACTTGAAGATTTAATCTTTGCAGATGACATTGTCTTGCCATCTCACACCCGAGATCAGGCAAGGAGGAAAACAACCTAGAACAACAAGCCAGTTACATTGGTCTCACCATTAATGTGGAGAAACTAGTGTTGATACAGCACAGCACCTTGGCTTAGGTGTAGGCTTAACACCGCAACCCTGGGAATGACAAATTGGATCCTTTCACTGAACAAGCACCAAAATGACCCTTTTCTGAACATGAGCATGTGCAGCACTAGAAGAAATAATGCAAGCAGAAGGTGAGGCACAAGATACAAAATATTCTATATAATACGTGAAACTGAGGAGAGGAGGACCGTGCCATGGGGTGCCAGTGGTGTGGTTTATGGACCCACCGCAAAAGCCTAAAACCCAAAATGACCGAATCAGAATACAAGGTAGTAGTAAACTAAAAAAAAATTAATATATACTTTTGCAGTAAATGCCAGCCAGTGGCAGGCATAACATTTAGATTTTTCAACGATGTTAGGACTAAACAGTCAGATATGAACAAAAGACTAATGAAAGTTGAAAGCACAGTAGAAAACATGTTGAGATCAACAAACAAAACAGAGACAGATGTGGGTACAGTAAAGGAATCAGTAGAGCAGATAAGTGAGAAAATAGGGGAAGTTGAAAACACCATGGACAGGGTTACTGACATGAAACTTGACGACATGAAAGAGGAAGAGAAGGAAAAAGAAAAGAGACAGAACAATGTCATTCTCTACAATGTCATTCTCTACAATGTCATTCTCTACAATATCATTCTCTACAATGTACCAGAGAAACAAGAAGGAACAAATGATAAAGAAGTCAAGAATCCTAGAAGAGCTCGGAGTGAAAGAAGCCAAAGTAGAGGAAATAACTAGGCTTGGCACAGGCAATGAGCCAAGGCTGATACTACTGAAACTTAATGATGCACAAGCTCAAAGGAAAGTGTTAAGCAAAGCAAAACTGCTAAGAAATAGCAGGAGTGAAATGCATAGAAACATCAACCTAGCACCAGATAAAACAATTAAGGAGAGGGAAAGTACAGGGCATTACAAAAGGAACCGAGAGAGAGGGGTCAGACATATATTATGATTAGAGATGGGAAAGTCATTAAGCGCAGGGATGGAACTAAGGGACAAAATGAGGTGAGGGGTGTCCAGAAGAAAGTAAATCAGCTCAAGCTCAAGCAACAACTAAAGAAAAAGGAGCTGCAGCTGGAAAAAAGCATGTGACAAAAAGCTAGTCAAGTGCTGTTACCCCCGAACGGGGAGAAGCTGTAAGCACTCAGCAAAACGAACAAAAAGAAAGCATAAGCATAGCACAAAAAAGCACATTGCATTTCAGTTCTAGGCACAAAGGATTGTTTGTTTGATTGTTATTATGCAAATGCACAGAGTTTAAATAATAGAATGGATGAATTTAGAGAGGCAGTAACAGTACTGAAGCCTAAAGTTAGTGGTATTACAGAATCATGTAGCGAAGGTAAAAGTGAAGGTGATATTAATCTTGAAGGTTTTACTCAGAGATGATCGCAGAAGAGGGGTTATTCTCTATACTGAGAATGGCTTACAATTAACACCATGTACAGAACTAAACACCACAGATTTTTAGTCGTCCATATGGAGTATCATCACAATAAACAAGAAGGACAAGCTATTAGTAGGATGCATATATAAGAGTACGAGTTCAACTGAACAAAATACTAAATTTTATTAGTCTAATGAATAAAGCAGTCGAGAAACATGGTATATCTCATTTATTGATTTTTGGGACTTCAAACACGGTTTTGCAACTTACATTAAATATCATTATTTGCATACATATATAGCTCTGTGTATACTCCGAAATTGTTACATTTGTCAATATGAATGAATAGACAGTTTGTATTGTATCTCTTTGGATGAATAACCATTCAAATCACCTATAAGGACATGGTGTCTTACATATGTCAGTCTGTCTACCAATATGCTACTATTTGTATACACAAGGATAAATTTTTTTTTATTATTTAACAAGATTACCATCCCAAACAAGTTCCAGATGGCAAGTGGACAAGGAAGCCATTGGCTTATTGAGAGTCCAACAATTTTCTCATCTATGTGTAGCCCACCCTTATCAAATATCTGTCAATTCTATTTTTAAACATATTCACACTACTAGCATTAAACGAATCATTTGGCAGTTTGTTCCATTCATTTATCACCCTCTGTGAGAAAGAGTACTTCCTCATGTCCAACCTACACTGCTCCTTAACTAATGCTGCTTTGTGTCCTCTTGTTCTACTGCCTTCTTTAAGTTTGAAGAACATATTCCTATCAACATCCTCATAACCGTTCACTATTTTAAATACTTCTATTTGGTCTCCTCTTAGTCTCCTGGTCTCTAGCGTTGTCAAACCACATTGTAATAAGCGAGTTTCGTAACTAAGGTCTCTCAATTCTGGAATCATTTTGGTTGCTCTTCGTTGTATTCTTTCTAGCTTGTCTACGTCGTTTTTACGATATGGCCTCCATGCTTGAATACAATATTCCAAATGTGGTCTAACTATTGATTTGTACAGGGGTACAATTAGCTGTTTCTCCTTATACATGATAATTCAAGGAATTTACATGAGGAAATATTAACATGACTAAAACTATATAGACTCTATATAGACCAGAAGAACGGAGATTACAAGATTTACTTGAGATTTTTAAGTTGTTAACTGAGAAGGAGAACATAAACCCAGATCATTTTTTATCATTAATCTAAATAACCTGAGGCCACAGTAAAAAAATAAACAAACAACGATGTATGAAGCTCTGCAGATGCCGATTTTTCAGTCATAGTGGTGGATGTATGCAATTCATTGGCAGACAATATTAATTATTATATCTACGAACATAAAACAAACAGAATCGATAAAGCTGGCTTAAGATATGGGCGAATTATAAAAGGCTTATCAGTAGCCTTACAAATGCCCATTACTTGTAAGTGTAACTGTAAGTGAGCCATTGGCGTTAAATCCTGACTTATGGACGCTGCCAATTAACGAAGTAGAAGTGTAAAACCGATCGTAACGCATGCGAGCGATAATAGAAGATAAAGCTTGCAATGCATGGTAAATAAATATGTAATATGCAAACCTAAGGTATTATCAAAAGACGGTATTCCAGTTGATATCAGCAGCTGGTTGTTGTGTAAAGAAGGTTTCGTTCCTGGTATTTGTATTGCTTTATGACGTGTTATTTTCTTAAAACTAGTTGCAGGGCCCGCCATGTTGTGTATTTTGAAAAATGGTGAAAATGTGCATTAGTTTGACCCATTCGTTGAAATTGATCGACATTAAACTGACTTTCTAAATGCTATTGTTAATTAACTAAACTTATATTTGTATCATTTACATTGACGCGAGATGCTAGCATGACTATTAAAAGTATGACACTACTGACATGTTGTTGATTTCATTATTAATCTAAACCCGTACAACCGAAACACATCATGCTGCCTTCGCGCCAGAGAATGATAGCGATGCAGACGACATTGCCAAAGACGCGTATGGCAGTTAATTTTTAAAGATCAGCAGGTGAGGCGTCTGTTTACTCTAAAATATACTGCAAATAACAATAACATGTTATATTAATAAGTTATACCACTAATACATGGGTGGAGGTGGTGTTTTAATATTTTTTACATATTTCCAACGTCGAAAATGTAAAGAAAGTTCATTAACATTTTGGTCCGTTCCCTTGTCGGTGCGTTGACGTCGTCTGATGCTGCGAAGTGGGGCACCGCCAGACTATTAATTTTTGGTAAGATGACCTCATGGATTGCCACAATCGTAACTTTTCAGATGACACATTGTGCTGGCAAAAAGTAATGCATTATAAATGTATTTGTACATATTAAATCAGCTGTTAGTACTATAGGTATAGCACAATTTATTTGACTCATGATTTTATCAGTCTTGAGTCGAGAGAGAACTGTATAGTCTATGAATGCCGACGAATTTTAGTATAGCTTGTGTGCGGCATCCGTAATTTTAGTTTTATTTCTTTGAGTAATGTTTAGTAGTTGTTGTAATTTCTTTCATGATCATTCCATTGTCATTAACGTTTTTGATATCCATCATAAATGTCACAAAGCGTGTATGGTGGAAAAAGATATGACTACTGCCCTGGAAAGCGAATATGGCAGCAATGAATGCAGTCAACATAAAGCGATAAAATATTATACAACAGTTTTATATTTCTTTCCCAATTACAATTATGGATTATTCAAAGTAATTGCTCCTAATATTATTTGCATGCTATTTTATGTTTTAGGTAGTTTTCTTCAACAAATTACAAATGTCGATGGCAAGTTTGAAGTTGATGTTTCCCTGTAAAAAACCTCGTCGATCACAACGATTGGAAATGAAGGAGAAAACTGACTGCAAAACTAAAACCATCAATACTGGACCACTTGGTTTCTTTGAAATCTTGCCATTGGAGTTAAAATTCTTAGTTTTTACATATCTTCCAGGTAATGTCAGAAATACACTGTCAGAAATGTTTGTTATAGAATAATTAATCGTGATATACATATAGTGCCCAGCAGATTCCTAGATCTAAGTATTTGGCCTTCACTTCATATCTATAGGGTGTCTTATGCTGAATGATAAAATTTAAAGTTGAAGGTTTGATTGCTATGCAACTGGTTGATGATTTCTGGCAGATAACATATAATTTCTTTTTGAATTGAACCAACTTTGTACACCCAAATAATTTAATATTTGTGGGATCCTGAATTTAATTCTTAATGAGTGGAAAAATAAAAACATTGAGACTGTTTGCCCAACCACCATCAACGTGTAATGAAAGATATAAATTTACGTACTATCCAGATATTATCAGGTAAAAAGACTGGTGCATAAAAAAAACGTTACACTCAATTGATGAAAAGAAGGTCAGGTAGAGGTGGGTTTTGAAAGCACAGACTCAAATCGACTGATACAATTCCTGAGAAAAGGAAAGATTAAAAAATTTATGTGGCCACAAATTAGCTGGATGTGTCACCTGTCACTGGTTGCACTTGCATTGTTTTCCAACAGCATAGATTATCAACAGTAGTTACTTGTTTGAATAAGTTACTCATCAACCATGAAACTGGTACATCCACCTTTATATATATAAACATGGTTCATCAAAACATTTCCAGTGTTTGTAAATCATACACCGATTTAATCTGATCTATACAAAACGTTTATTTTACAGTGGAAGAACTGAGCATCATGACTATAACGTCAAAGGCAATGAGAAATATGGTAGAGCTGTACAAGAACACAAGCTGGGCTGAACAACATCTCCTTCCCCAACCTATCCTACATTCAGCACTCACTGTTCCACAACAGGCATACTTTAGCAAGCAATTTCATAGACTGGGTGAGTGAAATGTTTACATGTTAAGTGGTCATGTTGAAACCACATTTGTGCAAGTACTACAGCTGCAAAGTTGTTTTACAAGTACAGAGATGTAGCTGTAAAACTACATGCAGTGATTTTTAAGGCAATCTACAGTCCCAAATCAGGTCAATAGATTTAAAGGATTAGTCTCGTTCATAAAAAAATTAATAATGGGATTTCATGGGATTCAAATGAGGGACAGTAAGTGAAAGCTTAAAAAATCGCTGACTACCTGTAAGAAACGTTGATGCAGTAACTCATTGTTAGTTGTTCTGTTAATATAATGTTTATAACACAAATACCATTATCAAAATTTGGAGTGTAATGCATAACTTGTAGGTCTTTTAATGAAGAGGTCAACCTGCCTATATGCAACAAAAGATAGATTAAAACTGATTCAACAGTTTCTTCAGAAGGTAAGTAAGAAGTAGTATGTTTATAACCACACTAATATGACAACTATATCTTGATCTTGAGCAAGCTTGGGGCAAATACTAAATAATGCATTCAGTTATAATTACTTGTCAAGATTGCAGTTGTGATTACTGTAAACAGTGAAGTGTTTGCAAGTGTAAGTGTAATTACAATCATTATTACTTAGTTGTTTTGTGAATTTCACTGTAATCAGTGAAATAATCAGTGATTATAGTTTCGATTATAAAAAATATGTAATATATTACAATTATAGACTACAATTACCCATGTTTCGTCTAAAGATTTAACATATTCAAGAGTACTAGTGAAGTATCTTGGTAGCATGTCATTATGTTATAATGCCTATGAATCTATGCTGATAGACAGTGTAATATAAAATATGTCAAAACTTTAAAAGTTACCAGCCATGCACACATCATTTACACATACCAGAATATTATATGATAAATTTTAACCAAGAATGATGCGCCGACACATTTATATTACTCGACTGTGGTTATATTACAGTGTTGTGTTTATCTGCCTCCAGTACCTGTGCAGTTTCCACAAGTCGTGCGAGAATCCAACAAAGTGCATAGCTCTGGTGTGCTACGGCAAGTTTCTGCACACAGTCATTGCTGGCTGGGACGACAAGGAGTGCATCAAGACATTCGAGACAGTAGGAGAGAACACACTAATGCTGCGTCACCTCAACAACATTGTCAAATGTAAAGCAGGTAGGACAACAGCATTTCTGAGATGTACAAATCAGTTATTGTTTAATGACCTTTCAGGGATTAATTTCTTTCACCAAGCACTCCACTCACTTAAAAAGTGAGTTAGACATTATGGTAGCAGATATTGACCCTCATGTTATAGGTATCACATAATCATGGGCAAATATAGATATAGTAGATACTGAGTTAGCACTGACAGGTATATAATGTTTAGGAAGGATAGACGAGAAAGAAGGGGAAGTGGTGTAATTTTATATATTAAAGAATCTATCAAAGCATATGAAATAACACTGAAAAGTGAAGCAGATTGTGAGGAAGCAGTTTGGTGTAACATAGTTACCAAGAACTCAACATTAACAATAGGAGTAGTTTATCGTAGTCCTAGCATAGGACAAGAGGAAGATATAAAATTACAAAAGGCGATAAGGGAGGTGAGCAAGGGGGAATGTGTTATAATGGGTGATTTTAACCATGGCCATATACATTGGAAATCGTTAGAGAATGCTGGAGGTGACGACCATCAGTTTCTACTTCTAACACAGGATTGTTTCCTTAGTCAACATGTCTTGGAACCAACCAGAGGTGGGAATGTGTTAGATTTAATTTTGTCTTCTCAAAATGAATTAGTTGACAATGTTAATGTACATGAACCTTTGGGGAGGAACTTCAACAAAGGCAGATATAAAGAGATGAAAAGAGATGAGAACATATCTAGCAAATATAAATTGGAATAACTTGCTGAAGAACAAGACGGCAACAGAATGCTGGACTTGTTTAAAATATGAGATTCGGGGTATTATTGAGAAATTTGTTCCATAAAAAAAACAAAGGGAAAGGTCCCGGAAGAAACACCTGTCTAAAGAGACTATTGGAAAAATTGCTCACAAACAGATGCTGTGGGGGTATATAAAGGAAGTGTAGAAGACAACACAAACTACAAAGAAGCACTTAACCTAACTACATCTGAAATTAGAAAATCCAAAAGAACCTTTGAAAAAAAAATTGGTAATACAAAAAATAACAGCAAGAGTTTCTATGCTTTTGTAAGGAGTAAACAGAAAGTTCGAGATAAGGTCGGATCACTGGAAAACAACAGTGGAAACATAATTTCAGACGGGTTTCAAATGGTAGAGGTCCTGAATGAGTATTTTAGCTCAGTTTTTACCACAGAAGATATCGGCTCACTTCCAGTCCCACTTACTAAATTTTAGGGCGATAAATCAGAACATTTATGGCGGTTATTTGTAACTCCTGAAATGATAGCAAAGAAAATTAAGAAGATGAAAGATAATAAATCACCTGGAGTTGATTTGATACCACCAAAACTGCTTAAGGATATTGTTGAGCAACTTAGTAGACCACTAGCAAAAGTGTTTAACTTGTCACTAGAAGAAGGTATAGTTCCTTCAGAATGGAAAGAAGCAAACATTACACCGCTATTTAAGAAGGTATCAAGGAACAAGCCAGAAAATTACACATCAGTGTGTTTAACATCGGTTGTATGTAAATTACTCAAAACATAATTAGAGACCACATGGTGGAATTCCTTGTAAAACATAAATTAATAAATACATCTCAACAATCTCTTATGTTTTTTGGAAGAAATTACAAAGTGGGTAGATGTTGGGTCACCAGTGGATGTTGTCTACTTAGATTTTCAGAAAGCTTTTGATAAAGTGCAACATCAAAGACTGTTACTTAAACTAAAATCCTATGGCATAGGTAATGATGTAATCAACTGGATAGAAAAGTGGCAGCATCATCGCTTTGATACGCACATCGACTGTGAAGTCTTTAGTCACTATGGCATTTTTTAATCGGTGCAGCCACTGTTCCCATTGTGCACTGGTGCTAAAGACAAACCTTCCGATTCCATCTGACCATTTTACATCGACTGTATGTCACACAGATGATCGTGTTCCCTGTTGGTCATGAAATTTATAAACAATGCTGCTTTCAAAACACACATCTTTATTCAGCGGGGCAGAAGTCACAAAGAAATATGGGGTAGCATAGCTTCACATATAGCAACCCAAACCTGTACTAGTAAGGTAAATAGTATTGAACATAACAGCCCCTTAACTTAGAAATGTAGTTGGAAACAGCACCAACATTGTGTTATGTTCACTCAGGTGCTTATCCTACCCTTGAGCTTCATGTTCGGCTGTTCTTCCGCCGCGTCTTCCTCAGTCAATGCACTGGAGGCAGTGACAAGGCTTTCTGGCTCAGTCTCATCCTCAAACCCTTCCCCATGGTGCACCAGGCCAGAGTGCTCTTTCTGCTTTTTGGACCAATGTGCGGAGGTGAGTATTGGTCAAAGTTATTTATCTAAATATGACGAATGTAATTGTGTTGTTGAACCTTTATAATGGACATAGCTGTCTATTATGGAGTTCTAAATTGCTGATAGATTTTCTGTCAATATGCACTGCAGATGACAACATATTGTTCAAGAAATCAATGTGTAAGTTGATTCTGTATTCTGTTACATTCATATTGAAAATAAGTTAGTTACCTGTCAGAATACTGGTTGTGCACTACGGAGCTTTCGGAACTTTCGCAGTTCCTTCATCAGCGGTCGAATGAGATGGCTGGTTTCATCGTGTGACTTGGCTGTTGATCATCACATGACAACAGTTCCATGAAGATCGCTGGGATGTTGTAGCAGATATCTTGGGTTTAGCTCAGGGTGCCTCTCCATAATTTTGATAGCCTCGCTTATCTTTCTCTGCCAGAAGTTGCCCTCACTGGCTACCACTGTCGCATTTCTGGCCATGATGTTATGAACCTGGTTGTCGTGATGTTCCCCTAGAGCCGTGAGGGAGGCCTTGATGTTTGTGAGTTCTTTGAGCCTGGGCCCTAGTGATCTGCTGGTTTCACCCATATCAGTTTGTCACATGACACCGAACAGCAGCTCAGTGTTCCAAAACCTCCTTGGAGCACTAATAGTATTCTGACAGGTATCTTATCTTATTTTCAATATTGTTCAAGGTTGTTAATAATAAACTTATACATTGTTGATGTAATCGCTGAGGTTACATATTCATTTTATGAATATGTTTACAGCACTTCTTTTTACACAATAAACTTATACACAATCATCCTGTGTTTGCTCATCAATGTTTGTGAGCATTATATATATTTCCATAAATGTATCACTCATGTGCTACACACCTAATACAATGGCGCCCAAAAATGGCTTCGGGCGACTTAAATTTTTGACTACAGTGGCCTGCATGGCGACTCAAAATATTTACGGAGCTGCAATATTTTAGATATGCGGAATGTTAATAAACATCTCAGAAGTGTTGTCCTGGCTATATCGCATTTATGTTAACCATAAATCGTGTTTGTGACACATTTGACATTGCAAGAAATGTTGCCAAACCGTTGCCGAAGCGATATCAATAGGGAGCATTCATTGTATTTTTAATCAACTATCGATGCTCAACATGTAACTGAACGGTCATTCTACACTGAAATAATAACCGGTCATGTTAATAGTATCTACATATACCCACATGGTGTGCAGAGCGCTTCTGGTGAATTAATCGGGAACCTGGTTAAAGTTTCTCTAGGCTGGCGTCACGTGGCGCCACTTACATATCCACGTGGTGCTCGTGACACCGTTTTAGTAATATTTGGAGGTAAAATCAGGTCCTGTAAACTGTTAAGTTCACGGGACATGATTTCCTGTGACGCTTGGAGACTTTTCGCATAGATTGTTGGTGTACTATGTTATGAAAACAAAACAATCTGTCACATGTGTACAATTGTACACTGTATTTTATTCAGTATTATGTATTACATTGTATTGATCCCGCCTTGAAAATAATTGTTTCAAAACTGTTTGTTTTTGATGTTTTTATTTGTTGTTGATGTCGTTCATTCATTCTGTCTTCAAAGTATTTGCTTTCTATCATCAAAGTATTGATTAGCAAGTGGGCTACCTAAGAAGCCGTCGGGCTACTTCACTTTGCAAGGTTGGTAGCCCGACTGGCTACCTTCCATGACTTGCTAAATCTCCCCCTGCTAATATGTGGCCTATTAAATATGAACTAACATTAGACAACTGCCCATAGATGAGATCCAGTGGTACGAGATGTGTGAGAGCACGCCAGTGAGCAAG
The DNA here is from genome assembly GCA_963662155.1 of Lamellibrachia columna. Lineage (NCBI taxonomy): Eukaryota > Metazoa > Annelida > Polychaeta > Sabellida > Siboglinidae > Lamellibrachia > Lamellibrachia columna. The sequence goes on from OY759271.1 coordinate 49,443,954, forward strand.
GAACAGGCGTCCGTGTGCTTCGGGGACCTCGCCAATGCCTTCAAGGTGCTGCACAGTTACAGCAAGGACTGGACAGAGGATGACATCATCAGTGTCATAGATGAGCTCACCAGTAAGTAGGACAGAGGATGACATCATCAGTCAGTAGGATAGCTTAAGGGTAGCCACGGGTCCTAAAATAATTTTTTGGACATTTTTGAATTTTTTTTTTTCCGATAGCTTAACATGTTATGCATTCACAAGAAGTAGCGTTTTATAAAATTCTTATTACAAATACCTATAATCCGACGATATATAACATGCCCCTACTGCTAGTGAAATAAAAAAACAACAAGTAATCCAAGACAGGAGCGAAGGAGACAGGAGGGAAGGGGTCAGGACAGAATGTGATGGAGGGGATCGAACGGAAGGGTTATTCTGCAGCAGTGATAGAGGGGGTGAGGAAGAGAGCGAGGGTGTTTGTGGGGGATTCGATAGTTAGGAAGACCGACAGAGTCTTAAACAAGGGAGATGATGTGGTGGTCTGCTTGCCTGGAGCCAAAATAGAGGCGATAACTGAGAGGGTAAAAAACATTGTAGGCTCGGGTAAGGGTGGATCTGTTTTAGTACACGTAGGGACAAATAACGTAGAGAGGGAGGGTACAACTGCCATAGTTAGGAAATATAGGTAGTTGGTCAGAACACTAAAACAGACGCGGGTTGAACAGGTAATACTGTCAGGGATTTTACCTGTAATGGGCAGGAGGGGTCACAAATATCGAAATTGTCGGGGGATGGCAATTAACATGTTAGTCCAGAAGTTATGTAGGGAAGATGAAGGTGGATTTATGGGGAAGTTTTGTTGGGAGGGCTGATATGTACATGAAGGATGGGCTTCATTTAAGTGGAAAGGGGGCGGCAGTATTCGCGGACAAACTTTCAGCAGCAGTAGATAGTGACTTGGGTACAATGACAAATATTTTTGGAAGTAAACATTCTTTAAACTAGAAGTGCAGGGGGGTTACCTAGAGGTGTCTCAAGCAGAACAAGAAGCCACAAGCACAGATAAACCAATATCAAATCATCCGAAAAACATCTCTGAAAAAGGTTATAGATGCGTATGTTTAAATGCAAGGAGCATAGTAAATAAGAAAAACGAATTAAACATTATGGTAGAAGATATTGACCCTCACATAATTGGTATAACTGAATCATGGGCCAACATAGATATAACAGATGCTGAATTAGGACTGACAGGATATGTAATGTTTAGGAAAGATCGAATAGGAAGAAGGGGCGGGGGAGTTATTTTATATGTTAAAGAATCTATTCAGGCTTATAAAAATAAAACTAGAAAGGGAAGCAGATTGCGATGAAGCTGTTTGGTGCAAAATTGTTTCAGGAAATTCAAAATTAACTATTGGATTAGTTTACCGAAGTCCAAACATAAACAAAGAGGACAACACAAAAATAAAAAACGCTATAAAGGAAGTTAGTAAAGGGGAATGTATCATAATGGGAGATTTTAACCATGGACACATACAATGGAATTCTCTAGAGAGCACAGGGATTGAGGACCAACAATTTCTATTTTTAATCTAGGATAGCTTTCTTACTCAGCACGTACTAGAACCAACCAGGGGAGAAAATGTATTAGATATAGTTTTGTCATCACAAAAAGAATTAGTGGACAATGTAAAAATATTTGAACCATTGGGTAATAGTGACCATAATCAAATACATTTTGACATCAATGTAAAATCAGAAAGTAAAAATAAGAAAACGTACAAGAGAAACTTCCACAAAGGTAACTACAAAGATATGAGAAAATACTTAGCAAAGCTAGATTGGAATAACATGCTGATGAATAAGACCGGGGGTGTAAGGGGTGTTGATGCGCTCAACCGTAAAGACACTCAAGTCAACCTCACCTCCCCGTGGTGCACCCCGGTAACCAGTACATTGTGCTGGGCAAACGAGGATATGGCTAAGGGAAGGAAAACCCCGAAAATAAACCTACTGCGGAGGGCCAACAACCCTCCCAGCTCAAATGATGTTACAGAAACCAGAAGTGAATTTCAAAACCCAGCTTGTGCTGGAAATGGCTACAGGAAGGCGACGGCCCAGATACCAGCAGAAGATGACATCATTTATTTGGACAGTATGACGCTTCCGGATCAAAGCCAAACGGAAGTTCGGAGGCTGACAACGTCGTTAACCAAGCCAAAAGTTAATGTAAATATAGGATGTTGGAATGTGAGAACGTTATACTCTATAGGGAAATCAGCCCAGCTTGCAAGAGAAATGGACAAATATAAAATAGATGTCATGGGCATTAGTGAATGCAGATGGATGGGACAAGGAAAAGTCAAGATGAACACCGGAGAGAGCATAATTTTTTCAGGGAGAGAAGACAACATACACAGACACGGAGTAGCAATAATGATGTTGAAGAAAGCAGAACAAGCATTGCTGGAATGGAAACCTATCAGTGATAGAATTATTTATGCTAGATTCTTCTCCATGTATGTAAAGTTATCGATCATACAAGTCTATGCACCAACAAATGAAGCCAGCGTCGAAGATAAAGACAATTTCTACGAACAGCTCCAGACAGTTGTGGACAGTGTTCATAAGCATGACATACTCTTAGTAATGGGGGATTTAAATGCCAAAGTTGGAGAAGACAACAACGGATATGAAAACATAATAGGAAGCCATGGAGTAGGTGAAAGAAATGACAATGGAGAAAGACTTGTTGACTTCTGCGGACTCAGTAACCTTGTGGTAACAGGTACCATTTTCCCACATAAACTTATACATAAACAGACATGGACATCTCCAGGAGGAAAGACAAAGAATCAAATAGACCATGTGTTAGTGAGTAGGCAACACCGGACATCAGTAATGGACACTAGGGCCATGAGAGGAGCCGACATTGCGAGTGACCACCAATTAGTGCGATCAAAAATCAAGCTGAAACTAAAGAGAAAACAAAAGAACAAGGCGATCAGAAAGAAATTTGATATAATTAAGTTACAGCAACCAACTATTAAAGCCCAATTCTCACTGAAGTTACGCAACAAATATGATATATTACAAGACTACGAAGAAACAGACGACGAAGAAGTTGAGAAACAATGGCAAGACTTTGAGGATGCATACAAAGAAACAGCTCAAGAAGTACTAGGGTACAAAAAGAAAGGGCAAAAACCATGGATCAGCAAGGAGTCGTGAGAGTTAGTAGAAGAGAGAAAACGACTGAAGAACAACATCGAGCAGACAAAGTCAGACAGGATTAAGCAGAATTACATGGATAAATATAGGTGTAAAGACAAAGAAGTGAAGAAGAGCATGAGACAAGACAAGAGGAAGTGGGTTGACCACCTTGCCATGGAAGCAGAGGAAGCAGCACATAATGGAAGAATGAAAGAAGTGTGTGATATTACAAAAACCCTCAGTAATGACAAACGTAAGACAACAAATGCAGTGAAAGACAAAGGTGGAAACTTAATAACAGAAGGATTGGCCAGAAGGAAGCGATGGAAAGAACACTTTGAGGAAATTCTTAAGGATACAGGCTCCTCGTGAAATGGGTGTATGTCATATCTCAAAAACTACTCATTATATCTTGACCAAATTTGCAGGGTATAATGTATGTATAAAAAGAAGGTTACCCATGAGATAGTTTGCAATTTGCATAACCGTAACCATGGTAACCGGGAAATCTTAGAATTGTTTATAGGTATGGTTTTGTGGGAAGTCCCATGAAAAAATTAAATAATGTAGGTCTTATTTTCTGATTTATTCTAGTAAGTAATATATCAATTTGTGCAATGAAGTAGTTTTGAGTAGTTTGGATGAAAAAATAATAATTTTTTGTAAACAAAGTGTTTTGCTAAATTATTTTTATTCGTTACCCCCACTATGTGGTCTCTCAGACACTTATGATTTAGTTCAAAATCACTCATTGCACAGAACCATGATGCATCTGTGTGCAGTGAAAATCTGAGCATCTTATCTTTGTAACTTTTTTCGGGGGACTTTCCACAAATCTGAAAATATGTGAAAATGTTGTTCTGAGAAACACGACAAAAACAGAATACTAAAGTACAACTATCAATATTGTCTCTAATATTGCACTGTTGTGGCCATATTTCAACAAGGAATTATATATAGATTCAAGAAAGTAATTATAAATGTATTTTTAATACACATTTGTAATAAAATGTGAAATAATAATATGGAGAGTGTGGGATTCGCCAACATTCTCAAGACGAAATAACATACAAAATTCAGTTCAAATGGCCAGTCTCGCTCAGTGTCCTCCTGCGTCATAGACGACTCCCTCAGAAGCTACCTTCTTGATGTCATGTTGCAACTTCTGCATGGCCCTTCTTTTCCTGGATGTCTTGGTTGCGGTCTGTGCGGCCTTCTCGGCAACTCGAAGACGAAGCGCGTCAAGCTGGGCAGTGACTCGCAGCAACGTCTTGCCCGGTGACACACCCAGACTACTTATGGCATCAGACAATGCACCAGCTCCCTTGTTGTATGACATCACTGCCAGGGCAACTGCAATCTCTGTCGTCTTCTTGCCACAATACTTTGCCTTCGGTGCCCTCCTCCAAACCGTCGAGTGTAGGCTCTCGTTTGCATTGGAGGTCACCAACGTCATGCAGCGAGAAAGCAGGTCAGGGTTGGCCAGGCGCTCAAACAGTGGGATCAGGCGCTCACTGACATCTCGTGGCAGAGGTATGTCATGCTTCATCTGCTTCAGCTTGACGGCAGGATCCACACCCTCAAGTTGTGCTTGTCGCCAGTAGCACCAGGTGTCAGAGCAGAAGGAGTGGTGAGGGTCATCGAGGGTAGACAGGGAGTGGAAGAAGATGGCCCAAACAGCGTGGTGGGCAGCATCTGCATCTGGGGCATTCTCGACAATTGCCTTTCTGTAGTAGGACGACCACTTCTTCATCCGATCACGTGTCAAGCGGCCCTTCCCACTCAACGTTGTTGTCAGCAATGTAGCAGCCTTCACCGCAGATGTTGTACCACTCGCCTTCATCTTGTTTGCCTTCACCTCACTGTTCACATCCTTGATGATTTTTTCTAGGCCGTTGAACATTCTCTTTGCAATGTGATTGATACATTCCTCTTTCTTCACTGGGTATGGCGATGCAGTCGACAGAGCATCCATCACAGCTGCATCTCCATCACCCACCAGGCATGTGTAGCAGAATCCCCCTACTTCTTCCGACCGTCTCCATAAAATCTTGGCGCCTTCGGTCTCCATGGCCCCACTGGATCCAGTGTGGTTACACTCACACACCTGACGATGGGCTGCAAGCCACAACTCACGCTCCTTCCCCGTCAGCTTGTCCCCAACCAGTGTGCACTCAGCACAGTACTTGCTAAGTACCACATAGTCAAGGACAAATCCACTTAGCTGGTCGATCACGAAGCATGCTCCCACAGATGACGTGTGTCCTTTGATGTGCCAAGTCCCATCAAAGCTGACGGTAATGTCACGTGGTCCATCTGTACGGCCATGGATATCATCATACATCTTGTGCACAAGGGAGTGTGATGTAGTGAGTGTGTCTGCCGCTGGGCCATGGAGCAACTTGTTGTGAATCTGGCGGTTGATCCTGTGGTATGTCCGATGGTGAAGGCCACCCTTGATGTTGAGCATGGCAAACATGCGCATCATCTCACGCTGGCCGATCCCCACCTCTCGTGCTGCCAACACTGCACGGTGGTTGATTTCAAATGGCTTTCTTGACTGCCGCTCAGTGGTGTCGATCTGTGGGCTGCTGTAGTCGATGTTCCCATATGTGCATCTTGAGCAAACAACTTCAACTTTCTGGGCATAACCACGGCGTAGTTCATCATGGGTCTTGAAAGTCAGCGTGCTGTGCTTGCATGTTGGGCAGAGTAATGGGGAAATCAGTGCATCCATCTTTTTCTTGTGCAGGACAATGTAGAAGTCGTCATTGTCCTGATCTTCAATCTGCAGTCTGTCAGCTGAGAAACAGAAAAAATAAAATAAATTATAGTGCTTGGGAATACTGAGATGCAAACTTTTACATGCGTGCGCGCGCGCGCGCACACACACACACACACGTAACACTATGATAGTGTATGGGAATGCTGAGATGTAAAGTTTTACACATGTGCAGGCACGCGCGTGCACACCACACACACACACACACACACACACACACACACACACACACACACACACGTGTAACACTATGATAATGTATGGGAATACTCCGATGTAAACTTTTGCACAACACACACACACACACACACACACACACACACACACACACACACACACTCACACACACACACACACACACACACACACACACACACACACTCACACACACACACACACACACTTGGAGTGACAGACCAGTGTAATCTAGTCTAACGAAAGTCTGAAGTATGGTATAATACTGAGAGACTGGTATCACGACAGCTATCAGAATTCATAACAATAAGCTTATATTTGATAGTTGATATTTCTGGTATCATACTCACAACTAAACAGTGTTAGTTTCCGCTTGCTGGCAGACATCGCTGGTGTTGCTGCAACTACAACGGATTCTGGCGTAGCCGCTAACTCTGGACATAGCCGCGTACCCGTAGCCGTAGACTCTAAGGCGGTTGCATTCGCCGGCACCGTCACCGACGTTGCCGGTACTGTGCCCGTTCCTGTTTCGTTGGCAACATCATTCTGGCTGCCCACAATGGCAACATCAGTTATCACTGCATCTAATTCAGTGAATTTTCCACCTCTTTTCCTGGATAATTTGCGCGTTTTTGTTCCAAATCGGTGACGAGTACGAAACTTGCGATATGCTTCCGACATCGTTGTTGTGGCTACCAAAATGCATCACGCTGATTGGTTGACCTGAGCACGTGGCTCATGCAAATGAACGGATGACGCGCAGATCTCCCAAATCGCGTAGCAACTGGGATTCCTCGATTTTTATTGGCTAAAGAGTGGCGGTATCCCACAGCTATAGTTAATTTAGTATGAACCTTTGCTGAATGACGTTTCCGGAAACGGAAATGCCATTCAATTCATAGTAAAACGATACCAAAGATGGCGTGTTTCATTTCGGATTTTGTGTCGTATCGTAGCTTCTAAATGAGGCCTATTCAAGCGGATTTAAATGACTTGTTGCGCGACATGACGATTTTTAATGTTAGGGTGGGTGCTTATTTAAAGGTTTTAAGAACATTTATGATACAAGTTCAGCAAAATTAACTTGGGAAAGTGTGTACTAGACATTGTACATGCCAAAAAATGTGGTTTTAGAAAATCAACGAATTTCACAGTTTTTGTTATTTCACGAGGCGCGTGTATCCTTAATAGACCTATACCTGATGACCCTGTAACAGATGTGGAGATAGATCCGATCATAAACGAAATCAGCACTGACCCAATAACAAAGGCAGAAATTAGAACAGCGCTAAGGAAGATGAAAAAACGGGAAAGCAGAGGGCAAGGACGAAATTACAGCAGAATTATTAAAAGCAGACATGAATACAACAGAGAAATGGCTTGTCAAATTATTCAGAACATTTTGGGAACAAGAGAAAGTGCCAAAAACGTGGAAGCAGGGACTGATCGTTAAAATACCGAAGAAAGGTGACCTGACAGAGTGCGGGAATTGGAGAGGAATTACTTTGACATCTGTTCCTAGTAAAGTATTCGGAAGAGTACTCATTGACAGAATAAGAGATGGAGTTAACAGCAAGTTGAGAGACGAACAAGCAGGCTTCAGAAGTGGGAGAGGCACAGTAGAACAGATATTTATTTTACGAAATATTATAGAACAGGTAGTGGAATGGCAGGCAACTCTATACATCACGTTTGTGGATTTTGAAAAAGCATTTGACTCAGTGCACCGAGAGAGTCTATGGAAAATTATGGAGAGCTATGGAATTCCATGCAAGATAATCCACATGGTACAGATGTTATACGAAGATAGTGAATGTGCAGTGTTAGACGAAGGTGTGGAATCTGAGTGGTTCAAGGTCAAAATTGGAGTTAAACAAGGAGATGTAATGTCTGGATTTATCTTCTTGATAGTAGTGGACTGGATAATGAGAAACACAACAGCGGGAAACAAAACAGGAATAAGATGGAACTTCACGTCAAAACTAGAGGACCTGGACTTTGCCGACGACATAGCACTCATGTCATCATGCTACACACACATGCAAACAAAGACAAGACAACTGAATCAATTTGCAGCAAGGACAGGACTAAGAATAAATAAAAAGAAAACTAAAATATTGAGGATAAACAGCAAGTGCGAAAACAGAATACTAATCGATGATCAAGAGCTAAAGGAAGTGGACAAGTATAACTACCTTGGTGCGAACATTAGTAAGCAAGGAGGAGGCGGCGATGACATTGTTAACAGAATTTGTAAAGCGAGGGTATCCTTCATGAAACTAAAGCAGATATGGAGTTCAAATATATACACATTGAGATCGAAATTGAGGCTTTTTAACACACTTGTTAAACCAGTGTTGTTGTATGGAAGTGAAACATGGAAAATTAACGAAGGAGACAACAGAAAGTTAGATACATTTTTTTTCAAGTGTTTAAGACGAATCCTACAAATTCGATGGCCATACGTTGTATCAAATCGAGATATTCTGGCAAAAACAAAATTGAAGACAATCAGCACTGAGGTCAAGTTAAGAAGATGGAAGTGGGTAGGACATATCCTACGAATGGAGAAGAACAGCAATTGTGAGACTGCACTGACCTGGACGCCTGAAGGTAGAAGAAAGGTTGGGCGACCAAAGACAACGTGGCGATCAACTATTGAAAATGAAAGGCGTATACTGGGGTGGAATAGCTGGAACGAAGCCAGACGTGTAGCAGCTGACAGAACAAGATGGAGGAGATTCACTTCGGCCTTATGGGCCACTGGGCCCGAAGAGGATAGGTGAGGTGAGAATAAGACTGCAATTGAATGTTGGAATATTCTAAAATATGAAATTGAGAGTATCATCGATAAATTTTTTCCCTTTCAAAAACAAGGAAAATGGTGTAGAAAGAAACACTTGTCAAAAGAGGCTATTAGAAAAATAATGCTAAAACAAACTATGTGGAGGGTTTATAGGCGTACCAGAAAGGACGAAGACTACCCGGTACGCAAAATACAAAGAGGCACTTAATGCAGCTACAACTGAAATCAGACAATCTAAAAGAAGCTATGAGCAAAAACTAGCATGTAACATAAAAAATGACAGCAAGAGTTTTTATGCATATGTCAGGAGTAAACAAAACGTACAAGACAAGGTTGGACCTCTAGAAGACAGTGCTGGAAATATAATATCACGGGTTTTTAATAGCGGAAGACCTAAATGGTTACTTCAGTTCAGTGTTTACCAAAGAAGATATTAGTTCATTACCAGTTGCTGATGCTAAATTTCAGGGGGCTAAATCTTACTATTTAGGTCCGTTAGTTGTAACTCCAGAATTGGTAGCTAAGAAAATAAAGGCAATGAAGGATAACAAATCACCGGGAGTGGATGGGATTCCTCCAAAATTACTAATGGAAACAGTAGAACAAATCAGTATACCACTTGCAAGAGTATTCAACTTGTCATTAAAAGAGGGAGTTGTTCCGTTTGAATGGAAAGAAGCAAACATCATACCATTATTTAAAAAGGGTTCGAGAAATAAGTCAGAGAATTACAGACCAGTGAGTTTAACGTCAGTGATTTGTAAATTATTAGAAAGATTAATTAAAGACCATATGGTGGAATTCCTCGTTAAGCATAAATTATTAAATTCATCTCAACATGGATTCCTTAAAGCGAGGTCATGCTTAACAAATATGTTATGTTTTTTGGAAGAAATCACTAAGTGGATAGACATGGGATCGCCAGTAGATATTATCTACTTAGATTTTCAGAAAGCTTTTGACAAAGTGCCACATCAAAGATTACTACTTAAATTAAAAGCCCATGGTATCGGGGATAGCATAACTGACTGGATAGAACAATGGCTGACTGACAGAAGACAACGAGTTGTAGTAGATGGAGAAGTTTCAAATTGGAAATCGGTTTTGAGTGGGGTACCTCAAGGATCAGTATTAGGACCTATATTATTCTTAATTTATATCAATGACTTGGACGACACTATAACAAGTAACGTACTGAAATTTGCGGATGACACAAAACTGTTTAAAAAGCTTAATACTGATGGTGATAAACAACATTTACAAAACGATCTAGACAGATTAGTGAACTGGTCTGAGAAATGGCAGATGTTGTTAAATTTTGGGAAATGTAAATGCCTACATACAGGACATAGGAACTTGAATGTAAACTATAAGATGGGAGATACTGTTCTGGGTACTACTGTAAAAGAAAAGGACTTAGGAGTTACAATAAGCGCTGATATGAAAGTTTCAGAGCAGTGTGGTATTGCAAAGTAACATTCCAACAAACACCTTATTGCAATTGCATGATGGTATTTGCTATCACTTACTCTGAATAATTTTTCCTGTGGTGGCATACGTCCATAGGCACATAAACCGCTGTTGCCATGGCAACAGTTATGCAAATTAGCTGATTTTTCACATGTTTAACAACCTTCACCAAACTAATATAATCCTCAAATTTTATGAAGATATGATGAGTTTTCACCAAGATATGGCCCATAGTTACTTTAGGACCAGTGGCTACCCTTAACTGGACTCCTTGGATGGTGTACTCAAGATGTGATATGATTTGGGGATTCTGTTGTTAAACCATGTTGTATTTAATACTTGTGCAGTATCTAATAGTCACTCCCCACTTACATGTTTTAACTTTTTTATATTTATGATCAAATTGCACTTATTATAAAAAAAGCATACATCATTAAAATTCATGAGATGACCGCAGCAACTAAATGTGCTGCAATAATTGGGCCTTCAAATTTTAAGAAGTGCCCAGAGTATTTTCAGGTTACAGATCAGTTGGCCCCCTGACATTGTCTCAACTTTATTTCGTACGCTGCATAAATATATACACATGCACACATATACACACGTGTGTGTATGTAAATTTTGTCAATATATGCTTTATAATGAGTCTGTCTGCTGTACCAGGTTCCCCAGACGAGTGGCTGGCTGAGAACATTGCCAACCTTCTCTACCTCTGTGGAGATACCATCACACTGAATGTGCTCAATAGTAAGGCCATCAACGGCCGCGTCACAGAATTAGCCAGTATCATCACATCCATGTGCCTCGTAAGTACCGCTTATTTTAGGAGCACAATTATAACATTAAATCTCATCATGTTTGATATAATTAACTGTTGTTTTTTAAATGAGCAACTCTAGGCTTGCATCATTTGAAATGTGCATCTCTATCATTTAAATGAATATTCCCATCATAGCTGCATATTTTCAAGTCCTGTGTAATTGATACACGATTCTCAACTAAAACCATCCCAGATATTTGAAAGATTACATTTGATGACAAACTTGTTAAATCTTATATTGTTTCAGGTGTGTATTCGACATGACAACTCCATCAGTTGGGTGATCAATATTGTCAACGACGTCTGTGTGGTGCTGGAGAACTCACGTGACAAGCTCAACTTCCTCTACGGTATTGCAGACATGTTCAGGGAGGCGATCCTCGACATCCACGAGTTTGGTGATGGTGGTAAGCTGCTACTTGATTCATACCCTTGGGACTAGATGCAAGAGTGGTGAATTTACATTTTAGCCATTTTTAATATAAAGTATTTTGTGACTATATATCTTTGTCTGTCTGTCTGTTCCCTCATATCTCCGTCAGTTTGTATCAGGCTGAAATGTTGTAGGTGTGCCTGGGGGCCCATGGTAGTGGTTCATACATTAAATATTCGAAATTCCCCTGGGGGTTGGATTTTACGTCAAAGAAACCAATGTAAATGACATAACTTAGAACAATAGCTACGTACAATTGTACAACTATTGTTACATGATCTATGTCAAACTGAACGTTTTGTGAAACCAGCAGTTGTACGTGATTTTTTGCATGAAGATGTCATTGCCATTGGCATTGCAGTAACAAAACTTTACTGTGTAGCGCAAGTAGTCATAAGTTCTTGCTTTTCTCCTGCGCCGGACAACTGGGTTAGTAAAAGATCAAAGAAATGGGCCAAAACGTGAGCCTTCATTCCAGTTATAAAAGGCCCTGCCATCCATAGTAAAGGAGTGTTTCAGGCCTGCTGTAAACCTAAATTAACCTGTACTGACTCGGCTATTACTGGCCAGTGTTCTAACATGCTATATGTATGTTTTTTTAAATTGAAAACCCATTTTTGTTTTTATAGATATAATTTATAATAATTTGCCAATATAATTGATCCTTTTCTCGCTTGTTAATAGAGTGATAAACATTGATGTATTATACGTGTACAAAATGTCATGTGCAACCTGTGTGCTGTGATATATGATTGAGCTGAATGTATTATAAAGACCATGTGTGAGAGACTTTGTATGGGAGGCCTCATTGTATGGAAGTCTGCATTGTATGGGAGACTGCATTGTATAGGAGGCCACGTTGTATGGCAGACTGCATTGTATGAGGGACCACAGCATATGAGAGACCACATTGTATGGGAGGCCACATTGTATAGGAGTCCACACAGCATGTGGGATGCCACATTGTAAGGGAGGCCATATTGTATGGGAGACCACAGTATGTGGGAGGCCACATTGTATGGGAGAACACAGTATGTGGGATGCCACATTGTATGGGAGGCCAAATTGTATGGGAATCCACAGTATGTGGGAGGCCACATTGTATGGGAGACCACAGTATGTGGGAGGCCACATTGTATGGGAGGCCACATTGTGTGGGAGCCCACATTGAGTGAGAGGCCAAATTGTATGAGAGATTGAACTGAAGCTGTATTCTATAAAAGACCATATCTATGATAAGTTGAAACGGTGCTGTATTGTATGGGAGGCATTGGGAGACGACACTGTATGACAGATGACATTGCACAAGAGATCACATTGTATGGAAGGCACTCGTGTGTTGTAGAGGACGACAGTGGCCAAGAGATCCAGTACATGCTGGATGCCCAGGCAGAGTTCATGAAGGAGGTCATTCTGATGGCATTCAGAAACATGCTCTCAAGCTGACTGCACTGACATCAACAGGCAGAATTGTGTCACATTACAGAACAAGGTGCTGCTGATGACAACCATCTGATGGTGCTCTCTACAATATGTGTCACGTGAAATGTTGTCACTTATTTGTCCTTACCATGTCACTGTCAGTGGTGATGTCACTGTTGACAGAGGTTCAGCCTATCTCCGGCTTCAGTGCCTGAAAGTGTGTTGGAAACTGAACATGTAGTGGCCAGGATAACATTTCCAAGTTGATATATTCTAGAGAATGTAATTAGGCTATTTTCAGTTGTGAAAAAGTTTTCAAGATATAGAAACTTTGGTAGACTAACTATACACGTTTATCAGCAAATTGACCATTGTTTTGAACTTTGACATGGTACACTGAACGTTCGTGCATTGATATAAGCTACTAAAAAATGTGGTGTAAGAAGTTACTTGCAAATATAGTTATGATTAATTGATTACTCCAAAAACTAACATTCCTAACCCACCAAAATCTATTTAACCCTTTTTTAAAGCTACATAGCATTTTTCTTCATGCTCTGCCTACAAATGGATCAGTTTACAGATATCTACCCCCTCCTCATCCCAAAGAAAACATGAATATGTTTCATTAGGTTTCTTATTTTGTAATTGCAAATTATTTAGAGAAGCATAGCAGACACGTTTTAAGTGCATTCATTAGTTTTATTTGTGTTCTATTGAGACAATGTTGTTGTTGACCAATGCAGACAACTACAATTGTTCCAATTTCACATTTTTGTAGTTTTAATCTAATTACTGGTAGAGATACAACTTTATGAAAATTAGATTTATTAAGCCTGTGGAGTTTTATTGATTATACCTGTACATGTAAATACTTAGAGCTTATTGGCAAAGCAGTGTACATTATTTATTAGGCCACATTCAAAATAGACTGTTTTAACTAAGTATATTATTTATAAATGATAATTAACATTGTTTGCCCGTGATCATAGCAAATGCTTGTCATTATGTATGTCTGATTGTGATACACGGTTGTAACCTTACTAGGAACAATATTACAGATGATTTTAGTAAATATACAACTGTTGAGTTTACTAAATTATATCTACAGTTGTCTAGAACAACCATTTGTACATAAAATTGTACAGCTGTATTTATGTAAATAACTTAAATAAATTATTATACAATTGTCTCGTGTTTGTCTCGCGAGCACAGAAAGTTATTTCAGCCATCCTAATCTTGGCAATTCTCATTTATAGGAATTATGTAGAATCTATGATTTGTCTAATCATAACAATTGAGTCTGAAAGCACCTCTTTCAAAGCGGTTGCCTTATGAAAATGCTGAATCAAAGAAAAAGTTTCACAAGAGCCGATTAACAGAGAACAACATTCAATGTAGTCTGTACACTTTATTACAAAGGAACGTGAATTCCTAAAATAGTGTGCTGCTGCATGAACATACGTGAGACTTGTGCGCGTTTCTAAGATGCTAGCAACAGCAAGCATCAGATTTGAGTCATGCCTACCTTACACAGCCTCGGCAAACTATAACAATCATTGACCCTGTTATCATCAAACCACATGTCAGACCCTTAATGGTAGATGGCAGCAGCCCCCACCCTGCTGTGGGTTGTGCTGTGCACCAATGGACCTGCAGCAAAGTATTCAGATGAGGACATCTTCATTACACTTGTTGCTGTTCCAAGAAGAACATGTAGCAATATCAAGAACTACCAAATTGACTGCTCCATCAAAAGCGACTGCACCTTCTTTGACAGCTGAATAAATGACCAACTACGTCACTAGCAGAAACGTCAAGATCATTGTAACAGTTATTTTGAAAGTGTTTAAATGACAAAGAAAGCATTGTTCCGTCTAGTCACAATTTGATAAAACTATGGCGATAAACTGTACTGTACTCGGCAACATCACAGATATAAATCGCTTCTTCAATTTGTTTATGCACATTAGTGTAGCAGGTTCCAGCAGGTTAGGTTTCAAAGCGGCACATGATTTGATTTCATGCAACATCACATTCTAACAACATTGCAGTTTTTGCAAACATCTCTTGTGCGGTTTCGATACAGATGTATGGCGCATAGAAAAATGTCAGCACGAATACTATGTGTTCATCATATCCACTGTCTCGAAGCTAGTTCATGTGCCAGCACCATGCAACGTAACATCAAGCCTGGCCAACGAAGTGGTCCGAACAAAACAAAGTGCATAAAACGTGTTTTACACCAGACTCTAAAATTCAGATTTCCATCCAAATTTGTTACTAGCAAGACCAGGACGACCACAATCATCACTAAAACAGTAACTTTCCTCACTGAAGCATATTCAAAAATCCAGAGTGTCTTTAAAATACTGTTCAATTTAAAACATCCAACATTATGAAACAAATTATTTGACCTGTGTGGGGTCACAAAACTCGGATACGGTCCCTGCTAATGTTAAAATGGTGGTGTCCTTTCTTGAATCATATAATACATGTTAATGTATCAATATATAACCATATTAACTATGTACAAATTTAGTTGGAACCCCAAAAATGTGTAAACTTCAAGACATTGCGTAAGCATAGTCTACACAACGTTAATTCTGGGGTAAACATTCCAACAACTGCTTAAATAATCTGTATCACACAATGTCAAACTATGCTGTGCATGTGTCAGGCAAATCGGAACACCCTAGCGCAACGAGAACTTGGAAGAAATAAATTAACTAAAACAACTGCCTGAAACTACACATAAATAAATGGCACTCGAAATACAAACATGGCAAAAACTCTCAACAGACCACAAACAGCAAAGTTCTTTTGGAATGGTGAACCAATTTTGTTAACCAAATTGGTACATTTAGGTAGTGTTGACTGCATAATGTAATTCACTTACGAACTGAACAAAAGCTGATGGCTGTTTAGAATGAACATTAGAAAGGCTGAGCTCAATGAACTGCCAACATTAGAAAGGCTGAGCTCAATGAACTGCCAACATTAGAAAGGCTGAGCTCAATGAACTGCCAACATTAAAAGTAGCAGTTTAGAACGATGGAGAAATATGTCTGCTGCATGTAGTGATGTGTTTGTGAACGTGCAACAACATCTCATTTGTATGCAGTCACTATTAGTACTTCCATAAAAGGTCAGGAATTACTGATACACCTGATCCGATATTAAAATAACTCTGCAATAAACATTCTGCAAACCGTTGCTTTCTGACTTAGTGTGCCTATTAAGCAGCATTCCAAACTGGCATTCCCACACGTGCACGGACAATCACATGCATGCGCACACACAAATAACAAACACATGCACACTTGTACAATCACGTACACACACATACTACACATGCACACATTCAACTACACAGCAGGTTGAAACCAGAATATAATTACAATATATTACAACCAAATGTTCAACATAATATGTACATGTCTAGCCTATAAATAAGCATAATTAAAACAATTAGCAGTGTTGACTGGCAGAAACAATTGGTGGTACGGATTGTGTTTATAGAGTTATCACAAGGGATGGAGAGCCAAGCTCACTGCAAACATTAATGAGAGAAACTTGTCCCTGACACTTTCTGTAGCACGCAAAGACAACAATGCTGCCAGATCACATATTGAATGTCAACGACATACAGCACATCGCAGCCGAATAAAAGATGGCTGATGTCGCACCAACGACGGCATACAGCCCAAATAAAATATGTATGCCTAAGGAAAACGATATGAGCCAGTGTAAGAGACGTAAAACTAGCACGGACGGGAACATTCCCTCAAGGCAGGCCTTGGCATCCAGCGCCCACCGGCCTAGTGGTGTGTAGCCAGCTCAGTGCACAAGCTCCGACCCGCAATTGCACCGATATCACAAATGTCGAATCTACAACGTAAAGAGGGCTGGTCACCGTCGGACAGTTCCACACGGACGGCGCCCGATATATGTAGTAAGACGCAGCGTCACTGGTGTGAACTGACAAACTAAATGATGAACTTATAATGGTGAAAGAACTAATGGTCAGACGACTGGCCACTGGCGACGGACGAGTGCAACAAGACAACGTCAGTGACAAGACTAAGCACAGCCGTCCCTGCAGTCAAAAGTTATGGGTGTCTTTGGCACTTTCAGCTTTTAGCGAACGTCGGCATGTGTAGGTGTCCCCGCTGGGTGAGGCCCTCGAAACGTTTGTATGTGTAGTTGAGGAAGACCCAGTCGTTGTTGTACTTAGCACTAGTGCTGGCATCTGGCTGCACCGCGGCTGCTGAAACACGCCAGGACCACAAATTCAAGCAGTGGAACACTCGCTCATCATATCATGCAAGTGTAAATGTTTGCCAGTATAATTGGAGAAACTAGTTACATGGTAACCAATAGTTACTGCCTGCTTTGATGTTGCGACCTTCAATGCACAGGTGGCAACATCGAGGACATTTTTTGTTCTGGTGGCATTGTTGTGTTGTCTATACTATAAAGTAGTCTATGGCTGTATATGTTTGTCTTTCTGTTCCTCATATATCTCCATCAGCTTTGTATGTACGTGGCTGAAAACTTGTACGTGAGCTCATGGGCCTATGGGAATGCTTCGTACATTGAAAAAATGTCAAAATCGCTATTGTGGGGATCTTACGAAGGAACTTATGTGGACTTTTTTTCGTAGATTACGTAACTCAAAACAGTAGTAGTTCGTAGTTATGAACAATTGTTCACAACACTAGACGTGTTTTCTATGATTTTTCCAAGTTACGCGATCTATGCAAACATCCACCTAACTTCCTTCATACGGTACGAACGTTCCATGAAACTGGCAGTGGTAAATGAATTTTGCGGCATAAAGTTGTATCCATCATTGCCTTGGCATTGCCCTATCAAACCTTGACTGGGTAGGGTTAGGAGTCGTAGGGTCAGGAGTCGTACGCTCTTGCAGGGGATGCCTTTCCTCCTATGCAATGTTGGGTAACTTGGCTAGTCTTACATAAATCGCACACGTTTTTCATATTTGTTACATACAAATGACATAGGATTAGCCACTACCAGAAGTAAAGTTATCTAATTGCACATACATGACTTTGATGAAATAATTCAGTTGCATCAGCGTCGCATTGACATGTCACACTGCTACTTACGCCATCGCAGGTCTGCGTCAGGGAAGTCATCGAAGTTGGACGTGTCATCTATGCTCTTCACTGGGATGTTGATAGCAGCTGGTCTTTCACTGCAAGCACCACAAACTCAACACATTACTTTCTGCGATCATAAAAGTTAATGTGTGACACTGCAGGTCAATGGATTTCTTTATTTGTCAAGTTAGTGCAATTCTTTCTGCCCAAACTGTAGAGTGGGATTTTCCTGAATATCACTTATTACATCTTAATTATTAGTGACAAAAAGTCTGTAATATTATTTCAGCAGGTTTTTCATAAAATAGTTGTCTGTGTCAACAAGAGAAATATTCAGTTAAATAAATGTTCATGTTTGGTTGCTATTTTATAAACAAAATAAGATTTCTTAAAAAAATCACATGTCACTAGTACTCACTACGTATGAGCTCACGTGAGTCTGGTGGGAGTGACTGGAGGTTTTCTATACGACAACAGTAGTATTTACAACCTTATACTAGTTTACATGATCCAATACTACAATTCTTCAACAACCACCTATATACAGTACATACACATGCCGTCACTTACCGCATGTGTTCCCAGTCAACGCCCTTGAAGAAGATGTGCTGCCTGATTTCTCGCACTCCGCCCGACCCAATCCTGTGCTCGCCATCACAGCAAAACCTGCACGAGATGCACGCACTCGATGAGGTCTATGAGAATACAATCATGACCAAGTCTGACATTTTTTAACTTTCCACAAGTGGTGTCCTTTGTCAGTGAAAGTGGAAAGTCTGTGTGTGCCGCACAGTACAGTAAAATATAAATAAAAATAAGCTGGAAAAAATTAATAGAAATAAAATAAGCTGAAAAAAATCTAACTGACATAATTTTTTTATAAAATTATCTACACAGTAAGTCCATCATTAAAGATGACCAAAATTGTCAAACATTTTGATCAAACAGAATTTTGTGTCTACCAACCATCGTATAATATCACATCTTTCATGCCGCAAACATTTCTATCAAACGCACCTTTGAATGAGATCACGTGCGTCGTTAGAGATGGGGACTTCTGGGGGAAAAACAAGGGTTTCCCGCCAGTTCATCACCTTGCGATATGTTTCCTGCGGACTTTCTGAACAGAACGGGGGGTAACCTGCAAACAAGAAAACACACACTGCTACACCACTCTATTATATGTAAGGCTTCAATACAGAAGTAGGAAGAAAAAGTGTTTAAATTTACAATTGACTATTTGTAGATATATCAACTGTGCACCCAACAATGGGAATTTGATGGGCTGTGAATAGGGAATGCAAAACAGGTGTCTTAAGTCAAAATAATGCTAATAATAAATGCTTTCGAGTAGATAATTGTATAAGTTTGCAAGCTGTAAGAATGGCATGGTACTGTCTGGATAATAACCGAATATGCAAATTTTACTGATGGCATGTCTTGCACATACAGGGGTAAATTTTGTAAGGAAGAATATTGTTAGTAATATTTTTACTTATTTCACAGTCAGTTTTTCACAGTCAGTTTACGGGAAATAAGTACAAATATTACTCATTTGAACCATCCAGTCTGATGAACATCTTTACTCATATACCAAGAATGTTATTATTTTTATTTAGCGGTGCATCTGCCTTATCATGTTGTTGGTCAGCTGAGAGACTGGACAATGACACTGACCTATGAGCATCTCATACATGATGACCCCTAGTGACCAGTAGTCACAGCAGCTTGTGTAGCCAGCCTGGAGGAACACCTCAGGGGCAATGTAGTCCGGCGTGCCAACCGTCGAGTACGCCTGCAACAGTCACCAAATTGTCAGACTTTTACAATCCGATCTAAAGGTCCTATGAAGCACGCTCTGTACTCAAGGCGACGGAGCTTTCTCGCCCGCAGCACCGTGCCTCTTGAACAATCTGCCTCTTTCCATGAGTGCTGCAGAACAGCTTCAAGAAGCAGCTTAAGACACCTTTTTAAACAAGCATTTTATCTTTAAATCATGGACAGTTGTATGAATTGTGCTAATTTTACTTCAACAAAACAAAACTGCACTAACCAATGCCCGTCTGTTTCGCTTCCAACTTTCTGCCTTCCGCTTGGAATCCATTGGATTAGATGATGCTACAACAAATTAGATACGACTATTATCATTTGATGTTTAGGTATTCAAGTAAAGCAGTAACAAAAACAGAAATTTTCCTATGCAAGACAACAGTTTAATATTTATATATGTCAGCAATAATTACAATGGCCACATTAGAAAAGCTGAGCAAACTTAAAAAACTGCCAAATTGTTGCTTGAGCTTTTAATGTATTGCATTAACTTTTCGTATTAGAACCTAGTTGTACTTACAGAAGTCTGTGTGATGTTTCACTTGTGTGAGGTCCTTATAAAACTCGGTGCGATGAGATTTCTTCAGCCCTGTACACAACCCGAAGTCAGACAGCTTTATGTGGCCCTGTGACAGAGAAAAGAACCAAACTGTACAAGCTGGCTACAGACAACACGCTTTCTGTGACAACAGCCAAGACCAAACTGTACAAGCTGGCTACAGACAACACGCTTTCTATGACAACAGCCAAGACCGAACTGTACAAGCTGGCTACAGACAACACGCTTTCTGTGACAACAGCCAAGACCAAACTGTACAAGCTGGCTACAGACAACACGCTTTCTATGACAACAGCCAAGACCAAACTGTACAAGCTGGCTACAGACAACACGCTTTCTATGACAACAGCCAAGACCAAACTGTACAAGCTGGCTACAGACAACACGCTTTCTATGACAACAGCCAAGACCAAACTGTACAAGCTGGCTACAGACAACACGCTTTCTATGACAACAGCCAAGACCAAACTGTACAAGCTGGCTACAGACAACACGCTTTCTGTGACAACAGCCAAGACCAAACTGTACAAGCTGGCTACAGACAACACGCTTTCTATGACAACAGCCAAGACCAAACTGT
This sequence comes from Lamellibrachia columna, assembly GCA_963662155.1. Classification (NCBI taxonomy): domain Eukaryota; kingdom Metazoa; phylum Annelida; class Polychaeta; order Sabellida; family Siboglinidae; genus Lamellibrachia; species Lamellibrachia columna. The sequence goes on from OY759271.1 coordinate 49,465,175, forward strand.
ACAAGCTGGCTACAGACAACACGCTTTCTGTGACAACAGCCAAGACCAAACTGTACAAGCTGGCTACAGACAACATGCTTTCTATGACAACAGCCAAGACCAAACTGTACAAGCTGGCTACAGACAACACGCTTTCTATGACAACAGCCAAGACCAAACTGTACAAGCTGGCTACAGACAACATGCTTTCTATGACAACAGCCAAGACCAAACTGTACAAGCTGGCTACAGACAACATGCTTTCTATGACAACAGCCAAGACCAAACTGTACAAGCTGGCTACAGACAACACGCTTTCTATGACAACAGCCAAGACCAAACTGTACAAGCTGGCTACAGACAACACGCTTTCTGTGACAACAGCCAAGACCAAACTGTACAAGCTGGCTACAGACAACACGCTTTCTATGACAACAGCCAAGACCAAACTGTACAAGCTGGCTACAGACAACACGCTTTCTATGACAACAGCCAAGACCAAACTGTACAAGCTGGCTACAGACAACACGCTTTCTGTGACAACAGCCAAGACCAAACTGTACAAGCTGGCTACAGACAACACGCTTTCTATGACAACAGCCAAGACCAAACTGTACAAGCTGGCTACAGACAACACGCTTTCTGTGACAACAGCCAAGACCAAACTGTACAAGCTGGCTACAGACAACACGCTTTCTGTGACAACAGCCAAGACCGAACTGTACAAGCTGGCTACAGACAACATGCTTTCTATGACAACAGCCAAGACCGAACTGTACAAGCTGGCTACAGACAACACGCTTTCTATGACAACAGGTAAGACCAAACTGTACAAGCTGGCTACAGACAACACACTTTCTATGACAACAGCCAAGACCAAACTGTACAAGCTGGCTACAGACAACACGCTTTCTATGACAACAGGTAAGACCAAACTGTACAAGCTGGCTACAGACAACACACTTTCTATGACAACAGCCAAGACCAAACTGTACAAGCTGGCTACAGACAACACGCTTTCTATGACAACAGCCAAGACCGAACTGTACAAGCTGGCTACAGACAACACGCTTTCTATGACAACAGCCAAGACCAAACTGTACAAGCTGGCTACAGACAACACGCTTTCTATGACAACAGCCAAGACCAAACTGTACAAGCTGGCTACAGACAACATGCTTTCTATGACAACAGCCAAGACCAAACTGTACAAGCTGGCTACAGACAACACGCTTTCTATGACAACAGCCAAGACCGAACTGTACAAGCTGGCTACAGACAACACGCTTTCTATGACAACAGCCAAGACCGAACTGTACAAGCTGGCTACAGACAACACGCTTTCTATGACAACAGCCAAGACCAAACTGTACAAGCTGGCTACAGACAACACGCTTTCTATGACAACAGCCAAGACCGAACTGTACAAGCTGGCTACAGACAACACGCTTTCTATGACAACAGCCAAGACCAAACTGTACAAGCTGGCTACAGACAACACGCTTTCTATGACAACAGCCAAGACCAAACTGTACAAGCTGGCTACAGACAACACGCTTTCTATGACAACAGCCAAGACCAAACTGTACAAGCTGGCTACAGACAACATGCTTTCTATGACAACAGCCAAGACCAAACTGTACAAGCTGGCTACAGACAACATGCTTTCTATGACAACAGCCAAGACCAAACTGTACAAGCTGGCTACAGACAACACGCTTTCTATGACAACAGCCAAGACCAAACTGTACAAGCTGGCTACAGACAACACGCTTTCTATGACAACAGCCAAGACCAAACTGTACAAGCTGGCTACAGACAACACGCTTTCTATGACAACAGCCAAGACCAAACTGTACAAGCTGGCTACAGACAACACGCTTTCTATGACAACAGCCAAGACCGAACTGTACAAGCTGGCTACAGACAACACGCTTTCTATGACAACAGCCAAGACCGAACTGTACAAGCTGGCTACAGACAACACGCTTTCTATGACAACAGCCAAGACCAAACTGTACAAGCTGGCTACAGACAACACGCTTTCTATGACAACAGCCAAGACCGAACTGTACAAGCTGGCTACAGACAACATGCTTTCTATGACAACAGCCAAGACCGAACTGTACAAGCTGGCTACAGACAACATGCTTTCTATGACAACAGCCAAGACCGAACTGTACAAGCTGGCTACAGACAACACGCTTTCTATGACAACAGCCAAGACCGAACTGTACAAGCTGGCTACAGACAACACGCTTTCTATGACAACAGCCAAGACCGAACTGTACAAGCTGGCTACAGACAACACGCTTTCTATGACAACAGCCAAGACCAAACTGTACAAGCTGGCTACAGACAACACGCTTTCTATGACAACAGCCAAGACCAAACTGTACAAGCTGGCTACAGACAACATGCTTTCTATGACAACAGCCAAGACCAAACTGTACAAGCTGGCTACAGACAACATGCTTTCTATGACAACAGCCAAGACCAAACTGTACAAGCTGGCTACAGACAACATGCTTTCTATGACAACAGCCAAGACCAAACTGTACAAGCTGGCTACAGACAACACACTTTCTATGACAACAGCCAAGACCAAACTGTACAAGCTGGCTACAGACAACATGCTTTCTATGACAACAGGTAAGACCAAACTGTACAAGCTGGCTACAGACAACACACTTTCTATGACAACAGGTAAGACCAAAATTATTATTATTATTATTATTACAACACCCTTCAAGGCCACACGTGAATGCTCTACAGCCATCAACTGGCTACAACAACAGATAAGCAAATGCGATGATTAAATCTAATGATGTTGTTTTCAGGCAGTGTGACATTTCACATCAGTGAACTAATGGTCAACCTCCTTGCACTGTGGCCATCTGTAGTCAAAACAACATTTTGCACAATTTATTTCAGCATTTTACCAAGGGAGGTGATCGTAGTGTATTAAGCCCATGCCTGGTAAGTACAGACAGGCAGCATGCTGATGTAATGGCACACATAATATATAGAACCATCACACTTTTACAGTTGACATTTGAAAAGTATAACACAATATATAACACAATATATAACACAATACATAGCACTTCTAGGAGCATCAAAACCCTCCAGGGCTCAAGCTGACATTTGTGTCATACAGAATGCTAGACACGTGTGCTGATGCAAAACATTGCACAGCCACAAATGTAGCGAAACAGGACACAGGCTATTGGGAAGGAAGACACGACATAAGTGGATGTTGCTATTGGCTCTCCGCAGCCAGCCAATAGAATCAATGATGCAATAGATTCTCAGCCAAATTACGAACACTAATGAGGAAAGAATGACATATGACCTATTGAGCATGCTGCAACGTGATAACTTGTATTTACACCTGCAGGTTCACCTGATGTGGCCCATGTCAGCACAGTAAACAAACATCATTTATCCACACTGTATCACTGCCGCAGATGGGGTCTTATGTAACTGTCCCAGAGAAATATGGCTTCATTTTTAATGTGTGCATTTCAATAGGTTTTCAAAAACAAAGCTTTAACATACACAAGGAATCGCAATGTTTCAATTGGTGTTCAGGTGACGAGAACAAACACTGAAGAACATTATTTAGAGCATCACCATAGAGAACACTGCCACAACATCATCTAGAGCATCACCGTAGAGAACACTGCCACAACATCATCTAGAGCATCACCATAGAGAACATTGCCACAACATCATCTAGAGCATCACCATAGAGAACACTGCCACAACATCATCTAGAGCATCACCATAGAGAACACTGCCACAACATCATCTAGAGCATCACCATAGAGAACACTGCCACAACATCATCTAGAGCATCACCATAGAGAACACTGCCACAACATCATCTAGAGCATCACCGTAGAGAACACTGCCACAACATCATCTAGAGCATCACCATAGAGAACACTGCCACAACATCATCTAGAGCATCACCGTAGAGAACACTGCCACAACATCATCTAGAGCATCACCGTAGAGAACACTGCCACAACATCATCTAGAGCATCACCGTAGAGAACACTGCCACAACATCATCTAGAGCATCACCATAGAGAACACTGCCACAACATCATCTAGAGCATCACCATAGAGAACACTGCCACAACATCATCTAGAGCTTCACCATAGAGAACACTGCCACAACATCATCTAGAGCATCACCATAGAGAACACTGCCACAACATCATCTAGAGCATCACCATAGAGAACACTGCCACAACATCATCTAGAGCATCACCATAGAGAACACTGCCACAACATCATCTAGAGCATCACCATAGAGAACACTGCCACAACATCATCTAGAGCTTCACCATAGAGAACACTGCCACAACATCATCTAGAGCATCACCATAGAGAACACTGCCACAACATCATCTAGAGCATCACCATAGAGAACACTGCCACAACATCATCTAGAGCATCACCATAGAGAACACTGCCACAACATCATCTAGAGCATCACCATAGAGAACACTGCCACAACATCATCTAGAGCATCACCATAGAGAACACTGCCTCAACATCATCTAGAGCATCACCATAGAGAACACTGCCACAACATCATCTAGAGCATCACCTTAGAGAACACTGCCACAACATCATCTAGAGCTTCACCGTAGAGAACACTGCCACAACATCATCTAGAGCATCACCGTAGAGAACACTGCCACAACATCATCTAGAGCATCACCGTAGAGAACACTGCCACAACATCATCTAGAGCATCACCGTAGAGAACACTGCCACAACATCATCTAGAGCATCACCGTAGAGAACACTGCCACAACATCATCTAGAGCATCACCGTAGAGAACACTGCCACAACATCATCTAGAGCATCACCGTAGAGAACACTGCCACAACATCATCTAGAGCATCACCATAGAGAACACTGCCACAACATCATCTAGAGCATCACCGTAGAGAACACTGCCACAACATCATCTAGAGCATCACCGTAGAGAACACTGCCACAACATCATCTAGAGCATCACCGTAGAGAACACTGCCACAACATCATCTAGAGCTTCACCATAGAGAACACTGCCACAACATCATCTAGAGCATCACCATAGAGAACACTGCCACAACAAAGAGCAGTGAGTTTGAGACGAGCCACTTACCCTGCTGTCCAATAGTAGATTGTCTGGTTTAATGTCCCTATGAATGAAGCCTAGCTTGTGTATCGAGTCGATGGCGAGAACCGTCTCCGCTATGTAGAACTGGGTCTGTTCCTCTGGCAATGTGTCCTTCTTCATCAGCAGTGTCATCATGTCACCTAAACAGTGTCACCAAATGTCATCATGCCACCTAGACAGTGTCACCAAATGTCACTTCAACAATATCATCATGTCACCTAAATAGTGTCATCATGTCACATAAACATTGTCACAATCTTGACATATAGCAAGTGTGATCAAGTCACCCAGTGTCACAATCTTGACATAGCAAATGTCATCTACAAAGTGTCACCAAATGTCACTTAAACAGTATCATCATGTCACCTAAACAGTGTCATCATGTCACATAAACATTGTCACAATCTTGACATATAGCAAGTGTCATCAAGTCACCCAAACAGTGTCACAATCTTGACATATCAAATGTCATCATGTCATCTACACAGTGTCACCATCTTGACATACAGTATGTGTCACCAGGTCACATCAAAACATAACATAATAATCATGTTGCCCAGATGCAATTGTTTTGCTGAAAAATGATGATGGTTGACAGAAAGCCTTCCTGTCCCACTCTCCAAACAAACGATGGGGCACTGCTACCCTTCCTAATGTCCAACCAGACAGTGGGGTTAACTCAGGCCTCTGTGCCCACAGACAGCAGGTAATAAAACATAGCACCATATTCACAGAGTGCTCTATGGTACTTTGCATCACACTAAACACTAAACATGTAATTAAATATATTTTTGCATAGATGCGGGCAGACACCAACCTCCGGGAAGGAACTCCATTATAAGGTACAGATTGATGGCGTCTTGGAAGGAATAGTACATCTTGACGACCCACATGTGGTCCGCCTCGACTAGGACATCTCGCTCTGCCCGCACGTGGGCAATCTGCAACATGCAACAATGCACAGGTTACCATGACAACCGCATCACAACTCTTTAGAGTTAAAGCTAGAGTACCTGTCACAGCTGAAGTACCTGTCACAGCTAGAGTACCTGTCACAGCTAGAGTACCTGTCACAGCTGTAGTATCTCTCGGTGTTAAACAGGAAATGCTAGATTTGAAATCAATGACTGCTAACTTCACCATCTCAATGTAAACAAATTATGATGAATAAATGTGTCCTTGTTAAGTTACATTTATCTATAAACAATGCGATCACCTGAGTGGATGAATTTAAAAGCACCATCTCACAACAAGACACATTAATGCCAGGTTTCTATCAGAATCTGTCATGTCTGCGAATCTGAAAACAGCTGGTAGATGGCTCACTCCTCCCATCCCCACATATCAATGATGACACTTGCATGAACATCAACAAATTGTGTCATAATGCCCGGGGAAGTACCCTCATTGTGTCTGGCTATAATGCCAAGGGAAGTAACCTCATTGTGTCTGGCTATAATGCCCGGGGAAGTAGCCTCATTGTGTCTGGCTATAATGCCCGGGGAAGTAGCCTCATTGTGTCTGGCTATAATCTAGCTATAATGCCTGGGGAAGTAGCCTCATTGTGTCTGGCTATAATCTAGCTATAATGCCTGAGGATGTACCCTCATTGTGTCTGGCTATAATGCCTGGGGAAGTAGCCTCATTGTGTCTGGCTATAATCTAGCTATAATGCCTGGGGAAGTAGCCTCATTGTGTCTGGCTATAATCTGGCTATAATGCCTGGGGAAGTACCCTCATTGTGTCTGGCTATAATGCCTGGGGAAGTAGCCTAATTGTGTCTGGCTATAATCTGGCTATAATGCCTGAGGAAGTAACCTCATTGTGTCTGGGTATAATGCCTGGGGAAGTAGCCTAATTGTGTCTGGTTATAATCTGGCTATAATGCCTGAGGAAGTAACCTCATTGTGTCTGGGTATAATGCCTGGGGAAGTAGCCTAATTGTGTCTGGCTATAATCTGGCTATAATGCCTGAGGAAGTAACCTCATTGTGTCTGGGTATAATGCCTGGGGAAGTAGCCTAATTGTGTCTGGCTATAATGCCTGAGGAAGTAACCTCATTGTGTCTGGGTATAATGCCTGGGGAAGTAGCCTAATTGTGTCTTGGCTATAATCTAGCTATAATGCCTGGGGAAGTAACCTCATTGTGTCTGGCTATAATCCCTGGGGAAGTAGCCTAATTGTGTCTTGGCTATAATCTAGCTATAATGCCTGGGGAAGTAACCTCATTGTGTCTGGCTATAATGCCTGGAGAAGTAGCCTCATTATGTCTGGCTATAATCTGGCTATAATGCCTGAGGAAGTAACCTCATTGTGTCTGGGTATAATGCCTGGTGAAGTAGCCTCATTGTGTCTGGCTATAATCTGGCTATACTGCCTGGGGAAGTAACCTCATTGTGTCTGGCTATAATCCCTGGGGAAGTAGCCTAATTGTGTCTTGGCTATAATCTAGCTATAATGCCTGGGGAAGTAACCTCATTGTGTCTGGCTATAATGCCTGGAGAAGTAGCCTCATTGTGTCTGGCTATAATCTGGCTATAATGCCTGAGGAAGTAACCTCATTGTGTCTGGCTATAATGCCTGAGGAAGTAACCTCATTGTGTCTGGGTATAATGCCTGGGGAAGTAGCCTAATTGTGTCTGGCTATAATGCCTGAGGAAGTAACCTCATTGTGTCTGGGTATAATGCCTGGGGAAGTAGCCTAATTGTGTCTTGGCTATAATCTAGCTATAATGCCTGGGGAAGTAACCTCATTGTGTCTGGCTATAATCCCTGGGGAAGTAGCCTAATTGTGTCTTGGCTATAATCTAGCTATAATGCCTGGGGAAGTAACCTCATTGTGTCTGGCTATAATGCCTGGAGAAGTAGCCTCATTGTGTCTGGCTATAATCTGGCTATAATGCCTGAGGAAGTAACCTCATTGTGTCTGGGTATAATGCCTGGTGAAGTAGCCTCATTGTGTCTGGCTATAATCTGGCTATAATGCCTGGGGAAGTAACCTCATTGTGTCTGGCTATAATCCCTGGGGAAGTAGCCTAATTGTGTCTTGGCTATAATCTAGCTATAATGCCTGGGGAAGTAACCTCATTGTGTCTGGCTATAATGCCTGGAGAAGTAGCCTCATTGTGTCTGGCTATAATCTGGCTATAATGCCTGAGGAAGTAACCTCATTGTGTCTGGGTATAATGCCTGGTGAAGTAGCCTCATTGTGTCTGGCTATAATCTGGCTATAATGCCTGAGGAAGTAACCTCATTGTGTCTGGGTATAATGCCTGGGGTAGCCCAATTGTGTCTTGGCTATAATCTAGCTATAATGCCTGGGGAAGTAACCTCATTGTGTCTGGCTATAATGCCTGGGGAAGTAGCCTCATTGTGTCTGGCTATAATCTGGCTATAATGCCCAGGGAACTAACCTCATTGTGTCTGGTCAGATCAGGCCACAGCCAATTACTTCAAGTCTAAGCATGTATTTCACACCTCATAATGCCCCTTGTCTAATGTTTCACTGTTAGCCACTCTCCCACAACAGGATGCTAATAAGGCCTGGTACATAGCTGACTGCATGCAACTAGCAGTTGTCTCTGCCAGTAAACACAATAGTTATGTTGTGACATTAAATTGCTACTAGTCCTCAAATAGTCATCACTCATCAACCCTAAAGACATAAAAACTAAGGTTTTGATTTTTTACAGTCTGAGAACTCACTCTTTTAAATCAGTTGTGAGAAGCTACTGAAGCGTGTAGAAGTAACCTTACATTACTTGATGCTTTATTGAATCTACTGAATAGACGATAAGAAACGCAAAGAACAGTGACGCTATGTAACTAAGCTGACATTAGTCCCAGACATGGGGTCAATTCCATTCCGGAATTGGCCCACAATTCCTATTGCATAAATTGGAATTGACCCTCCTATTTGTCTGCTATTAGTATGTCACCCTGAATCTGGTAACAGCCAGGAAGCTGTCAACATTATAGCATATACACTGTCTACTCTGTTATTGAAACACTGTGAACAAGAACAATATAATCAAGCATTTGCATCAAAAACAAATACTAAGTTACTCTAACAGACAGTAAAACCAAAGTCAGACCATTCAGGCCTTATTTTCTTTTTCAGTGGACAAAGTTTATTTCCCAACGGAGAATACATGTTGGTGATTAGGATGTTGAAGACTCAAAGTTTACAGTAAATTTGATGAAATATTAATGATACCACAACTGATATAAACGGGGAAACTGTCCCAAACTCGGTTTAATGACTTAAATGTCCAGGGCTGTCCAAAATGTCTGGTTACCAAAAATCTAGGAGAGGTGTCGCAGCAGAAAGTACATATCAAATGGCTGAATGCCATTTTTAAAGATTTTTATAGCATAGCTGATATATATATATATATATATATATATGCATTGAATATATATATATATATATATATATATATATATATATATATATATATATATATATATATATATATATATATATATATATATATATATATATATATGCATTGAATGAACAATAGTTCATTTGTTAATCATATCTGATTAAATATGATTTTGTACACGTGATTTCACGTACATATAAAATTGTGTTAAAACGAATTGGATTTGAATTTTTCCTGAGCCTAGGATTTTAAAAGTTGGAATTGATCTTTACAAGGCGGAATTGGAACTGATTTTTTGGAACTGACTGGAAAAACACAATTGACCCCATGTCTAGAATTTAGTCCATATTTATTGAACTTGGTGAACAGATAATAAAGGCACATTTAGTTTGATAAAAGCAAAAAACAGCTATTAAAACTCTGTTGGTGCCACAGGTCAAATGAAAAAGATGCTAAGGTCAGAATGATGTCAGCATCAGTCATGACTTGTCCTTCATCTTCATCAAACACCAGACAAGGTCAGATAAACCACATTATGCAACAACATTGTATTCCATAGACAGCACGATTGCTTGAGTTTACTCAGACTTCTAATGAGGATAATCTGATGAAACACGGCCTATGATAATATATGAAACCCTAGCCATGAACTGAATGCAAGCAGGTGCAGCCTACAGACGCTGCCCAGGGCTGGGTGTTTCGGGTGGCTTCATCTGATCAGACCAGCATGCTGTAACATGGCCATGTGCACATTGGGCAGTCTTACAGGCATCCCACAAACATCCCCAGCCTCGACACATGGCAGCAACCACTTGTGTAACAGGTCCTCACAAAAGGTAAATAGAGAAGACAGACCACAATTCCAGTTCAAATGGGCCTATATTTTGAGATTTCATTTAATGGAAAGAAAATGTATTTAAGTGGCAAGGTTTGTGGATGTATCGGGTTGGCTGCTTTGATGGCAACTGTCCAGACATGGAAGGACAGGCATATTAATTTGTTTTAGAAATGGTAATGTGCTTGCATCAATATTAAGATGGTCATGGATATGTTAATCTGCCACAACCTACTTGGTATCAGTCAGCCGATGACAGCTGGAACTTAACTTTTGTGGTAATGTGATTACAGAAAATGTTACAACAGTCACCTGTACTTGAATTTTAAATAACTACAGGAATAATAAAACGTGGTCTAGTATCTAGAGACATACATTAAGAACAATCTGATGAGGATTTAGGCCCAAAAGGGTAATTTATAGTTCGGAGGAGTCAGACAGGTATCAAATATCATATGTCATTGTGTGATATGCTACATAAGGTCAACTAGTAGGCCTTTGTGCAGTTGCTCATACAGTAACACTTCTGGGGTGCGTTATAATGTCTGGTATCTAAAAAGCCAGTATTCCCTGTGCTTAGTCAGTGTGAGCATCCTTGCTAGCTCTGGGTGGTAGTAGTACTACAGTACCCCTGGAGTGGTAGTAGTACTACAGTACCCCTGGGGTGGTAGTAGTACTACAGTACCCCTAGGGTGGTAGTAGTACTACCCCTGGCAGATCGACCTGTTGAAACATGGATTTGTCAGTTTATTCCACGCCATGTGTCGATGTCCACTGAATCATTTGTACTTAGTCCCATTTCATGTCTTGGTCAACATGTTTCTGGGAACTAGCTGTGCCCTAAATGTCCCTCATTACATGTCCAATCAGTGATAAAGTTGCTGTATGTGTATTAGTGCCCTGCGCGGGCCGGGCTTTTGGTCCAAGCCCGGCCCGGCCCGCAGCCCGCGGGCCGGGCCTCTACATAATCTCACGGGCTGGGCCTACATACTGCGGGCCCGGGCCGGGCCTGAAAACAATTTAAACACATCGGGCTTGGGCCGGGCCTGGGCCTAGTGTGAGCGGGCCGGGCCGGGCCGGGCCTGGGCTGTGCCTGGACATAATAAAAATATTCATACAAAACACCGATTATTACTTTATTTTTTTAAATAAAAACTGATTATAAATTGTAATTCCGTTTAATGAATGCTTAAAAGTATTTCTTTAGTATTATATAGTTGCAAATTGAGACCTTGCATGGAATCTAATGACCCCATAAGTTCACTTGGCTGGAAGTAGCCAGCCCCAAATGTTTACTTTAGAAATATTTGCAGAGGCAATCAAGCCATGATTAACAATCAACTTATCACCCTTTGACCATACCAGTGGACATTCTATTGTCTAGGTCTTCCCTCCAAACATTGCCCACCTGAAAGACCTGCCCACTGCCAAGTGTACACTAGGCCACTAGCCCACTACCCAGTACCCAACCCAGTTGGTAATTGGTATTTCTCCCCAGTCCTAATTCATTCACACTTGTACTAATTCACACATGTCTGAACATGTCTGTCTCAGGCTAGTGACTGCAGACCTGCTGGAAATGCCACTGGGTGTCAGTGCCAGTGGGTGACATTTAATTGAAATATCATATTAAATTATGTTAACTTAGTTGAGCTAATTCAATTAACAATATAAATTGGGATTATGGCTTGCATATGGGTTAAGTCAGGGTTAGATAAACAAATATCCTACCCTAACAATAAACCAATACATTAAAGCCAAATATAACAAATGTTACCATATTTAATAGTAATGACACTAAGAAGTTTTTCTTTATATTTCTTCAGGATATTTGTAAGTTCGAAGAAGTTGGTGGTGCTGTATTTTTAGAACTCATCCAGCAAACTATGGACCTTTTTTATTTAATAAAACAATAAGTACGTTTTACAGTTTATTTGTTTTTCGTCTTTGTTAAAAGATTATAGGTTTATCTTATCTAAACTTAGCGGGCCGCGGGCTTACCCATCTTTGGCCCGCGGGTATGGGCCGGGCTTGAAACTTGCGGGCCGGGCCTGGGCCAAACATTCACGGTCTGGGTCGGGCCTGGGCCTAAATTCTAGTTTGCGGGCCTGGGCCGGGCCGGGCTTGAAAAATTATTGCGGGCCTGGACCGGGCCTGGACTCTAACTGCTAATTGCGGGCCGGGCTTGGGATAAAATTCTAGGCCCGCGCAGGGCACTAATGTGTATGTACATCCAAGCCCCGTACATCCGAGCCCCGTACATCCGAGCGAGCAGTATTGGTTAACGCAGCAACTGGAAAAAATCAGCATTTCAACAGGTCGATCTGCCAGAGGTACTGATGTAGTCAGGAGCCTCCAACCTGCCGTTGAGATCACCCCTAATTGCAGAAGGAAGAAGTCATAAACTGAGCATAACTGCACCGGATGTTGCACAAAACATCATTAGCACTTGCTGGCCACAATAACAGGCTGCCACATGTGGGCACTGATCATTTCTATGCAATTGCATAATAATAGATGCTGGTCCCTTATTCATGAGCTTCTCTTTTGACAATCATTAACACTTTTCCATGTGTTCTTGGTTTGAAGCAATGCGTGAACACAATTGTTATCTTGAAATAATTTTCAAGATGAATAAACACAATATTTCATGAAAATGCATTTTCACTATCGATCATTATTTTATGAGCTAGACAGACTCTGTGATAGAAATAATGTCTTAGGAGTTGCTGAGAATTTTAGTGAAACAGACCCAAGGATACAGACAGCTGCAAGAGCAAAAGATTGTGATAAAGAGAAAATCAATGTATTCTGGAGCCATGCCTGAGTGAAGTTGTCAGTTCTAATTAGAAGCATTCAAGTGAAATCACCTAACATAACAAGTGCACTGAATGGCTGAATTAATTGGTGCTCATTGAACTAGCTTGTTATCACCCCACAGGTGTCTTAAATCCAGGGGAACAAACAGAGGAGGTGGAACTAGTTTTGATATAACTAATGACTTCCATGAAATACGAGGGCTGGAGTACCTTGTAGTTAAGAAGCTCCAGGAGACATGTCAACATGGGAAGGAGAAGGGAGTGGGGGAGACGGGAGGGAAAACAACCGGAGGGAAGGAGAGGGGAGTAGGGGAGACAGGAGGGAAGGAGAAGGGAGTGGGGGAGACGGAAGGGAAAACAACCGGAGTGAAGGAGAGGGGAGTGGGAGAGACAAGAGCAAAGGAGTGGGAAGTGGGGGAGACAGGAGGGAAGGGGTCAGGACAGAATGTGATGGAGGGGATCGAAAGGAAGAGTTATTCTGCAGCAGTGATAGAGGGGGTGAGGAAGAGAGCGAGGGTGTTTGTGGGAGATTCGATAGTTAGGAAGACCGACAGAGTCTTAAACAAGGGAGATGATGTGGTGGTCTGCTTGCCTGGAGCCAAAATAGAGGCGATAACTGAGAGGGTAAAAAACATCGTAGGCTCGGGTAAGGGTGGATCTGTTTTAGTACACGTAGGGACAAATAACGTAGAGAGGGAGGGTACAACTGCCATAGTTAGGAAATATAGGCAGTTGGTCAGAACACTAAAACAGACGCGGGTTGAGCAGGTAATACTGTCAGGGATTTTACCTGTAATGGGCAGGAGGGGTCACAAATATCGAAATTGTCGGGGGATGGCAATTAACATGTTAGTCCAGAGGCTGTGTAGGGAAGAGGAAGTTGGATTTGTGGATTTATGGGGAAGTTTTGTTGGGAGGGCAGATATGTACATGAAGGATGGGCTTCATTTAAGTGGAAAGGGGGCGGCAGTATTCGCGGACAAACTTTCAGCAGCAGTAGATAGCGACTTGGGTACAATGACAAATGTTTTTGGAAGTAAACATTCTTTAAACTAGAAGTGCAGGGGGGTTACCTAGAGGTGTCTCAAGCAGAACAAGAGGCCACTAGCACAGATAAACCAATATCAAATCATCCGAAAAACATCTCTGAAAAAGGTTATATATGCGTATGTTTAAATGCAAGGAGCATAGTAAATAAGAAAAACGAATTAAACATTATGGTAGAAGATATTGACCCTCACATAATTGGTATAACTGAATCATGGGCCAACATAGATATTACAGATGCTGAATTAGGACTGACAGGATACGTAATGTTTAGGAAAGATCGAATAGGAAGAAGGGGCGGGGGAGTTATTTTATATGTTAAAGAATCTATTCAGGCTTATGAAATAAAACTAGAAAGGGAAGCAGATTGCGATGAAGCTGTTTGGTGCAAAATTGTTTCAGGAAATTCAAAATTAACTATTGGATTAGTTTACCGAAGTCCAAACATAAACGAAGAGGACAACACAAAAATAAAAAACGCTATAAAGGAAGTTAGTAAAGGGGAATGTATCATAATGGGAGATTTTAACCATGGACACATACAATGGAATTCTCTAGAGAGCACAGGGATTGAGGATCAACAATTTCTATGTTTAATCCAGGATAGCTTTCTTACTCAGCACGTACTAGAACCAACCAGGGGAGAAAATGTATTAGATATAGTTTTGTCATCACAAAAAGAATTAGTGGACAATGTAAAAATATTTGAACCATTGGGTAATAGTGACCAAAATCAAATACATTTTGACATCAATGTAAAATCAGAAAGTAAAAATAAGAAAACGTACAAGAGAAACTTCCACAAAGGTAACTACAAAGATATGAGAAAATACTTAGCACAGCTAGATTGGAATAACATGCTGATGAATAAGACCGCAATTGAATGCTGGAACATTCTTAAATATGAAATTGAGAGTATCATCGATAAATTTGTTCCCTTCCGAAAACAAGGAAAACGGTGTAGAAAGAAACATTTGTCAAAAGAGGCTATTAGAAAAATAATGCTAAAACAAACTATGTGGAGGGTTTATAGGCGTACCAGAAAGGAAGAAGACTATGCAAAATACAAAGAGGCACTTAATGCAGCTACAACTGAAATCAGACAATCTAAAAGAAGCTATGAGCAAAAACTGGCATGTAACATAAAAAATGACAGCAAGAGTTTTTATGCATATGTCAGGAGTAAACAAAACGTACAAGACAAGGTTGGACCTCTAGAAGACAGTGCTGGAAATATAATATCACAGGGGTTTTTAATGGCGGAAGACCTAAATGGTTACTTCAGTTCAGTGTTTACCAAGGAAGATATTAGTTCATTACCAGTTGCTGATGCTAAATTTCAGGGGGCTAAATCTGAATATTTAGGACCGTTAGTTGTAACTCCAGAATTGGTAGCTAAGAAAATAAGGGCAATGAAGGATAACAAATCACCGGGAGTGGATGGGATTCCTCCAAAATTACTAATGGAAACAGTAGATCAAATCAGTATACCACTTGCAAGAGTATTCAACTTGTCATTAAAAGAGGGAGTTGTTCCGTTTGAATGGAAAGAAGCAAACATCATACCATTATTTAAAAAGGGTTCGAGAAATAAGTCAGAGAATTACAGACCAGTGAGTTTAACGTCAGTGATTTGTAAATTATTAGAAAGGTTAATTAAAGACCATATGGTGGACTTCCTCGTTAAGCATAAATTATTAAATTCATCTCAACATGGATTCCTTAAAGCAAGGTCATGCTTAACAAATATGTTATGTTTTTTGGAAGAAATCACTAAGTGGATAGACGTGGGATCGCCAGTAGATATTATCTACTTAGATTTTCAGAAAGCTTTTGACAAAGTGCCACATCAAAGATTGCTACTTAAATTAAAAGCCCATGGTATCGGGGATAGCATAACTGACTGGATAGAACAATGGCTGACTGACAGAAGACAACGAGTTGTAGTAGATGGAGAAGTTTCAAATTGGAAATCGGTTTTGAGTGGGGTACCTCAAGGGTCAGTACTAGGACCTATATTATTCTTAATTTATATCAATGACTTGGACGACAGTATAACAAGTAACGTACTGAAATTTGCGGATGACACAAAACTGTTTAGAAAGGTTAATACTGATGGTGATAAACAACATTTACAAAACGATCTAGACAGATTAGTGAAATGGTCTGAGAAATGGCAGATGCTGTTCAATTTTGGGAAATGTAAATGCCTACATACAGGACATGGGAACTTGAATGTAAACTATAAAATGGGAGATACTGTTCTGGGTACTACTGTAAAAGAAAAGGACTTAGGAGTTACAATAAGCGCTGATATGAAAGTTTCAGAGCAGTGTGGTATTGCAGCTTCAAAGGGTAATCAAATTCTTGGATTGATTAGAAGAAACATAACATACAAGGGAAAAAAGTTAATTATACCTCTTTATAAAGCAATAGTTAGACCTCATTTAGAATACTGTATACAAGCATGGAGACCATATCGTAAGAAGGATATAGATACGCTTGAACGCATACAAAGGAGAGCAACTAAAATGATTCCAGAACTGAGAGACCTTAGTTATGAAGAACGCCTGAAAGAATGTGGTTTAACAACTCTAGAGACAAGGAGGTTAAGAGGAGATCAGATTGAAGTTTTTAAGATATTGAATGGGTATGAAATTATTGATAGAAATATGTTTTTCTCACTCAAGAAGGATAGCAGAACTAGAGGACATGAGGTAAAATTAGTAAAGGATCAATGTAGATTGGACATCAGGAAGCACTCGTTCTCACAGAGGACAATAAATGAATGGAACAAATTGTCTACAGATTGTGTAACTGCTAGCAGCGTGAATATGTTTAAAAACAAGGTTGACACATATATCAGGAGGGCGGGTTATAAGTAGGTGAACATTGTTGGACTCTCGATAAGCCAATGGCTTCCTTGTCCACTTGCCATCTGGGCCTTTGGCTTGGATGGCAAATCTTGTTAAATCTTGTTAAACAAGGAAGTGTTGGCTTATCAAGAGTCAATCATTTGTCAGTGTTAGATAGCTGTCAGTGCTATTCTGAACCACACACCTCTGGCACCTACACAGTCACTGTTTGAATGGATACTTCCTTTTATCCAAGCTACACTGTCTCGTCCTACGGCTGCTGTGTGCCCACTGGTTCTACTGCCTTCTTTAACCTTAACTTGTTATCATAAATGATTAGTCAGCACGGCCACATATGCCAGACAGGGGGAGTTACTCATCAAATAAACTATGGTTGACCAGTCTTTTTAAACACCATACTTATAACTTTCTTACTGTTCAAATATTATTACACCTGCTGAATAAAATCTTCAAACCTTCAAAAGTAGTCAACTCATTTCGTGGAAAAGCAGGACCTATTCTGAGAGTTTTAAATAATACTCTGGTATCACTGTAGTGAACACCTAATCTCTAAGCATAGTACTACGATTAGGTCAACTCCCTAAATAGAAGTCACCTGAGGCAGCAGTCATAAAGTCACACCGGTAAAGTCAGGTGTAAGCCAACCGCAGTGAATAACCTGCAGGAGTAGTACTACCAGTGTACATGCATGTATATAAACGACGACACACGCTAGTCACACCCCCACACACTGCTCTATTCATCCTATGTAGATGGTAAACTTAAGGAGCTGTCTGCAGGCAGATGTTTTATTCATACAGACTACATAGATGCCAACTTCCAAAAAATCTCTTCTAGCACACAGATAGCAGGAGATATGTTTACTCTCCCAGTAAGCTCCCCGCACTTCGTGGAAACCCTTCTGCCATTGCGTAATGATAGCATCAATAAATAAATGAAAGCTCTCCAAAATTAGATTTTAATTCAGCACAGAAAATCCAAAGTGACTATCATTAGATTGAAGAAATGGCACACGTACCTGCTCCTTCTCTAGCATGTCAATTTTTCTTAATATCTTCATCGCATAAATGTGTCCTGTGTCTTTCTTCTGTACAAGTCGAACCTGTCAGACAAACAAACACGGTATAAGCAAGAATGTCTATTTAATATGGAACACGATACACCACATACATTGGCCACCATGAAAGACTATCACATAAATACAATACACCACATACACTGGCTACAATGAAAGACTATCACATCTACATAAATACACCACATACACTGGCCACCATGACAAACTATCACATCTACATAAATACACCACAAACACTGGCCACCATAACAGATTATCACATCTACATAAATACAATACACCACGTACACTGGCCACCATGAAAGACTATTACATTACATAAATACACCACATACACTGGCCACCATAAAAGACTATCACATCTACACAAATAAACCACATACACTGGCTACAATGACAGACTATCACATCTACATAAATAAATGACATACACTGGCCAACATGACAGACTATCACATCTACATAAATACAATACACCACATACACTGGCCACCATGACAGACTATCACATCTACATAAATACACCACATACACTGGCCACCATGACAAACTATCACATCTACATAAATACACCACATACACTGGCCACCATGACAGACTATCACATCTACATAAATACACCACATACACTGGCCACCATGACAAACTATCACATCTACATAAATACACCACATACACTGGCCACCATGACAGACTATCACATCTACATAAATACACCACATACACTGGCTACAATGACAGACTATCACATCTACATAAATAAACGACATACACTGGCCACCATACCAGACTATCACATCTACATAAATACAATACACCACGTACACTGGCCACCATGACAGACTATCACATCTACATAAATACACCACATACACTGGCCACCATGAAATACTATTACATTACATAAATACACCACATACACTGGCCACAATGAAAGACTATCACATCTACATAAATAAACCACATACACTGGCCACCATGACAGACTATCACATCTACATAAATAAACCACATACACTGGCCACCATGACAGACTATCACATCTTCATAAATACACTGCATACACTGGCCACCATGACAGACTATCACATCTACATAAATACAATACACCACATACACAGGCCACCATGACAGACTATTACATCTACATAAATACACCACATACACTGGCCACCATGAAAGACTATCACATCTACATAAATACTCTGCATACACTGGCCACCATGACAGACTATCACATCTACATAAATACAATACACCACATACACAGGCCACCATGACAGACTATTACATCTACATAAATACACCACATACACTGGCCACCATGAAAACTATCACATCTACATAAATAAACCACATACACTGGCCACCATGACAGACTATCACATCTACATAAATACACCACATACACTGGCCAACATAACAGACTATCACATCTACATAAATAAACCACATACACTGGCCTCCATGACAGACTATCACATCTGCATAAATACACCACATACACTGGCCACCATGACAGACTATCACATCTACATAAATACACCACATACACTGGGCCACCATGACAGACTATCACATCTACATAAATACACCACATACACTGGCCATGACAGGCTATCACATCTACATAAATACACCACATACACTGGCCACCATGACAGACTATCACATCTACATAAATACACCACATACACTGGCCACCATGACAGACTATCACATCTACATAAATACACCACATACACTGGGCCACCATGACAGGCTATCACATCTACATAAATACACCACATACACTGGGCCACCATGACAGGCTATCACATCTACATAAATACAATACTCCACATTTGGGCCTTTTATTTTTTGTTAGTTGGTTAACAGATTTTCTTTCACACAAATATATCGGGTCGGCAGATCCATAAAAACAACTAAAAAACAATAAAGGCCTTAATTACTTTGTACTGGACTGTTTTTACTTGTGATACAGATACAACCCCACACATTGCCAAATCAATTCCATCTATGAACCATATCATTATAGAACACATCCCAGAACTAGGCTAAGTAGCTCTGCATTGCCCTTTCTCCACTTCCAATTATAAGTAAAGATCAGTAAAACCAGCCATATAAATACTTAATGGTTCCAACATTATTAAGCCACACAAAATGTCATTTACTATTGCTTGCCATTCCTTCCTAATTAGATGTGTGCAGTGCTCGATTAATCAAATATCGATACAGCACACAAAAACACCATCGCAGTTTCACAAATACTGACACATCACGAACACACGAACGCAGTTCCCTAACCATGCGAGTCAATATTAATCTCCAGCTCAGTGTAAAAAACAAGACGATATCAATATCTTGACTAAAACAAGGATCTGTTTCCAAGTGTAAAGGGGAGTAGTCACGACCTAGAGTTATCAGCCAGGCCTCTGTGAAACCTGCAGGATAATCCCTTCTCATATCAGAGCGGTTATTGCATGTAAACATGACAGCAGCGCTTGATTGCCTACTGCAGATACTTCTCTCTGACTCGCCCACTCCCGCATGTCTACACCTCCAGACAGATACTTCTCCCTGACTCGCCCACTCCCGCGGGTCTACACCTCCAGACAGATACTTCTCTCTGACTGGCCCACTACACGTCTACATCTCCAGTCAGGCATAGACATATATCCATGCTTTATGCCTTCGCTTCTCTACAACTGTTCAACTAAATATGTGCATTTAGTGGGTCTATACTTCAAAAATATATCACATCAACCCTGTTGTATAATTTATCAGTGGCTAAGATGCTAAATGTCTAAAAAGTATCTGTGTTTCTAGATGAGAACCACTACACCATTGACTGTAGCATGCTAGATGTGACAACAGCCACACATGTAATGAAACCCACTCGTGGTGTTAGCTAATTTCTGCCATTCTTTCTTGCCCATGTAACTGCCTGTTAGAGAAGCCAAGGAAATTGACAGGATATCAAATAACAAATAATATGATAGATATCGTATGACACCATACCCCAAACTGAACACACGCTCTTAAGATTGGCAGGAATCTGAGAGTTACACCAAACCATTTGACGTTGATTTGTAGCACACGGAAGTTGTTGCAGCTGGCGACGGAAGTAGGGAAATACCAAGTCACTTAGCTTGTTGAATGCTTTTTATAAGTTTTCTGAATTGTCAGAAACTACCAGGTTATCCAGGAATATCTCTGGTTGACTTCACTTGGCTGGATGTTCAGCCAAGCGAAGACACAGTCTCTCCACCATTGCTGTTTAACATTGATCACAAAAGTACAAATCTCTCCAAAACGTTTTCACAAATCGTTCCTGTCAGACAAAGAGTGGAGACACCCAATTGTAAACAAACCCTTCACCCCCCATTCTCCCACCCCACAACGCCTGGCTTCACTCTTCCCATTGTTACACTGCTGGATGATTTCAATTATGGATTTTCCGCCCACAACAAAGCCACCTCAATATCTGTACAAAGACCAAATATAAGCACTGTTGATCAATGACTTG
The DNA here is from genome assembly GCA_963662155.1 of Lamellibrachia columna. Classification (NCBI taxonomy): domain Eukaryota; kingdom Metazoa; phylum Annelida; class Polychaeta; order Sabellida; family Siboglinidae; genus Lamellibrachia; species Lamellibrachia columna. Next base: position 49,486,912 of record OY759271.1, read on the forward strand.
CCAATAACATTTATAATGCACAAATCGATGCAAGGTTAATTGTCAAAACATGGTACACATATATTTATGTAGATATAAGTAACTTTTGGATTCACTGCCTGACCTACTTTTCTTTTGTTTTCCATACATGTAATGCTATAAATTCTGCCCACTCACTATATGTTCACTTCCTTTTATTGAACTATTCATTAGTGGATGATAACTGCCTTTAAATGAATCATCAAATCCCTTAGCATTCAAAACAAAAAACATGCGTCTAACAGAACTAACAGTGAAACATTGCAATAAAATAATAACAGCCACAATGTTATTTTTTTAATTTATTGATATGTTTTGTTATATTCAATTCTAAATTAAATGCTGATTTTGTTCATAACGAATTACAAATACATGGTCAAATGGAAGATGGTTCTTTGATTACAGCATGTTCTTTTACTGGGTAGTATACGGTATCCAGCCAACTACACCAGGAAACCACTTGAAACAGTCACACTCCCATACATCCAGTGAAACCACCGGACTAGCAGCAGCAAGAGAGCAACTGAATGAGACAAACACCAAACTAGCAGCAGCAAGAGAGCAACTGAGTGAGACAAACACCAGACTAGCAGCAGCAAGAGAGCAACTGAGTGAGACAAACACCAAACTAGCAGCAGCAAGAGAGCAACTGAGTGAGACAAACACCAGACTAGCAGCAGCAAGAGAGCAACTGAATGAGACAAACACCAAACTAGCAGCAGCAAGAGAGCAACTGAGTGAGACAAACACCAGACTAGCAGCAGCAAGAGAGCAACTGAGTGAGACAAACACCAAACTAGCAGCAGCAAGAGAGCAACTGAGTGAGACAAACACCAGACTAGCAGCAGCAAGAGAGCAACTGAATGAGACAAACACCAAACTAGCAGCAGCAAGAGAGCAACTGAGTGAGACAAACACCAAAATAGCAGCAGCAAGAGAGCAACTGAGTGAGACAAACACCAGACTAGCAGCAGCAAGAGAGCAACTGAGTGAGACAAACACCAGACTAGCAGCAGCGAGAGAGCAACTGAATGAGACAGCAGCAGCAGCAAGAGCTACCAAATGAGACCAAACCAGTTTAGCAGCAGCAAGAGAGCTACCAAATGAGACAAACACTGGACTAGCCATAGCAGGAGAGCAACTGAATGAGACAAATGCGGCCTAGTGAGATAATGCCTCAGTTAGACTTCCTGGTGTGTTACAGACGAATGTAGGGCACAGTAATTTTAGATATGTGTTATTTAAAAAAAAATCATAATCATCTGACATAACTGCACTTGAGCCAGGCACACTGGCAAGTTTGCTGGTAGAACATGTTGGCAATGTAACTGTGGATTTTTAGATGATTTCAATAGGCGGAAGGATTTTTGGCAATTTTTTCACCACAATGCACGTGTGCGTAGTAATTCATGCAGAAATTGGTAAACATTGATGGGCATGACACGTTCAGCCATTTTAAAAGAGTTAGAAATGTCTAATTTTGACTAAACTCCATCAGCATGTCAATGAAATGATGATGACGGCAGGTAAGAAATTTCAGAATATTTGATGGTCAAGTTTTCTTATAATCATGCAAAACGTTAACATGGCCACCAATGGGAAATGTAACTGAGTGCTGAACCCAAATAGGCACCATGGCAACGGAAATGCGGTAGCCATCTAACAGTCTTGGAGGAGGTTTTTTTATCAAAAATATACTGATTAAATGCATGAAAACGTGTGTCTGTCACCAAACAATGAGTGTGTACTGTGGACAGGCTGCATAAAAGGAAGAATTGTTAAATATAGAGCTATTAATGGCCAACTCAGATGTGGCTACAGTCATGCAGTGACAGTGTATAGGCTCAGTTACATGATCCAACATAGAATCACACGAATCAATTAAAATGGCTGCTAACTTGCCTCATGTTGCGTGCGTTTACTAAGAACATTGTCTGTGTCAGGCTAGTTAATATTGTATTATTATATATATTTTATTGATTCCACCTAGTCAACTAGAGCATTACTTGTTAAGCGCCGCTATTATTTAAACTTCGTAACCGTCTCTTTTAGGAGGTATCCTATAACTGATCTACTATATATAAAAAATGTCAAACAAATGTACATTTTAATGTTGCACTATAACGTTTGATGTGCATCCGCTGATATGTTACGCCATTTGATGATTAATAAGATATATGGTTGTCAATAAATACAATTTTTAGAATTTTTCATCTGTTCAAATTGCCCGAAAGAGTTTATGGTAAGCTAAAAGCTTAACATAAGCGCATTTTTCTATTGGGAAATCAACGGTAATTTTCATAAATGTCTATTCACCACGTCTCAGTACTCATTTCATGTTGCGTGCAGTTCTTTGTAAGTGTACGGACACAAGGAGATGAAGGTATGCAAGCCTAACCGTAGCTAACCCCATCTCTAGCTAACCCCATCCCTAACTAACCCCATATCTAGCTAACCCCTTCCCTAGCTAACCCTAACCAACAAGTGGTTTACAGAAGATATAACCATTCCCAAAGGCATAGGTACATGGGAAAAGTGAACAGTTGGCTTGCAAAGACAGACAGCCGTAGCAATCGCAAATAGCATGGTACTGATCGGTTGCCAAAATGAAAATTTGGTCAAAATTAGGGGGTATGGCACCAGTTTGTGAGGGAGCAGGTAGCTATTTTGCACTAGAATAGTCATTGGTGATATTTGTTATGTGGCCCAATGCATTGGTGATATTGTGTAGCAAATTTGGACAGAATAATCGTATTTTGGTTGCGTCACAGCCACTGGAAGCATTGCGTATATCAACATTTTCAAATGTGGCCGCAATGGGTATCTGGTCATGTGATACCCCTTTATGATGGCATATCCAAATCAAACAGTACGCCATGTACCCGATCAAGTAGAAGCATGAAAGCAATCACATAAACAATAAAATTTAGCAAGTCTGACACAATGGAAATCACCCAAAATCCTGTTAAATGTGACAAATTGTCACTTTTCTGACAAAGTTGCACCATTTTGGTTAAAAATCAAGCAATTATATAAATATTAATTTGAAAATAAGTAGGTGGTATATTTAAAGAGACAGTAAGTAGGTTTCATTGGTTCGCAATGCTCTAGAAATCTAGTGTACATGGTTAATGATTTATCAGGTGTCAAAATTGACCTATATTTAAATTATGTGACTGGTTTTCAGCTAATATTATGGGCAGGGCATTGTTTTGATTTGGCTGTGAAACAAATAATAATGACGTGACAAGCAGGAGTGTTCCATAATGGGTTTACATATACATTGTGCCGCAACTTGATATAAAATTGGACATTTTCACCAAAAAAAGCTTCCCTATTTGGGATCATGCCTCAGTTAGACTTCTTGGTGTGTTACGAATGTAGGGCACAATAATTTTAGATATGTGTTATTTTTTTTAAATCATATCATCTGACATAACTGCATTTGAGCCAGGCACACTGGCAAGTTTGCTGGTAGAACATGTTGGCAATGTAACTGTGGATTTTTAGATGATTTCAATAGGCGGAAGGATTTTTGGCAATTTTTTCACCACAATGCACGTGTGCGTAGTAATTCATGCAGAAATTGGTAAACATTGATGGGCATGACACGTTCAGCCATTTTAAAAGAGTTAGAAATGTCTAATTTTGACTAAACTCCATCAGCATGTCAATGAAATGATGATGACGGCAGGTAAAAAATTTCAGAATTTTTGATGGGTAAGTTTTCTTATAATCATGCAAAACGTTACCATGGCCACCAATGGGAAATGTAACTGAGTGCTGAACCCTAGTGACTGAAAGAAACATTGAGGTCACTGTGACATGAGACACCTGGTGTTGATGACACCATTGAGATCTTTCTGAATGACGTAGATGTACTACAAAGCAACCTCTGAGGGAACAGCACCACTCCTAATACCTTCACACAGACAAGGCCATTAATTGACTTGTGCTGTTCAGCAGAACTACCGACACGCAGCGGTGCCACCCCTCATTCACGCCTCATGTATTTACCCCTCATTCACCCCTCATTCATTCCACAGCTTTCATGGCTTTCTTCCTGCAGCAAATGACAAAAAATATTCTGGTCCAAAGCTATAAAGGAGGAACTGCCAGAGCATGGATCACGACTCCTGACTCAGGCCCTTCCAGACACGTCTTAGTCTCGCACAACACACAACTAGGAGCTCCAAGGCAGAACCATGCAACAACTATAAATAGTCCAGTTTTTTAATGGGGGGCAAAACATTGGTCTAGATACTTATATAGGTATGTCCTGATACGATCAGATATTCCCAGTGGACATCTTAATTATGGAACTCTTTCAATGACAGGTTTCAACATGTTGAAGCTCAAGGCTGCCGATACACAGGACTTTGGTAATCTATTATGTTCTCATTGATATCCGTCTGGTCTGTCTCGAAGATAATGGGGCTGAGCTGTAGGTGACATCAGTGTTTTTGTTTTGTTGTAGTACTAGTGCCCTTCTGTGATGTTCTGGGGTAAGCTTGTGCTTGATAATTTTTACTCCCCCTTGTATGCTCGGTAAACATTTATACTTAGCCAAGTCTCTGTTTATGTTGTATAGCAGGTTTTCTTTTTAATACATTCTTATGTGTTATTTATAGATATTTTACTCGTAATCTTCACAACATGAGTGTAAACTTTACAACATGTGTGTAAACTTTACAACATGTGTTTGCAATAATATTGGGTGTTTGTGTGTGTTTTATTTTTTATAATTGACAGAGCTATTTAATTAATTAATTAATCAATGGATGAGTCTGAAGACAATTTTCTGTTTTAAAATGTATGGTTTTAAGACCAACAATAAAGTATATTTGATTTTGATTGATCTGTGACTAAAAAGTCCGATTTTTTTGCATATAAACACAGAGTTGGCCCAGTGAGAACCTATTAATATTATCTTTCCACTTCATGGACATAGAAGCAAACTCAGCAAATCAGTTGGTTAGTACGTTGTTATTTGCACTTTAGTCCAACTTTCTTACATCCACACAGTTCTGACACAAACTATCACACTTGGTACAACATCACAGTGAGACAGGTTCAAGTCAATACAAGAACACACGCATCAATCATCAGGTTTTGTCACTGATAACATTCCTAACCTAACATGTGTGTCTGTTGTGGTACAGACTGTATGACAATAACAACCATATCAAGGCAAGAAGTGACAATATTGACAATTAAGCTAAGGCAAGTAATTGAGAAGAGACGATGCTGATCAAGTCAAGGCAAGTGGCTAGACAATGCAGTCAAGGCCAGTATTGGATTTGGAGGATTCACTTTATGCCAATTTATTAAGAATTAATGATCCAGTTGGTTGACGCCCTTGGGTAGATATGCAAGTACACAGACATAATGTTAAATTATTGATTGTCCAGTATTTGCAAACATTGATCCCCATTCGACTGGCTCAGTCACCGTAAGACAAACAGGGGACACCAGGCTCAAATCCTTGCCGACATCTGCTGACTATGTTTTACTGCAAACAATTCTCCACTTAATTGACATTCCCTTGTGGAAACTATATTTAGCAACAGAGCATTAATTTCGTGCACAACTACATCTTGATTGGGAACTTTTCGTGATTCATGCTGGCTCCCACAACACTGGCTTCACAATAATCCATGTGCAAGCCTATGAGCGCTATAAATCGCCCGGTGGTTCTGTATTGGATGTGCGTGTTTGTCGAGTTTCAGAGCAACCCAAAGATGCAAAAACTGGCCGGAGATTGCATGTGGCCTCAGAGGCCGCATGTGGCTTCATGTGGCTTTGAACAGAGTAGCAGAATCAGGCCAGCAGTTTGACAGCATGACTGATCATCCCTCAAAATAATTACAGTAAACACTAGTCCTCGATACAAGACCATCCATTACCAGTAAAGCTAACTCAAAGACCTTACCCTGTCTTTGTGGTTCACTAGTTCTCAAGCAGAACAAGGATTCTGCCCAGTCATTTAGCCATAAATACCATCAACTGGGATACTCTGGGTAAATATAGCAATTAATTGCAGTATTTAGTCACCGGACTGAACATATGGCAATTGATAACTGCAAAGCTGTTGAACAATGCGTTTTAATAACTACCTCATTAAAGCTGCTTCCTCAAATGGTTAAGCCCATCGCGAATCCGGTTCATTTATGTCCAGATGTGCACGGTTTGACTAGTTTAAATAATGTGCGCAGTCCGTTTAATAAAAAATGCCTATTTTTTTTCAAATCATCGAAAGAATTGACTTTAGTCGTTAGATCTGGTAAGGATGTAAATAGTGGATATCCAAAATGGTAAACACTGTGCGAGTCAATGCTGATCGTGGGCATGACTTCAATCCTCATGCCGATCACATGACAAAGTTAAATTTTTTTTACCAACCCAGCAGGCACACCGACGTCGTTTCGACGTCGAAAATAGGTTGAAATAAAGTCGCGACGTCGGACAACATATACACAACGTCTATGCAACGTCGATCAACCCCCGTCGTACCGACGTCGAAGTTTGACGTCGTTTGGACGTCGAGTGTAGGTCGGTACATAGGTGGACAACATACACGCAACGTCGATCCACCTCCGTCGTAACAACGCCGAAGTTTGACGTTGTTAGCACGTCGAATTTAGGTCGGAACGCAATGTATGTAGGTGGACAACATATATATGCAATGTCAATGTAACGTCGATTAACCTCCGTCGTAACAACGTCGAAGCTTGACGTTGTTGCGACGTCGAATTTAGGTCGGTATACGCAACGCACATTAGTGGAAAACATGTACGCAACATCAATATAACGTCGATCAACCTTCGTCGTAACAACGTCGAAGTTTGACGTGGTTAAGACTTCGAATTTAGGTAGGTATGCTAAAGATGAAAGTTGCTATACGAACATTAATTTTTATTTGAACAGCAACGTACAGCATGCTTCCAGTGTCAGTGACTGGATTTGTGATCGCACAACTTTGTCTGTTTGATTCACTAGCCAAATAACCGATTTAGGTTTAAAACGTGATGAGGAATCATGTCCCAGCCAGCACGCATTCATCGGCCCGAGGGCGGACATCGCCTGGCAGCGCTCGGCAAGTGCTTGCCGACAACAGCCCGTTTGCCAGCCACACATGCGGCGCCCGCACTCACGGGAGGTAATTTATCAGTGCTCGGACCGAGGGAGGCCCGAGCTCTGATATCTCACGCGTGCTGTACCCTTATGATTTATTACTTGTATTAAATTTCGCATAGCATGCAAGGGGATTTTTCCCGCGCGGTAATGCACCACGCGGGAAGCAAAATAAAATGGAAACTAATTAAAATTTATATGAAACGTGTAGTTACTCTCACAAAAAATTAACAAACAATGACAACATTTTCTTATTGTAAGCTCCATATGTTCACAATATTCACTGACGATTATCAATATTACATTTTTTTTACTGCGAGTCTACCCGGCCCATGCCGCCATATTCTTTTTACAGTTATAATTTATAAACGATTGGCGCGCCGCAAGACAAGGTACGTATACATCTTTAGAAATTCCTTTGTGAATCTTTGGCTGTATTTTTTATTATCCAATACATTGATTTTGAGCATTATGCAAATAATTTTTGTTCGCAAAGCATACGAAAGTAGATCTTTTCACATCGTAATTTTAGGCGCCAAACTCGAAGGCCGTGAACTGTCTTGGACATAATAGTCTTAGGTGAACTCAGCAGTACTAGCTGTCACTATATATGTTTATTTGTTGCGAGTAATTTCTTTACCAGAATAGAAACACAACATTAATGATATATTATTATAATATATCTATATATTCTGTGAAATCTTCATTTAGTGTTCTGCGCTGCATATCGGTTCCTTAATTCGTTATTATTACTTGCATTTATGCTATTATAGTTGAGTGTCCTAACTTCAGGAAGCGCCCAATTCCGTACGTGGGCCGTGGTTACTTAATTGGTAATTAACTAAATTTAATTAATTCGGTTTTTTTTACAAGAAAAGCTTCTTCATTGATTTATGTTTCCAACTAGAAACTACCAGGATATCTATCACATTTCATGATATCAGAAGATATCATATAATACAACTTACGTATATCCATATTCCCTTTCAGCTAGTGTTATGAGGTCGGTGAATGGCAGCACCGAGTCTGACGTAAACACAGCTGTTGCCGCCACCCTGAAGTATGCGCCAGAGAGGAGTGGGGGAGGTGGAAGAACAGCCAGCACAACAAAACAACCCACCGACACTGTCTAATCAGACACAACTTATATTCTAAAGTGCATTTTTTTATATCATCAATAAAAAACATAGGACTCACCGATACATTTGTGTCTTTGTTTCATTGAAGTTGAAACAATGCTGACAGATCAGTCAGCATTGTTTCAATTACAAAATCAAAGTTACTAAGGACATTGAAATCTAGTCAGTTTGTAACTTTGTTACAACGTTGAAACAACGTTGATACATGAAGTTGAAACAACGTTGATATCCGACGTCAACTCAACTTTCATATCGACCAATAATTCGACGGCATCACAACGTCGATACCTGACGTTGAAACAACGTTGATACTTGACGTTGAAACAACGTCGATATCCGACGTTGAAACAACGTCGATATCCGACGTCGAAACAACGTCGATATCCGACGTTGAAACAACGTCGATATCCGACGTCGACTCAACTCTCATATCGACCAATATTTCGACGTCATCACAACGTCGATACCTGACGTTGCTACAACGTTGCTACAACATCGTGTGCCTGCTGGGAAGGGTGAATATCATGACTTTTCAGCATTTTCGCTTCACTTAACGCTTGAACAAGCATTAAGTAAATCAATAGTTTGTCTGATGGTTTCACAAAAAAACTACATACAAAAGTTGCACAAATGAGCTAGCATGATGCAGTGGATACTAGGTAGGTTTGGTTTTTTGCAAAATTTATTTGAAATGGGACTAGCAAAAAATCTAATTGAGGAGGCACCTTTACTGACCAGTGCAGTGTGAAATTGGTGCGTTGCATTCTAACAGTCGCACGTTTTAGTGGAGGTCAATATAAAGAACCAATGTCCACGCTAGCAGATGAGAGTATGGAGTCACTAATGATCCTGCTGAAAGCTTGAAGAGTCACTTTAAAGACCATCTTGTAGTAGTCAAGCAACAGTTTAGTTCTTCACACCTAAGTGATTATTTTCTTGCACAAATTATAAAACAAATGCCAAGTTTGCTAACATAAAATCACGCCAAGGTGAACAAAATGGTAAAATTTCATTTCAGAGTAAACGGATCTTATTGTTAATGCTGTGAGGGGCGGCACTGTGGTTGAACAGACAGTGACAATGCTGTACCTGTGGTGTACGTCTCTCACAAGGCAATATGCATGCAGAAACTAAAGACAATTAACACTGACAGAATCAGACCAGCAGTTTCACATAAAATTATAACTTATAACATAAGCAGCCTTACAATATGAATCATAACTGCCTGCCTCACAGTGGGGCATCCAACAGTGGGGCGTTTGTCTTGTGTCAGCCACACAGAAGAGGGCGGGGTGACAGGCGACCTCCAACAGTAACAAACACACTGATGTACTGTTGCCGGTAAGGAATAAAAATCTGCCCTGACAAATATGTGCCCCTCCCCCTGGGTGCAGTTATCACAGTGCACTTCAGAAGTTCCATGAAACATAAACTTGTTAATGAATGCTTTATCAGTGTGAATATCTTCACAGGGTGCCTGACAGGGTGTCTGTCACAGACATGTGTTACACCACACTGTGATAACATGTTGTTGTATTACTGTTATCAAGCAACAACCTTACACAGGCAGCTAGGAAGGCCAGCAACAAACCACTAGCAGTGGATGGAGTGCTAACTTTAGTGGGGGTGAGGGGGCAGGGTGGGGGCAGCAAAGGGGGCAGAGTAGGGTGCAGGGTAGGGCTATGACCAGGGGAAGGGGGTGATGGGTGACCCATGATCAATCAGTGGTACTAGATAGGACTTTTAAAATGGCCTCAAATAAAAGGAACATATTGCTTAATGGATAAACCCCTTTGTGGCATTTATGATAATGTCATGCTGTTATACTAACTGCCATACAATCAGACAGTTGTCACAGCCACCAGTAGCCAGCTGGAGTAATTAAAAGACCCTGAAGATACAATAATGTGAGCTCCTCAAGTCAGACAGCCTAATGGCTTCACTCATTATAGGTATTGGCCTGTTCACCTTTATTGGCTGCAGGGGTGAGCATCCAATTACTGGTTGAATCACTGGCTAATCACAGCAGTAATTACAGCACTGATTGTCAGAGCACAGCACTTAACCAACATCTGTTTTTCAATGAGACACTGCAAGCATAGTGAGTGACCAGCTTGGCCTGAGACCATACACATTTGGTCTCAGTTATCACTAGCATTGCTCAATTGGCAATATTAAAGTAACTAAATGTACCAGTGATTGTAGGTAGACAGAAACTGTTGCTCACATTTACAGCAATGATGAGCGAGTAAATCAGGTGTAGTTGCTTGCTCATATTGGCAGAACAATCAAGTATATCACACCATTTATATATATATAAAATAGGTTCACCATATAACAGATGATGTCAGATCACAGCTGTCTCGGGGCAATGTACAAACCTCAAATTAGCACTTCTCACAGTTTCTTCTGTTTACTTCCAGTATTTCATACAATTCTGCATTTTGTATCGTCAATTTATACAATGGAATGAGAACAATAAATAATGTTATCTCAACTGCAATTAAAGCAGATCTCTGTAGACCCAACTAAAAGGTTCTTATTGAATTATTAATACACAGTGAGCGCACTATTTATACAATGCCCAAAAATGATATTTTTTTTAATGCAGCAAACGCAGCTAAGTTCAGTTGGCCATCCGATGGCATTTCCTATATTCTAAATGTCATAAACCAAATATTTTATTAATTTCTCAAAACACATCCGGAGGAGGTTCGACAGACCAAAAAGGCTTCCAGAGTTAATAATTAATACGTAGCAAGAGAATAATTTGAGTGGCTGCAGCTAGACATAAACAATACCTGTTTAGTTGCAGCCCACACATCAGCTAATAATGGCTATGACATCACCACATTATGTAATGTGTAAACACAATCCTGCTCTACCTATGAATGATTCATCCCATCATGCACCTGTTGACCAAACATTGAACATTATGATAATGAGCCTCTTACATGGTCCTAGTTCTATTTCCGACCATCACCCTCCATCCCGTCGAATGACGATCAAATTAAATCAATGAAGTTAATCGAGCTAAACGCATTCACACGATGGATTAATGCTGCTGAGCCGGGGCTGGAAGGAGATTATCTATATCCATACCGGAGAGCTGCGGAATGGGTGAGAGGAGATTATCCACATCCATGCCACAGATGTAACTAAATCAACTATGATGAAATGGCAGATAGGATACCCAACAGAGAAGATTAATAAAAGGTCACAAAACAGGAGATTTAAGGCGATGTGAGGCGCCAACTACTGATTGTGCCAAGTCAACTGGGCATCATGATAGCACACACGTGTATGGATGGACTTCAGTCGGAAATGGAAATTTCCCCTGTGCATTTGCTGGACAGCGATTGTGGGAATGGTCTTGTGTCTCTACTACGCCTTCATAGGAACACAATGTAGTTTTGATTCAGATTAGGATGTTATTTTCAGTAGCATTGACCAACATGTTATTCTTAATAAAATTGTCTTTATGAAGACTTCATTTCTTTTATTTAAAAAAAAAATATTTTTGTTCTCATAAAAACTCATTTATGATATAGCAATCAAGTATAGTACCTTTTTGTTTTACTGAAGAACGCATTTCTGGTTCTGATAATAGATTATAGTATATTTAATTATGGTCTTTACTAAGAGATGATGTAAATTTTTAATTACGTTTCTAGTGTATATTTGGGCTGACCAGACAGGAGGTCACCAAACACACCTAGTGTGACAGACACTTTAGCAACCTGAGATAAATAAAGTCAACAAACCACCATTACACCTGTTGCCAGTCCAGTGGATCACATTACACCTGTTGCCAGACCAGTGGATCACATTACCCCTGTTGCCAGTCCAGTAGATCACATTACACCTGTTGCCAGTCCAGTGGATCACATTACACAAGTCACTGTCCAGGCACCAGACTAATGGCTACAGACAAAGTGTGGCCTATGGATACTGGCCTGTGTGGTTGCCAATCCATACCTGAGTGAACACAGTAACTAAGACTGCTTGCTACCACGCCACAGGTCTCAAGCCGGCCAGGTTTGCCAACAAAATGCAACCAATCCACATAATTAAACCCCTGTTGATATCACACTGCGTTAGACAATGTGCAATGTTTATGACAAGGCACAACGACAACATTGCTGTGACATCAGCTGGCTACGTACAAGTACCATAATTTTCCATGTATGATACACATTTCCCCTTAATATTTGATTTAAAAATCCAGCCTTGTTACCATGTTATACGTGGTAACAAGGCTAAACAAAGATTTCTCAGACCGACCACACGGTAATCAAGAACTAGATTGACCTAAATTGTTACATTATTGTTTCTATGCCAATGCATTCATTCAATCTTTCCACATACAAAAAAGCACATTATATTCTTTTTAAATACTGTGTTTTTGCAGTCGAAATAGCACCACAGTGAGAGATAATATAAACCACTATTGTTAATTGCAAAAGACACTGATGCAACATGACGCTACTTGCACCGAAAAAGTCAGGGTGCGTATTATACTTGGATGTGTATTATACTTGGGTGTGTATTATACACGGAAAATTACGGTACTACTGCATATCCAGTGTGAGTGCAGAAACATGACGTGACCTTACCTCACCGAAGGCTCCTCTACCAATGACCTTGAGTGGCTCAAAGTCGTGTACCCCGAGTTTAGACCTCTTCAGACGTAGGAACTCTGTCTCCTTGCAAGCATGTTGCTGCCTCTTCTCTTTCTTCTGTAGACACAGAGCACGAGAACAGGTTAGAATTTAACCTTACAATGTAGGACCGAAAGTAACAAGAAAATCGTAACAGATTATTTGGACTATTATTACAATTTTATACATTGTAAGAGTACTTTTACAATGTTGTGTGTTATGAAAAGTAATTTTGTTACACTAATAATAAAACATAGTATCTTATCAAAGTGACCTTGGCTCCACTGATTTAAACTGTAAACCAAAGGGCTTTCTTGACTAAAATAGAAAGTTGAATTAACAGAATGGCATCCAATTACAATGGCCTCATAGTGACAAAGAACAAAGTAATAGAAAATAATTAGACATTTTTTAGAATAAATACACATTTTTAGGATGTTGAAATTGAATAAATAATATATTCATATTTTTTTCTTAGCTAAATGTTTGTTTTCTGTAACTTTTTTCATGTTACTTTCTTTCTGTCTACCTCACAGCTGACCCCCATGCTGATATCTGATATACCTGTGGATGTCAACCCAACGAATCACTTCACTGGTGGTAAACCAACCAACCAACCGCTTGTATCTTTATAACTATCCTTGTTACAATAAAGATTTCATGAAATTTCACTCTAGTGACAAACAGCAATAATTCTGTAGACAAAGTTATTGCATATTGCTTTTCCCCAATTGTTCACACAATTGTTCACACAATGTTTGTTTTCTTGCACAAAGGAATATGATATTGTTCAATCCTCGCATTTTCATTTAATCACGCAAACATTGTAACTGACTGGCACTGCATAATAACTACATCCATCTGTGTGGAATATGGTATCTTCACACATGGCCGTTACATAACAAAAGAAAAGGGAACTATCATTGAACAGTATGTCTCAGACACACAATACAATGTGAAGATGACTTCCTCATCCAACTTGAGAGCTAGTGTCAGATACACAGCACACACTGGCAGGGGCAAAGGCCAGTATCAATCACCACGACTTAGGTAACCTCCTATTATGTTAACTACATAATTATGTCATTCTATTGGACATAATGATATCATGCTCATGTGATGCCATCATGACCATCAAATAATGATATCATGCTCATGTGATGCCATCATGACCATCAAATAATGATATCATGCTCATGTGATGCCATCATGACCATCAAATAATGATATCATGCTCATGTGATGCCATCATGACCATCAAATAATGATATCATGCTCATGTGATGCCATCATGACCATCAAATATAAAACAGGAGGTAAAAAAACATGCCATGTCATGTTTGTCAAAGGTGACTCATAAACAGGTCACGGTCTACGATGTATTCAAGTCACTAACTGGCAGTGACTATCCAAATACCATAGTGACACAAATAAGTGTCCATAGCGATGCTTATGATTATCAACCAACAAAATGATTATTAAATACTGGCTTTTACAGTTGTGAATGAATTAATGAAAACGTTGAGTAAACTACAATTTTGAGTTATTCTTGTAGAATATTTATCAAAGTAAGTAACACCACCACCCCTACTTATAGTAACTAATTACATATGGTTCATGATAGTATCATTTATGATAAACTAGCTGAGCTACCTGGCAGCCATAAATCTTTTGTACTATGCCTCTAGATGTCTGTTACTTTGAGCTATGCATTTTCTCAATGCACACACATTGCTGTGTTTTTTATGCAGTGCACCCACTTAGCAGCGGCCAGTTTCATAAAGCATTCGTACTGTACAAAGGAACTGATGCAGATGTTTGATGTAGAATATGTAACTCGGAAAAATCATAGAAAACATGCATACCATAGCAAACAATTGTGCATAACTACAAACTGGATGACACCCTGGGAATTAAATTTTTTATGGATGAACCATCCCTATGGACCCCTGAGCTGGCATACAAAATTTCAGCCCCATACATGCAAAACAGACAGAGATATGATGGAATGAAACAAACAAACTATTTTATAGTACAGACAGGAACAATAAGACCAGCTAACGATAGACAGTGACTGAGCCTGCCTCCTCTCTGTGTCCTCACCTGTTCCTCCGTGAGACCTTCCTCCTGCATCGATTGTTCCAACTTCTTGTACCTGCAAGCAATGAAACAAATTTTTTTTATTTGACCAATATATTTACAGGTACGTATAACATAGAAAAATGCATACAGACAGGCAGTGTCACGAGAACCACAGTAGGTAATATTGAAAACTTCAGTGCAATTAAAACAAAACATACCATTCTGTCAGTTCTAATCTAAACTGGGACAAAAGGTGACTTCCTGACAGCGAGAATGAAAGAAGCATACTTTGGTGGCTCTGGGCCATCCAACATTCACCAACTGATCAGCCAGTAATATGGAGAGTTTATTCAGCAAGGACGCTTAACACTGTCTTCCACTGTCATTCCAATTAACAACGGATCTCATTGAATATGACCAAATTGAGAGAGCACAGAGAACTAAACACAGTCTGTTTGAGACTCTCCCGATCCACTTGGCACCAATATGTTTTGAGACTCTCCCGATCCACTTGGCACCAATATGTTTTGAGACTCTCCCAATCCACTTGGCACCAATATGTTTGAGACTCTCCCGATCCACTTGGCACCAATATGTTTGAGACTCTCCCGATACACTTGGCACCAATATGGCAGATGACTGAGGACTATGGAGCTCGTGTGATGTCATGGACAACCCATGAGACTTGCCTCACATCCTCCACTGAGGCCAGGAGGTGCACTGTAGGTCAATGACCGAGAGAGAGAGCCAGGAGAAAGTGCTGGCTCAGCATCTTCAGGCTAACAGCTGCAAACAGATCAGCTGCCTCAGCCGCATTAACTGATCATGATCAAACATATTTCAAGTCACTGCTTCAAAGTTCTCCCTGAGCTTGTGTTTTGACACAACATGTAAGCTGTCATGGGAACATGTAAGCTGCCCTGCTGTTAAGTTGCTCCTGAGAAACAGTATGGTGATTAAAGACCAAAACCACAGATATGGTCAATCCAATATGACTGATTGTTTCCCAAACATCACGCTGTGTATATTCGACATTAGCAGTTGAAACATGTCCAAAATATAACAGCAATTGCTGTTTATCCACTAGGACCATGACAACATTTATGTGAGCAGATGTGGATGTGCAGACAACATTAGGGTTTATTTCTGCCCAGTTAGTGAAGGTAGCTATCTACAGGATGACCTACTTGACAGGCTGAAGCCATGACAACACCGATGGAAGAGAAGTGGACAAAAGTGCAGTGTAGTCACCACACAGGAATCCTGTAGTACAATGTGCACCTATATTACAATGTGAGTCTATATTGCAATATAACCCTGTATTACAATGTGTGCCTGTATTACAATGAGAGCATGTATTTCAATATGAGCCTGTATTACAAAATGTGCCTGTATTACAATGAGAGCATTTATTGCAATATGAGCCTGTATTACAAAATGTGCCTGTATTACAATGAGAGCATGTATTGCAATATGAGCCTGCAACACAATGTGAACATGCATTACAATGTGAGCATGTATTGCATTGTGAGCCTGCATTACAATGTAAGCCTGCACTACAATGTGAGCATGTGTTACAATGTGAGCCTGTATTAGGATGTGAGCCTTGACAGATATTCCCTCTCCAGCTAAATATCACTGAAACAGCATCTGCTCCCATAGCACTGAAGCGGACAGTCACTAACAAAACTGCTCAATTAAATGCAACTTTGTCACCATATGCCGCCCATTCATCATGTAATGTGTCATGTGATGTGTCATGTGATACAGCTGTACTGCTTCTTTTAATTACATTCTACAGTCTACACACACATGTATGATGTAGCAGCTTCCTTCATATTTAGAATCCACTTAACAAAATTATAATATTGTTATTGCAATGAATACATTAACCCTAACCCACTAGGTTACCAACAATGAATGCATTAACCCTAACCCACTAGGTTACCAACAACAAACGCATTAACCCTAACCCACTAGGTTACCAACAACGAACACATTAACCCTAACCCACTAGGTTACCAACAATGAACACATTAACCCTAATCCACTAGGTTAACAACAAGCGTATCACTTTAATTTTATTATTGGGCGTATTTTTGTTTATTATTAAAACATATTCATAGGATCTTTTTTTACATAAAGCCAAATCAGAGATTTAGGATACAATGTAATTCCCCTATTGTTGCTCACACACACTTTCACTCTCACATTAGATTTTGATATCTCCTTAGCCATATTGCATATGATCACAGACCAACTTCTGTATCACGGTGTTGGTATCATAAGTGCATAAAGCCAATAAGAAATTGGTAGTAATACCAAAGAGCCTTATACCAATATTACTCTTTGGTAATACTCATAATAATCATAATGCGTGTGAGCCATGCCCAGGGCATGACCAACCAACAAAATGAATATTAATTCAAGAATGGTAAGGCTTACTCAAGTGACCCAAGATTAAAGTATATCAAGAATTTGACAGGGGTGTTTTTTATTACTATGTGGGATGTTTCATGGCGTGAACAGGTAGTCATTTTTCGTAAGATACAGTTTAATACAACTGGCCACTCTGTTTCAGATCAGAGATGAGTTTTCAACTCTCCTGATTCCGCCTGACAACACCCTGGATGAGTGCACTGTTTTGAGGAGTTCGGAGGGGGTGGGAGTTGTTTATACAATTCAATTTCCATTTTGCTGAAAGGCGATGAGTCAAGCTGACAAGCTGGAAAGCGAAATGGCCTAGTAGGCTACTATGTGACCACCCAGTGTTACGAAAGGCAACATGTGATACGAGCAGTGACATTCCATCTTTACTTCAAACTATCTTAGGAACCCAAGAGCGCCACTATTATTCTCTGCTAAACATACAAAGCGAGGCATCCAATAAAACTGTAAATACTGTTGGTCACTGGGAATGCTCTCATCCATTGACTACTTAGGGCAGATAGTGGTACAGTAGTGTTTTAAATTGACAAAAACACACATGATTACCAACAAGTAGATTTTGAAAGTTAGTTGTCCACGGGACAAGTGAATTACTGCACAGACGTTAACTTTCTATTCCACCTGTCCTTTGTCAATAATTTGATGAATTTCGAGTGCTGTTAATACTAGTTGATTCTTATGACAGAGCAGCTACTTTTAACTACCTGTACGTATATAAAATCAATAAGGTAATCAAAAGCAGTCACTATGTGAAACTGATCAATTGCACATCATTTGCTAAAGACAGTATATCGTAATAAACCAATTTATACTTCTCTAAAACTGGTCATAAAAACATAAAAAGTTTTCCCCACATGTTTACTGACACCCGCGGACTATCAGCCACTGTCCTGAGTCAAGAGATTTACACCAGATGTCTCTGCTATTATTGCGCAATTGCAAGTTATGTAGCTCAGTCAATGACCTTCCAACACAGCAAAGATAATGTGTCAACCTGAATTCCCAAACACAGAACAAGTGCCTGGACTTCATTCGCTTTGAAAAAACTCTACATTAAGTAGTAATGCATGCAGGAAATGTTGTTATCTATAATAATACAATCGCATTCAGAAAGCTGACCTAGTTACACGCACAAAACTGCACGCCACAACCATGCTAGCCAGACAGCACAGAGCACAACTGTGCCAGCCAGGCAGGACAAGACACAACCATGCCAGCCAGACAGGACAGAACCACACCAGCCAGACTGGACAAGGCACAAAAGTGCCCACCAAACTGTCTCCGGAGGACAGAAGGGCATGTGAAACAGATTAGGTAGAACGAGACAAAAAAGGTGTCTTCGACATGCATGAGGACTTCTGTGAAAAGGTCACCTACCTGAGAGGCAGGGTGTTTTTGTACATCCCTCCAGGCAACTGTTGCCAAACAATGTTCATCAGGAAATAATTTTTTATGTCTTAGAATTCTGTGAGCTGATTTTACAGGAGATTTATTTCAAAGCATGTGTGTACAGCTGGCCTTGTGTGGCTATCTCAAGCAGAAGGTGCTAAACACCCGCCAGTGATAAGGTTGTCTAGTGAAATATAGAAACTGCTGAATCACTGTACCCTATGCATGGCCCAGGGGTGTCTAAAACCCAAGTTTACCAGTAATTAACTGCCATGATGATGATGATAAAATGTCCTCAATCGAAGCCAATATTCAGGGTAAAATGATTGGCAAACATACTTCTGTCCATTGCAAACGTATCCAATCACAGTACTGTCACGGCTCTTCAAGGGGAAGTTGACATTCACAGTTTTATAACTACCTTGACTTGGGGTCAAATGTTGGTGCATTTCCTGCAATTTTTAGCATCAAAATGTAATGTAAATGTGACATTTTGAAGTAAGATACACCACAAGTTGTTACACTGAATAAAAAAACTGAGCAAATTGTTAAGGGTAAGATTTAGGTTTTGGAGGGTAATTACTAACTACCCCCAAGCTATAATGATAAAAAACTTTCCTAAATACATCATTATAGAGCTGGTTTTGGTCAAATAACTTAAAAACTAACATAGTTATTAATAAGAAATCTGTAAAAGTTGCTACACAGTAGTGCCCGTGTTGTGGTATCAACTCCAAGGTCTCTCTCTACCTACGCTGCAGCTCAAATGAGGGGATCTATTTTTAAGAGGTATTTCCTGGTTCACGTAGCCCAGATCAGTAACCAAGTTGTAGAGATGTGGCGTGGGTGTAGACGTATATAAGACGTGCCATGTCTGCATGTTCTGCTGCAAAGGTTGCAGCAAGTCTCATTCTTCTTCTTCCGCCTTAATAAGGTCCATTATGTCAAGCCGCAGGTCTCCTTAATGTTCTGGTAACAAGTTCTTGTAAGGCAACACTTCACTATCGACCCTTCTTGCAATGTCACCGCAAAACAAGTATTCCTCTTCTCCTTTATGTTAAACTTTAATTAAGACATGTCACCAGCATTACCATCCTGAAGGCAGATGACCATCAAGGTCATCTGCACTACAAAATAAGCCCAGTCCCATGCATCATGTAGAGGTCAAGGTTTGTACAAGGTTGTGTTTGCGTGATCAAGTGTCATAACCTTGAATCTTTGGCATGAGAGGTGGAGGAGTTCTTTGTGCTGAGGAAAGACGTGCTTCAAGAGTTCAAGTGTGCTACTTGTGACCAGTAGACCTACTCCATGTGATCCGTGTAGAAGTCACGCACGCACGCGAGCATAAAGTGCCTAGATGACATGGTTGCAGCAAGTTCTAATTCTGTTTGAAAAAGCAAGATGACATGGTTGCAGCAAGTTCTAATTCTGTTTGAAAAAACAAGATGACATGGTTGCAGCAAGTTCTAATTCTGTTTGAAAAAACTAAGTTTAGCCGAATAAAATACCTTTACAGTAATATAATCCAAGACTTTACACATACATACATTTGTCACTAAACGTCACAATCCGCAAAGATTTATCACAAACGATTTCTGCAAAATAGTGTTACATAAATGCCATAAAAAATCTGCCAAATAACCAGAAAATATCTGTAAAGTGCTTGTAAGTGAAAGACTAATTAGATCAAACACAACTGCCACAATCTTGAAAGAGCACTTAAGAAATGTGATTACAGAAGGTAATAAGATAATAGCCATATAAGGTGCTCCACCCATATTTTCTTCTACCACCGTTCCAAGAACAACCCTTAACCCTGAGCACATAACAATGGGGTTACATGATGACTGCGGATATGAAGTACCCCCTCCCACACCTTTCACCCTGCTGTAGTATCAGTAACCACTGAGGCAGCTGTAGACAGACATACACCAGACCACTGTTTACCTTGGTTCTTGTCAACAGCCATATAAAATACAGATGCTTGGGGAAAAGACCAGTATTTACTTTCCAATTGGAACTAGTATTAAACACTAAGCTGATTGCATCAGTTTTCATATTTTTTTCTTCCAGATAAAAACCTCAAACGTTGGCATGCTCTCAAAATCACAGACAGAATTTTTTTCCAATGCTAAAATGGCAATAAAATTGCACTCTGTCCTCCAGGATATGAGCATCTCTGCTGGTTGACAGATTGTAATGAACCAAATTTCTAAATATCCCCATACCACCAGTGCTTGTTTGATGCAATACTCTCTAAACAGCTGATCACCTGCTAAACTGGGAACATGTTTTTGTAGATTGAGACCACTGCCTCTGTGAGCCAACAAAACATGTTTCCTGTTTCCTTTTGTGGCATATTTTACTTCCCCTGGCATAGGCTGCAGAAAGGCCCAACAGCTTTTAGTGTCTCTTTTGAAAGACACATGCAAAGTGGGGTGAGCGAAATTGCCCAAGAACCCATGTCCTCTTGATCGACAGCCTGGTGCTCTAACCACTGAGCTACGGTGTCTCACTGTGGTATGACAGACAAACTTGGGATTGTGGCAGGTCCCAGTCGCAGATACTGCTCCACCTTGCCCTCCGATGTGTTAGTCGACCAGCTAATGCAATACAGAGAGGCAGGTTCAGCAATGTAAACAGAATTGAACTATTTGCTGACTTTCTGCACAATCCACAAAGGGCCACTGCTCACTGAAGTGAATAGGTAAGTATGTTTTCATGCAAAACTGGGTAAGACAAGCTGGTGTAAAATACTGAATGCAGATACATTTCCATGCCATGCTAAGTTTAGTAAGTTCAACCCAATTAGCCAGATACCACTGTCTACAATAACACAAAAGTCCTTTCACTTTCAAAGACACAGTTACTGGATTTTATTTAACCATTTCAGTACTACAGCCCTGATCTGTTGTGACCACTGAATACCGCATTCCCAGTGAATATGCAAGAAAATCGACTGCATCACTTCAAGTCAAGATTTCAGCAACAAAAATGCATTTTATGAATAGGAATATTATATATATTCTGAAAGTACAATAATCAGCGAGTAAAATGAGCCATATCATTTTCCATTTCGTCGTCATGGTAACCAGATATCCAAGATGGCCACCACGATTGTAGTTGCAATGCAGTTGTATGCCAATGTATATATTTAATATATGTAAACTACTCATGTTGATCATGCTACAGGAGTGTACTATGATATAAAATACAATATAAAGTACATTTTGTGGAGTATGAGAAAATGAAAAACAAGTTATTTATCTGTATTTTAAACATATATGACAGAAGTGTTCATTTGTATGAAACTACGCATCATCCAGCATTGATAGTACAGTGCGCAGCTCATCCTCAGCGTTTACACCATCACATTCTTTATCACTGATGTCCGAGTAGCCATCGAAAATACTCCCGCTGTCAGTATCCGTTTTGCCTCCGGCTCGGTCGCTAAGTTCGCCAACATCATTGTTGTTTCGATCGTCAACATCAGATTTGTCGCTAAAACTATGAAATAATCCGTCCAAAACATATGGCGATAAATCGTCAGTTGAACTAATGCCGTCCGCCATTGCGGCCATAGCAGATTTTGATAATCCATCATTAAAAATGCGAAAATCTCTGTAAAATTATATTGAGCGATAATAAACGATTGCCACTACCGAATAGCTAAATCATTCGCCATGACAACCGTATATATAACAAGTGGCTCCACTTAGTGGATAATTATGAGTAAAAGCGATTTAAATGGTGAACATAGCCAATGCCAGTATACCAGCCTGTCATACTGTAGCGTCACACACCGCGAGGCCGGTATACCAGCCGGACTGAAATGGTTAATGCAGTGACAATGCAGCATGATTGCATGATCGCATGCCAGATACATTGCAACATTTATATACGTATTCATTTTATTTCCAGCAGACTAAACTAAGAGTTCTGAACTCAGCATTATATTGAAGTCTACACAAGCCCGGGAGTTGTCATCACTGTGTCTACCAAACTTGTTGTCAACAACTAGTCAATATATCAACATCACATCTAATAAATGACACATAAAGTGATCCAAACGTAAATAATGTGCATAATGGCACAATAAAACCACGGCAGTAATGGCTTGGTCAATACTGAATGTCTCCATTGAAAGAAATATCCCAGCAATTTATTAGGTATAGCTCAAAGTGTAAATTTATTTGCATGGTAAACAGATTATGAGCATATATCTTTGAGAAGACAAACCAGCATTGACTGGATGCTAGAATGGATCATGGAAGAGTAGAAATAATATTGAGACTGACTGCATAATTTCACCTTAAGAGACACTCTGTTATGCAAGGCACGTTCTCGTGGCACTTACTACCAAGATATATCGAACACCTTTTGTGTGACAAAACAAAATGGCTGTTATCAGCCCCCAAAAGATATGCACGGGCACGACCATTGGCCAAGCAGAGAAACTCTTCTGAAGCAGTGACACTGTTACGAATGAGTTAAGAATATAACATTACAATGTTTATGTCATTCAAATGGCAAGGTGTGTCCATGACCGCCCGCCCATGTAACCTGATGTGACAGCATGGTGATAACTGATTGACAACACACAAGATGAAATGATGAGATGAAATGAAATAGATACATAGCTCTACTTCTGAATGTGCAATGCTTGTTTATCTGATTCCTCACTAGATTATGATTATCTGTAGTTAACATAAAAGTGGTGTTGCTCACCAGCCAGTATAGAATGCACATGTCCTGGAGAGGCTCACTATAATGTTCAGTGAACACAATCCTATGACCGTGTAGTTGTACACTCACTAATGCAGCATATGTTGAAGAAAGATAGCAGTGCAGTGACACTTGACAGATATGTACCTTGTCAAAGGTGTGACACCCAACTATGTAGCACACATCAGTGACAATACTGGATGCAATAAAGGTTTCTCCCTTGTAAACCTGTGTCGTTTCACCTTGTTTTATGGACAAACTGATGAAATCTTGACAAGACTTTGGCGTCTTTCGTTGGTTTTCGACTCACAGGAAAGTGGTTTCACACATGGGATCGTGGCACGCCTCAAAAAGAGTAAATAGCAAGCATTGTTCCATATACTTCAGGATGTCAGCATAAGCAGGGCTTGGCAGACTATGCCACATACTAGTACAATTCATATTTACACACAGTAATCATTGCTCCTAAATATTACAATGAATTGAAACAAATAGTTTTTATAATTTATCAAGAGTCGACATCAGATCACACAACCATTGGACCTCTTATCTCTGATTGGACCTCTTATCTCTGATTGGATATTGAGATTTCCACGGCCAACAAAACACAAGTTACCCAGTTTATTTGACACACAGGTCATATTTTTTCATGTTAATCAGGCTGAAAAATCTATCAGTTAGGTCAATGTACTAGCATTTGACTAGGTCAAGGCAATAGGCCGATGTACATCAACACCCTGATGCATGGCAGACATCATACAGAGGCCTTCACCTGGAAGACAACCAAAAAACCAGAGTGATGTCATACAGAGATATCAATTGGCAGTCAAACTTTCTCCAGTTGTTAGAAAGAAAGATGAAGGTTAAATTGACAAATAAATGATAAATGACAACACAGCTTAATAAAGCCAAAACGGCAGTGAGAAAAGTGTGGCTTTGGTCAACTTCATAGAACTGTCAACTTTATAGCTACAATGACTACAAGTCAGTTAATGTTTTGCTCCAGTTGGCCCATGAACTTGAAGTTGACAATGACCAACAGCTTCAATGACAAACCAACAAAGGGACATCTGTTGTCAACATTTTAGGGTTTCTCATCAGCCATGTTAGGTACGATGCTGTATTTGTTCTGAGAAACTAAATGAACTCAACACAAAACAACAGCAACAAAAGTGATTTAAAACTAGACACAAAACTGAACCAGCCACGATTAGGAGATATTTCAATGATTTCTGACTGAACAAAATACAAGCACATATGTATGTACAATGTAATCATGCCAAATGCCAGTCTGTCTCTGATGGTTAAACACATTTGGGAACCTTGCTGCTAATTAACAAATGGTTCAAAAACTTAAACCTAGTAATGTGATAGCATACAGATCTTCTCTTGGTCAAAAGCCAGATGCCTCAATATTTCAACTGATATGTTTCATAGTGAATGTGCCTGCATGTGGGTGGTCTAGCAAACAAATTCTACCATCATATTGACTGCTATAACAGTTGTATTTATTTACCAAGAAGGAGGACATTGATAGATGCAGACCACAAATGCCAAACATAGACCTCGTCCCCGAACAGCTTTGTAACCTGAGCAAGGTCTTTCTATTTGTAGTAAAATGCCTAAGGCAGCAGTAGCCTAGGCAGGAAACACTTCTAATAAAAACTGTTATCCCCACTGCATAGGGAAACATTACCCAGGCGTATCAATCTAATGGCCACTTCTCCAACTTGGTTTTATTTCCCATGACAGTTGCGTCTGCACCTAACCTATGCTGTTAGTGGGCCGTAACCTCGAGGAGTGGGCAACCCAAAACAGGAAGCTAGTTGGTCCAAATGGATGTTTTCCTTGGCAACCAAGGCAGGCAGCAGATGAGCAAGACATGTTTTTCCCAGTGCTAATTTCCCATGAGGACAAAAACAGTAGGATGTTCCTTCCAGCCACTAGTCCACAACGTGGTTGATTGAGCACTGAAGGTGACAACATGGCAATGCACAGAACTAGTACTGAAGCAATGATACATGCAGCAGTCTTACTGTTGATTGTTTACACTGAAGCAACTGATGGATATACATGTTATTTACTCTCGTCTGGCTATAATAGCAGCCAGATGAACGTGTCGGTTGACAACTCGTGCTAGGCAACTGTGTGTCCCAGTCATAATATGTTATCTTCCTGCATAAAATTGCCAATATAAAAAATATGCATCAACTTATCACTGGTTTCAAACTAAAGCAAGTTTTAAAACCTGACATACACAAACAGATACTATAAAGGTTTCTTCTGTCACTTCTGCTACTTGCGACATGCAGAGATTTTTTTTAAATTGTGTAGCTCATTTTTTTCTCACCCTGTATAAACAATTGTTTTTTTTAAACTTCATGTTATTGCAGTTTTAAAAAACTGGCACAAACAGATACACTATTCGGGTTTCTTTTGTCATTTCTATCAGCTCCTGTAAAACACACACATGTATGCACGCATGCACACACATGCCTGCAAACACATATGGATGCACACATGCACGCTCACGCATGCATGCACGCTACAGGAAGAGAACTACTCCATGAATGCAGAGACAGCGACAATGGAGAAGAATACAGCTTGTGAGGAGCATGAAGCCACCAGCAGGAGCCACAGCTTGTGAGGAGCATGAAGCCACCAGCAGCAGCCACAGCTTGTGAGGAGCATGAAGCCACCAGCAGGAGCCACAGCTTGTGAGGAGCATGAAGCCACCAGCAGGAGCCACAGCTTGTGAGGAGCATGAAGCCACCAGCAGGAGCCACAGCTTGTGAGGAGCATGAAGCCACCAGCAGCAGCCACAGCTTGTGAGGAGCATGAAGCCACCAGCAGGAGCCACAGCTTGTGAGGAGCATGAAGCCACAAGCAGCAGCCACAGCTTGTGAGGAGCATGAAGCCACCAGCAGGAGCCACAGCTTGTGAGGAGCATGAAGCCACCAGCAGGAGCCACAGCTTGTGAGGAGCATGAAGCCACCAGCAGGAGCCACAGCTTGTGAGGAGCATGAAGCCACCAGCAGGAGCCACAGCTTGTGAGGAGCATGAAGCCACCAGCAGGAGCCACAGCTTGTGAGGAGAGCATGAAGCCATCAGCAGCAGCCACAGCTTGTGAGGAGCATGAAGCCACCAGCAGGAGCCACAGCTTGTGAGGAGCATGAAGCCACCAGCAGGAGCCACAGCTTGTGAGGAGCATGAAGCCACCAGCAGCAGCCACAGCTTGTGAGGAGCATGAAGCCACCAGCAGGAGCCACAGCTTGTGAGGAGCATGAAGCCACCAGCAGGAGCCACAGCTTGTGAGGAGCATGAAGCCACCAGCAGCAGCCACAGCTTGTGAGGAGCATGAAGCCACCAGCCACAGCATCTGAGGAGCATGAAGTCACTAGCAACAGCCACAGCTTGTGAGGAGCATGAAGCCACAAGCAGCAGCCACTAGAGTACCACAGCAGTGGTGAGCAGTGGTGGAGTGCCACGGGAAGCTGGCATTCAGTGAACATGGTCAACACAGGGAATACGAAGCAGAACTTGACAGATGCACTCCACAATCTGACAGCCGCATCTGTTGATCTATACAGATTCCACTTTACACAGCTCTACATTTAATGGCACAGTCAACACGCTCTGTCAGCCTTCAAGCAGGCAAAGAGTGAAGATAAGCCACTGGTAACCACCTGATTCGCAGGTCTTTCAGAAACTGCGCCACTCAGTATCTATCCCAAGATTGATGGCAACAGCAGGCATGTGAATGCATTTTTACATCACAGTGACACCAGGAATGGCAAATGATTCATTCCAAAAACAACTTTTTGCATATGGGCATAACTCGAAGAAATTAATGATCTGTAGGTGCATTTATGATCTGCCATGCCTACACGAATGGCCTTTTGGGTTTTATTTTGCCATTATTGTGACCTGATATTATTTCAGGGAGAAGATCACCAAGATGTCTGAATGCCTAAAATTGTCGATGCAGTGACCAGTTAATGTCCACCTGTTATCTACAGGTAAACAATAATGTACATCGTTTACAGCAATGAGTATTCTGGACTATAATCATCACGATGGATCTATTTTCCATATGTTTGTAGATGAGTTCTGTTTGCTGTAATTTATTAGTGTCATCTACTGAATAAGCCCCCCCCCCCGACACTGCCAGTATTTATCTCGGTAGTCATGGGTTACTGTGCTACCATGATATCACCTTTTAATGGAATGCCATCTAGCAACAAAATGTCATTACATTTACCTTTGTCAGTTATGGTATTTCTCAGTTAATGGCAAGCCACCTAGCATACAAATTTGATAATGCAATGGATGACTTTGTGTTAATGAATAAATTGCAGTTATAAGTTTACGACAAATGTTTCTGAAAAATATATGTTTGCAGTTTCGATACCTCAATAAATAGCTAACTAGTTCTGCTGCTGAAACTGGTAATGCCATCTGCGTTGACTTCATGCAGTTTGCACACGTGTTTGTGCACACATAGAAACAACACACGCATTAGCACCAGTCAGAACTGGTTGTGTGAAGCCAAATCTCTGAATGCACCTACTAGGTTCCCAGCAGACTGATGACATTTGGAGACATTTGTGGCACATGTTCTTGTCACACGCCTGCACTAGTTGACACGTGCTTGAAATGAACCCACTGTCACAAATTGAATAATCTTTCTGTCCTTAGATGACACTGCCTGCAGGAATATCTTGATTAAATTCATGTAAGTAGAACTGTATCAATTTGATATCTCCAAAATGTTTCTTCACTCCTATAACTATATACTGTACTAAGGCCTATTAAAAAATAAACTAGTTTCACGCCCCGTCCGCTTCCTTTTTGGCTGCCGCCTCCTTTTTTTATTATTTAAATTATTTTAAACAGTTTTTAAGTATTGATACACTGTTTCAATTCATTCTTTAATCATCATACAGGGTGTATGGCTGTATGTGCCTTCTACAGGCTGTAGGGCTGTATGTGCCTTCTACAGGCTATAGGGCTGTATGTGCCTTCTACAGGCTGTAGGGCTGTATGTGCCTTCTACAGGCTGTATGTGCCTTCTACAGGCTGTAGGGCTGTATGTGCCTTCTACAGGCTGTAGGGCTGTATGTGCCTTATACAGGGTGTAGGGCTGTATGTGCCTTCTACAGGCTGTAGGGCTGTATGTGCCTTCTACAGGGTGTAGGGCTGTATGTGCCTTCTACAGGGTGTAGGGCTGTATGTGCCTTCTACAGGGTGTAGGGCTGTATGTGCCTTCTACAGGCTGTAGGGCTGTATGTGCCTTCTACAGGCTGTATGTGCCTTCTACAGGCTGTATGTGCCTTCTACAGGCTGTAGGGCTGTATGTGCCTTCTACAGGCTGTTCACTGTACACTGAACACCTACACCTTCTCGTAGACCGATCGCTTGGACAGAAGCCACAGGTAACACCACTAGTGCCAACTGCCAACATTTTGTGTAGTGGCATTATGTGGACCAAAGACTTAAATATATATTAAACGGCTCCGAACATTATTCTGAAACATTCTTGAACATTCAAAGTTGCTACTACTGTGCCTCTGAACATTCTAAGTGACATATGAAATAATGATTATCGGGCCAGAGATTGCAGCATATTAGTTATAACACATTATATTATTAATGTATTCTGGCTTGAACAGGAAATCTCCTTATTCTTTTAATTTTTAATACTCCCCGAACAGTTAGTTCGATCGATGTCTATGATGTTTTTTTTTTTCATACTTAATTTTGAAATACTCATTTTTTTCTTTGACAACAATTGTTACACAGACAACGTTTATTATTATGTTTACTCATGTATGCATCTTCGTTGGTGCAGAATACATAACATCAAATTCGAATAACATCCACAAGAGCATAACATTATCACGCTACAACACATACAAACATACGCACAATCAACATGAAACATTTTTAAATGATGCATATGAGGTATACAAGATATAATGTATCAAGAAATCACCTGACGCATATCATGCTGCACAGTTCACATAAGCAAACTATGAACACTAAATGACATCGGATGAATCATTTCTACAGTATTTGGGTGGCTTACAGAACAACTTTTTAAATAATATCTTAGATGATAATACAAATCAGACTAATGAATTAAATGAATTAAAACCCATACGTCTATCCTCATATTTTGATTCGGATGCATTTGATGCTTTGTGTAAAAAGAACAAAAATTGCTTCAGCATAATAAGCTCAAATATACAATCTATTAATGCCAAATTTAGCGAATTAGAGGCATTCGTAGAGGAATTAAAAACTGAAAATATTCAACTTAGTGTTATATGCCTACAAGAGAGTTGTATATCTAAAAATGATGATTTTTCACACATACAGCTGGAAGGATACAATTGCATTACACAGGGAAAAACATCCAGTAAAAAGGGAGGACTAATCATATACGTTGACTCAAAATATACATACGAAGTGATTCAAAATCTAAACAACTATGAACTTTGGGAAGGGCTTATTATTAAAGTAAGTGAAGGTGGTTTGACCAAACCAGCAATAATAGGAAATATTTACAGGCCTCCAAGGAATCTAATTGATAACCTGAAACAGTTTATAACAGAATTTTCACTACTGCTATCATCCCTAGACCAAATACAACACAATGTAATCTTTGCCGGTGATTATAACATAAACCTGCTAAAGTTAAATGAAGATGAACTGATCAGTGATTTCTTTGATCTTCTTACATCACATAGTATGTATCCCCAAATTACACTACCAACTAGATTTTCAGAAAAACACGGTACACTAATAGATAATCTTTTCTGTAAATTAACAAAAACAATTCTAGAGAGCAGAGCAGGTATACTCATAAAACAATTCTCAGATCACCAACCCTATTTTATCTTTATGGACACAACACAAAACAAACAATTAAATCCTAAAACAACTAAGATACACATGGAAACTAATGAAGCCTTATTAAAAGTTAAACATGACATTCATGCAGCAGACATTTATAGCAAAATGGATAAGAGTCCTAATGCTGATACAAATTCCAATTATAACCTTATAGATCAAATAATAGAAACGACTAAAAATAAACACATACAAACCAAAGTTGTCAAATTCCACAAATACAGACATAAAAAATCAAACTGGATAACGAAAGGTATATTAAGATCAATTAAATATAGAGATAAATTATACAAACAACTGAAGATGTTAGATCCTGATTGTGCACAATATACCACAAGTTGCACTAATCTAAAAACATACAACGTAATACTTAAGAAGAACATTCGTGAAGCAAAGAGATTACACTATGTACAACTTTTCGACAAATACAAATTTAATGCAGCAAATACATGGAAAGCAATAAATGAAATTATATCAAGACACAAATCTAGTACGCAATTTCCAACATATTTTAAACAAAATAACAAGACATATACTAATAAGATTGACATAGCTAATGAATTTAATCATATCTTTACGGAAACAGGCCCTAATCTTGCGGAAAACATACAATGTACAACTGTAAATAATATCACTAAATTTCTCAAAAACAAGAATACAAATGGTTTCAGATTCACAGAAATACAAGAGGAATCCGTATCACAAATAATCAATAACCTTCCAAATAAAAATAGCTATGGTTGTGATGGAATATCCAGCAAATTATTAAAACTTATTGAACCAGATATAGTGAAACCTTTAACATTATTAATAAATCAAGTGCTGAACACAGGACAATTTCCTGACAAACTTAAAGTAGCAAAAGTTATTCCTATATTTAAGAAAAATGATCCCACATTATTCACAAATTATAGACCAATATCCCTTTTGCCTGTTATTTCAAAAGTATTGGAAAGAATTATGAATAACCAATTACTCATGTATTTTACTAATACAAAACTACTGTCTGATAGTCAATATGGATTCAGACCCCACCATTCAACTGAATATGCAGCTCTAGAAATAGTCGATAGGATCACTACACACTTGGATAACAACCAATTACCCATCAGTATATTTCTTGATTTATCGAAAGCATTTGATACACTTGACCACACAATCCTCTTAAAAAAATTAGAACATTATGGGTTGGAACCATCAGCATTACAATTACTAAAGAGTTACTTAACAAACCGTGAGCAATTTGTAAAAATTGATGACATAAAATCAAATGTCTTACCTATAAACACGGGAGTCCCACAAGGCTCAATACTAGGTCCTCTGTTATTCATTATATATATTAACGATTTCTCACAAGCCAGTAATGTCTTTAAATTCATTACATATGCCGATGATACTTCTCTAGTAAGTACGCTCGGGTCTTTTACAAATGGTACAAACAATCCAAATACTGAACATATGATAAATACAGAACTACACAACATAGCAGAATGGTTAAAATTAAATAAATTAACACTAAATATCAACAAAACTAAATATATGATTTTTCAAATGCCAAACAAAAAGGTAACAGTACCAACACTAACAATAGATGGTGTAAACATTGAAAGAGTCCAACATTTCAACTTCTTAGGTTTAATATTAGACACACATTTAAATTGGAATAAACACATTGAGAAAATAGCAAATAAGTGTTCTAGGACAATCGGAATTATAAACAAATTGAAGCATGTCTTACCAAAAAGTATCAGAATTGTACTGTATAATTCATTAATATTACCCCACATAAATTACTGCCTAATGATTTGGGGCTATCAGTGTAATAGGATAATAAAATTACAGAAGAAAGCAATTAGAATAATATCTGTAACCAAATATAACTCACATACGGAACCATTATTTAAAAGCCTCTCTGTTCTAAAGGTTGAAGACTTACTTAAAGTACAGATACTACGATTTTATTATAAATTCATACACAAACAATTACCAGCATACTTACAAAGCTGGCCGATAAACCAGAATACACACATACATAATCATTTCACGCGTAAACACAACAAAATACACACATTTAGAACACAACACGAATTTGCAAAAAAGTGTCTGAAATATAATTTACCACATATCATCAACAATACTCCAGACATATTAAAAGATAAGGTGACCACACACAGCTTACAGGGATATATATCTTATGCTAAAAAAATTATTATAAAAAGCTATGTATGCATATGCACCGAAGTTAACTGCTACACTTGCACGCATGGTCAATAATAAATAATTAATCTAGCTGTACGTGTTAACGTTAATCTACACAAGCGGAAATATACAATAAATTCAATGAAAACGTACCAAGGTGGCTCCTATGAGAGCGACTTCTTTAGTCTTAATAGGAGTCTCCCAAATCCACGTTGTACTAAATATATTAATTAATAGGAATTACAGTTACTGTAATACTATGTACAAATGGATAAATAAACGATTTTGTCTGTCTGTCTGTCTGTCTGTAGGGCTGCATGTGCCTTCTGCAGGCTGTATGTGCCTTCTGCAGGCTGTAGGTGCCTTCTACAGAGTTTAAAATAAGAGTGAATGCCTTTGCTTTAGTCTAAATCAGAATAAATGTCATTTAGTTGTCTGCCTGTGATACAAATTAATGAAACCATGGCCAAACAACATTCAACATTTTTAGTAGGCCTAATAACTATTAACTGTTACAACTGATGCATTAAC
Organism: Lamellibrachia columna; assembly: GCA_963662155.1. Lineage (NCBI taxonomy): Eukaryota > Metazoa > Annelida > Polychaeta > Sabellida > Siboglinidae > Lamellibrachia > Lamellibrachia columna. The sequence goes on from OY759271.1 coordinate 49,520,153, forward strand.
AGCATTACTAATGGCCAATTTGGTTATATTTCATTATGAGTTGATTAACAATAACATTATCATAAGCAGTGTTGACAAAAATAAGATGCCATAATTGACTTGGTTTTGTTGAATCACTACTTCAGTTCTACATAGTGTGAACTTCTGGACCTCTTCCTATCTGCCTAATAACAAAGGCTAGCACACTGTATTTGTTTTATGACTTAATATCCAGTGCAGCACGTAAAACCTGGTATTTAGTACTAAATACACACATATCAGTAGAAACACAAACATGAGTGTGGTCAAACACTCAACTTTATCACCTCTGTCTCCTTATCTTGTCACATTCTTCTTATCAATGTCTAATAATAACAGACAGTCCTGTTGACTTGAGGAAGAAGTAAATCAAATTAAACTGGTGACTCACAATCGTGTCTGAGATTTGCCCCACCCAGACACCATAATGTGAAGGTTTATGTTTGGCTCCACAGCACAAAAACACCTTCCTATTCCAGTTCTCACTGCGATATATCTAACACTGTAATTGGGGCACACTACAGTTTTACAGCTGACCAAAAGTTTCCTACATCTCATTTCAACTAGTATTGTTTATTTGCTAGCACCAACCACTTAACCATCGAACGAAGTTGATACACAAAATAACAATTCTGCAATAACGCCAGCGGTACAACGCCACCACAGAAGTCTCGCACAGAAAATGGTGAAATGTGACACAATTTATTAGTAAAATCAATTTGTCGCCATCATACATCCAACCAATCGCCTATACCCAGACAACAAATTACTTTTGACAGAGGCACCTAGCAACCATAAAATCAACATAAACCTCGCCTCATAAGAACGCCAACAACGATGACACAATCGCAATGCAACCACACCCATGACAAGTCTACGGTCTAGTTGTAGCATTGATGACAACTGTTGCCATGTTTGTTGCTGTTTGATGTACGCTGACAACCGTAACCAAGCACTCCATTTAGCCCCACCTCAGTGGCTAGGGACAACTGCAATGTCAAAATGTCAGTGATTTTGCTACGCCCAGTCCATCTGAATGCACAACGTATGTTGTTTTAACATGATAACAGCACAGGCAAATAAGCAGTCTGGACAGGTTGCCATTAGTGGGATGGAAGATATAAACTGTAAGGTGAACATGCCTAAAGTGTCATTTGGATTCATGATGAAGAATGCCTTGGAAGCATGTCCGTGCACACAGAGGTAGCTGAATAAATGACTTGCATTAGTTGCCAACAGCCCTAATGACCCAGTGGATCAACGAAAAGCAATACACTCTCGGTGATGATCCCGTGTCATTGTGCTGTAAGGAGAGAGGCTGCACTGATCTGGAGCTTCCTGAGCACTGTGTTCTATAAGTACTTCAATGTCTCAACAACCACAGACTCCACAGTGCTGCTCTAAATGAGTATGACAGTGCACTCATCTGACAACCTGATGTCTATGATAATGCACTGCCTGACAACCTGACGTTTGACAGTGCACTGCCTGACAACCTGACGTTTGACAGTGCACTGCCTGACACCCTGATGTCGATGACAGTGCATCGGCTGATGACAGTGCATCGGCTGACAACCTGACATGTATGACAGAACACCTACATGACAACCTGATGTCTATGACAGTGCACAAGCCTAGCATCAAGGATATGCATCCACTTGACAACTTGATGTCTATGACAGTGCACCTCCTGACATCTATGACACTGCACGGCCTAACAACCTGACGTTGTCCTTCATGTTTGCCAGAAAGACAGATGGCAGGAAAGACTGGAGCTGAATGAATACAATTAACACAAGCAGTCTGACCACCCAATGTAGACATGACACACAATCAGGGCAGTGAAAGGAAGGGTGCCAGCCAAAACAGCACATAGCAAAGCAAAACTACCCGGAGCAGGATGTGCTACTGCGGTCAGCAGCACTGGCTCACCTACATATTCTATCCATGTTACAATCATCAACCACATCACTGGTTTCTGTGACAAATGGGTGAAATGGCTCATGGAAGCAACACCAACAGTGAATGGCAACTGGTGACTCATTGTCTGGCTGTGAACCTCTCACCAAATTATCCAAGTGAATTCTTCCTGTTTCGTTACTGTTATTAAGATTCACACGGCTAAGAATCAGCTCTGTCCCAGATCCCTTCCCACACCTTTTTACAGCTACTTGGAACCACAACCCACTCTGGTTAACCACTACCTATTCTGGTTAACCACAGCCCACTCTGGTGAACCACTACCCACCAAAAACCAACACCGGTATACTGTATACAGTATATATATATACTATACATGCCATGACCTGTTTTTGTTATTATCACTACAAGGTAGCTGTCATCACCACTAGTGTAAATGTCAAGAATTGTGTATGACAAACATTCAGTAGCTGGTAGGTTAGGAAGTTAGAGTGTGCTTCAATGAAGTGACACTGCAGTACAAAGAAACTCATGTACCTATGTATCGAAGGTCATGCTTCGATGCATAGTCACTGACCCTAAACATCAGCAGATATTGCCATTGACAACCGCTACAAGCGAGATCACTCTAGGCTATAAAGAAGACAAACACGCCGGGAGAGGAGTGGTCAGAAATAGCCATAGCCCATGGCCAATCACAGCAGACCAAAGTAAATAAAGGAAGCAATATCTACAACTTGGCTAATGTGCAGTTCTTATTGCAGGCTCAATATGATACAAGGCTGGCCTTACAAATAATAACATGTTTTGGGCACAACACAAACCACACCTGTCACTGTGTTAGTTACTGCTATAAATAACTGGTCTAACTATCTATAACCTTCGAGTAACCTTCTGCATGCAAGACACTGACAAACATTACTTAAATCCAATAACTAACTTTTGCCATTGACTGCGTGGCTTTTCTCCATAAGAACCAAACTTTGATATGATAAAAAGGTACGTTCTTATATAGCATAGTCCTTGGCATTGTTCAAAATGCTTTACTTACACTTCACCCCCTGGCAGACCTGTTCATTCCAATGCCATCTTGACTTCTCTAGGAAGCATTCAGCCAACGTGGCCACGCGGGGTGAAAGTTTGACGATTTAACCACTACACTACCACGTCCCACAACTCAGTTTTGCTGCATGTGTTCGATGACACTAATTGAAACGCTGCAGAGACTGAGTCAACAAAAGCACCCAGTGACCACACAAGCCGGCTAATCCATCATCAATCATACGACACAAGGCTCCAATGACAAATCTTGCAGATGTTTTCTAAAAATACACCCCATAACCATGCCGCTTTCTATGAAAGATCAGCTCCGGATGTCAACTCCATTGATTTTCCCTCAGCAATCCACAAGGACACGACCAGTTTGACTTCATTGCCCTTAAACTCCAGCCCCTCAGTTTCTCAGAGGTCTCAACAAGCTTCACCTTTCTGCACCAATCCCAATTCACAACACCATGACTGTAATCACTCAGTTGTTAAGAGTACATAACAAAAATATCATACGTAAAACTATGCTAAAAAATCCAGCAATCCAGTAATACACTGGATTCTGCTTAACAGAATCAGCCACTTTGCATTAAAGTGCTTTAGATAATCAGCTACTTAATCTAAGAGAATCAAATTGCTTTGGCCTGAAGTGATTATGTTAATTAAGCAGTCTACCATATGACTTGTACATCAACAAGATGACATTTGGAGATCCATGCATTAACTGACCCACTTCAAGTGACCTCCTCCCGGGACCTCCCTCACCATTAATTCATTATACATCAGAGCAAGATGCAACAGAAAGTCATTTCATTCTACAAAACATTGCTTGCCCACATTCAAGATGATCTATGTGGTTTCTTACAAGACTATTGTATCTGAGCTGATTACCAAGAATCTTTGCACCTTAAGATGCTAAGGCTAGGAGGAGGAGCTAGGTCAACATGACATAGGTTTCTCAAACTCATGCCTGTTCATTTAGTAATACAGGCCAGTTCATCAGATTAGTTTAGTTAGTTATCTATGTATGTATGTATGTATGTATGTATGTATGTATGTATGTATGTATGTATGTATGTATGTATGTATGTATGTATGTATGTAGTAAATGGAAAGCAGTCAGCACAAAGTTGGAACAATGCATGTTTACATCTAACCCTTAGGTACTTTGGTATAGAAATCATTACAGAAATGCAGTCATTGTAACCATCATAGGATAAGCTTCCTGGAAACTTTAATTCAATAAGTGATTGATTAACGAACATCATAACTTGATTATACATAAGTCTCTAGTCCATGATGCTGTCAACTGATTTCAAATGGAACATAGAACTACAATGTAACAACTCCATTGCAAAATTATGAAAACATCGGTGAACCCACCCCTACTTTGGAGTTCTAATAATAACTGGGAAGATAATTTTGTTATCCTAGTCTTTAATAACAAATCAGGAGAAAAACATGGGATAAGAATGACCGATGGACCAACACTGACCTGTGTTCTCGCTCCTCATGCTGTGAGACCAGGTTACAGTAGAAGTTCTCGAGAGACAGCTTGGCCTTGGTCACCTTGTCAGCAGTGTGACTGCTCACTTGCAAGTGTTCCCCCACAGTTGCCATCTTCGACCGGACACCCTGAAACACACAACAACAATAACATCAGCAACAACCAACAACACTTGGGATACCCTGCAGCACACAACAACAACTATAACATCAGCAACAACCAACAACACTTGGGACACCCTGAAGCACACGACAACAACTATAACATAAGCAACAACCAACAACACTTGGGACACCCTGAAGCACACTACAACTATAATATCAGCAACAACCAATAACACTTGGGACACCCTGAAACACACTACAACAACTATAATATCAGCAACAACCAACAACACTTGGGATACCCTGCAGCACACGACAACAACAACAACATCAGCAACAACCAACAACACTTGGGATACCCTGCAGCACGCAACAACATCAGCAACAACCAACAACATTCAGGGCCACCTGCAACAACATTCACAACACTCAGGGACACCCTGCAGCACACAACAACATCAGCAACAACTAATGATTGGTACAATCATTTTACACAAAAGTTTATTATGGTTACTCAATGACCATAATTATCATTCAGGATTTTGTGCAATGTGACATCATAATTTGTTGAGTGTTTCAGCAACAATAAACATCATAATAACTGAGATTATTAGAAATCTCCTTTCACAACAAACACAGCCACCAATTGATCAACAATTAATCTTGAATCGTCATGACTGTTGATGCCCTGCTGTTAAGTACTGTAGTGTCACCCTGTATCCATAGCTATGATACTGTACACATATGACCACATTAGTGACACAAGTTATTAAGTGACTGTTGATATACTTCAAAGTGAGTGTAGACACACCACAAATGCAGCTTAAGGAGCAGGGCTTTGTACTGAAAAGAAACCATAGAGATTGCGTTCTTGCAAGTGTGCACAAAACTGTATATACAAACACTGCTGCAGTCTGCAGAAGATAATCACTGAATCAATGAAAGATGTCCGAGATGGGACCATTTACCTTCCTTGCAAATTGATAACTAAGTGTCACATCAGTGTAGCACTGGATCCAGCTACTGGGGAAGCTCTGTGAACACTGGATCCAGATACTGGGGAAGCTCTGTGAACACTGGATCCAGATACTGGGGAAGCTCTGTGAACACTGGATCCAGCTACTGGGGAAGCTCTGTGAACACTGGATCCAGCTACTGGGGAAGCTCTGTGAACACTGGATCCAGCTACTGGGGAAGCTCTGTGAACACTGGATTCAGCTACTGGGGAAGCTCTGTGAACACTGGATTCAGCTACTGGGGAAGCTCTGTGAACACTGGATCCAGATACTGGGGAAGCTCTGTGAACACTGGATCCAGCTACTGGGGAAGCTCTGTGAACACTGGATCCAGCTACTGGGGAAGCTCTGTGAACACTGGATTCAGCTACTGGGGAAGCTCTGTGAACACTGGATCCAGATACTGGGGAAGCTCTGTGAACACTGGATCCAGATACTGGGGAAGCTCTGTGAACACTGGATCCAGATACTGGGGAAGCTCTGTGAACACTGTGACCACTGCTCATTTTTCCACTGGGCCCCGGTGTTGGGGAAACTCCTGTCATTCTGACTGCTACATATAACAATCAGATCAACTCGGAGATTAACTTATCAAATCCACTGGACGTGGGTGGACAGAGATATGTCACAACCTTGTGTTCAATCAGTGCTGCAGACAGGACAGATGCATTACTTCATGCATACAAGATGTACACTCACGCCTTCACAAAGGGTAACCCTACATGACCGATCCCCGAAGCCCTCAGCTCTCCTAACCAGACCAGTAGCATCAAACTGTCCAATACGTCCTGGGTGAAGGGAACTTGGTATGACACCGATCTAAGCACCACCGTTCTAAGACAAGACACTGCAGAAATCAACACTATTATTAACTAAGCCACCATACTCAGCTGCCCTAGGATTAAGGCAGGAGCTGTTAATAGAAACGCTGTCTGATGTTTACATTTAGGATCCTGTGGCAGCTGATCACTGGATTACTGGCAAGCTGACAGAGATGCACAAGAGCCTATCAGTGGCACCAAATGGCCTTCCTATGGCCAAGCCCTCTTGACAGAGCAACCTTTATTCTTTGCACTCCGGGCATACACCAGCTGTGAGAGTCTAATGCATGACCTGTCCTCATACCCCTCCCAATACTGATCACCCATAATTATGCAAATTTTATGTAAAAAGTCACACTGTTAGATATGCAAAACAATCTGTTTTTTTATAGTTTTTGTTTAAATCTAAACTTTGTTATCATGCGCAAATTAAAATATCTCTTTCCTCTCACTGGGAGCCCCAACATGATTTATAATGTTTAGTGTGTTGCTGCAGGAGCTGATTACAGCGCAGGGTAAACACATTTTAAGACACCCCTTGAGTTCATGCAAGTGCAACACCAAGCCAGTGCCCATTTATGTTGCTTGATAATAATTCAACATGTAAAAACAATTTTAAAGGATTCCAAATGTTCCAGTAATGCAAACTCATCGATCATTGCAATGGTTTCTCATGGCCTTAATTGATATATTTTTTATATCTAAAATCACCAGCAAACATTAGTTTTCCATTAAATAAACCCCTTACACCAATATACATGAGTCGCTGTCTGTTTTCGTGTTCAAAGCATTATGGATATAAAATACTGAATTATTATTAACTAATATAACCAACAATGTTTACTATTAGCTATTCAAACATGTTTGTTAAATACAAAATTTATTGAAAGTTAATTATTCGATCAACCACGGGTGATGAAGTCACATGACAGCTCTTGTGTAAGCAACATAAATAACAGCTAAATATTTCACTGACTGATCCAATGACTATTGACTAAGATTAAGTACAATCCCACACCCATTCAAAGAGATGGTAAAACATGCCCACATCTCCACAAGTATGACAGTGGTCAACCATTCCTAGATACAGTACATACTGTACATAAATCACCCCGTCATTACTGCCAGCAATGACCCCTGTCTCACAAGGCAGTAATAACTGTACTCCAGTCATAGTATTGCAGTTGCATTCCCTTCCACTATACATGTGTATAACTAGCAGGTTCCTGTGTTAAATACTGTCAGTAGACTGGCTACTACTACTAGATCCGGTAGCACTAATTAAACATCAAGGTTTACATGCTATGACACAAGCAGTCACACATGCACAGCTATTCACATTAGGAAGTTTGTTGACAACAAGAATGTGTCATGACACGCCACTCAAATAAGCTCTGATTCATACTTAATGGACCAACGTATGAGCCAAACACTAGTGTTGGGAATCGGTTTGATTTTCATACTCAATCATCGGTTTGGCCAAACCAATTGATGATCAATTATATATAAGCGGTTTGTGCTAAAATTGTTGGCAACCTACGTGATTGCAACACAAAGAATTCTGCTGGTTTCAGACAGAATTGTGACCTGTCCCATGGTAAAATGACCCGGCAGTCGATACACCATAATGGTAAAATGACCCGTCCCATGGTAAAATGACCCAACCCTGTGTTTTTTCCTAATCAGTGTTAATTTATAAATACTAGCTTTCAAGAATAATAAGTGTAAATGTTTTATCGTAATCCGAGGGTGTAATATGTAATAACTATACCCAATTTATATGCAGCATGCACCAATTTAAAACAAATGAAACCAAAATATATGCATAATTTATCAATCTATGCACCAAAAATTACTCTTTGTACAGTGTCTACACCAAATTATCCCATTTCCACAACATGCCAAGTGAAATGACTGATTAAACCTTATAAGTTTACAAAGCATCCTTTCAACCTTTCATCAACCCATCATGCAATAAATCAAATGACATTTCTAATCCTGTCATTTGAGCTACATATCTTGCATTTGGTATTTGGTTCGCTTACTCCAAAACAGCCACTTCTGGGGCTAAAATAGGCATGTGGTGCTTGGTGCGCATGAAAAAGGTGCATATAAGTGTGGGAAATAATAAATTTGGAATTAAATAGTGCAATTCAAAAGTGGATTAAAATCAGATGTCCTCCTTATAGACGAATGAGGTGAGCTGGAATTACGATGAGCAAGATAGACAGTGCTCACAGCTAGTTGGAAGGGGTGAATGGAGGGGAGTCTTATTATTTCTGTGGGGAGTAGATTCCAGGCTCGTGACTCTAGGATAGAAGATATCTAGGATTACATGGCATCGACCCAAGCTGACCGTTCTATGTAAATAAGTTGAAGCTGATCAACACAGACAACTACACTAGTTTCATTTGCCACTAATGCAACCACTGCACCCTGAGTCTGGCGACTGGATGAGAGTTCCGAGTGATACGGAGGGCCTCTGTCATAGCACACAGGAACTTGGCAGCCACAAAATGTGAAATAGGCAGTGCCCATAATATGATTAGTGGCTCTGATAACCAAGTGGCTACCAGTGTGCTGGAAGGGCATCTTTGTAATTGTAGCTACACACCTTCATTGTGGCAGCTGTCATGTAATTGCATTGCCTCTGCATAGCAGTGCATTATGATTGAGCTTGCCCGGAAATGCCACAGAGGTTTGCGACAAGACGCATAGATCATGAACAGATTGCCAAATCAATCTCACAACATTCGGCTTATCCCACAAGGAATCAGTGGGCATCTACCTCAAAGAAATAGCTTTGTTATTCATCTACGCTGTCATGGGTTGCCAACTTGTTATGATTGTTTGTAGGTTCTGTAATGAGAATACCCACAGTCCACTCAGCTGAGGAAACAGGCACCTGACAATATGCAGAAATGTGCAAATGAGAAGCTTTGACATACTATATTTTTTGCAGTGTAGCTGATGTCTTCCAGAGAAGTTGAGTTGAAGCTCACATAAACAAATATAGCTGATGTCTTCCAGAGAAGTTGAGTTGGAGCTCACATAAACAAATGTAGCTGATGTCTTCCAGAGAAGTTGAGTTGGAGCTCACATAAACAAATGTAGCTGATGTCTTCCAGAGAAGTTGAGTTGGAGCTCACATAAACAAATGTAGCTGATGTCTTCCAGAGAAGTTGAGTTGGAGCTCACATAAACAAATGTAGCTGATGTCTTCCAGAGAAGTTGAGTTGGAGCTCACATAAACAAATGTAGCTGATGTCTTCCAGAGAAGTTGAGTTGGAGCTCACATAAACAAATGATCTGGCCCTAGATGAAGATCAAAGTGATCTATGTGCTATACATACAAAAACCTGATTATCAGCGAGGCTACAATTGCATTAGTATATAATACAATCAATACAGGAGCAATACAGGGTAATAATAATGCTAAGACTCACGTGGATTGATCAGCTGTAGAAGCAACATGCACAACACTTGCCAGTACACCAGGCTCCTTTTCTGTACAGGTCATTGTTGTTTACCCCAATGCCAGGGGTAAACCATTTGAGTTACCCCAAACAGTTCACCTGTTGTGAACTCAGAAAGTTACCCTCTGTAACTACTAGGGACAAGTTCTCAGGTGAAGCCCCTGTTATGATGAAAGGACCTTGACTGACCTTCTTTCCATGGACAGCCGTGTACACACTGAAGGCAATGATGCTGGTCAACTTACCAGCTGTATGGTTCAGTTACGAGGGTAGGCAGACTGAAGGTAATCCTATTGGTTAACCGACATAACAAGATCAACAAGGAGCCAGTCGGCAACAATGGATGCTGCTGCACAATGCAGTTCATGTCCAGGGGACATGGATGGCCTGATCACAAAGACTGACCCAGTTGAGTTAGTCCCACAATAGGGCCCCTTATCCGGATGTAATAGCCAGGGTGCAGAGTGTTTATAGCTATACCAATTCATTCAGGTGCCACACCTTGGGGTCACACCAAACCGGATTTCCTGCTTTAGAACATGTTACCAAGTTCAGTGGAGTAACTGGAGTTTACATAACTTTTCGAGTTACATTACAAATACATAAAATGTTTGTGACTCTGCATGATACGACTTAATGTGGCAAATGCCTATCATAACTGTTTTTCTTAGAAATGAAGGAGAATGACCTGTAGGTAAAAACTATTTAATGTGCGCCAGCCACTGAAGTGGAAGTGACTTGCGTTTTGTCAGTTGCTCCACAAATGCACTGGAAGCTACTATGGGAGGTGTTAGTTTCTGGGTCCAAAACATGGAACAGAGAACCTGAATAAACAGATTGATGGAGTGGAGAGAAATGGTAACTGAGCATCACATGGCAGGAGCCAAGTGATGCACAACTATAGGACTCACAAAACCATCAGGATGAGTTAGTAATGCAAACTGGGGTGTTCTGGACACGTCTTAAAACCTGGTCATCTGGAGTTCAGACAATGCAATAATGAACATGGACAGCTGGGCCAAACAAAATTCAATGGACTGTTGAGAACAACAACAAATACATCAGTTGCACTGTTACACAGCAACACTTACTAGGCAGGCAACATGGCCTACAGACACAATGACATAACTGCACTGCTTGTGTCAGTCTCTTTTTCTGATGACAAGCTGGACTGATTTACAGGAGAAGATAAACACGTTGGGGAGTGCGCTTGCACTCATGTGGAAAGATAAACTGATGTGACTTTGCCTCTGGTGGCCCGGCCCAAGCAGACATAGCTCTCATGGGTGCATGGAGACACTGTCCAACAGGACAAATATCTCTCATGTGACATTGTGGCACTAGACTATTATTTAACACCAAATTAAGTGCACACTTCGACTGATTGATATTCGTGCATTATTTTGTTCCTACTCACACTACACTGATCAATGGCAATTAAAAAAACAGCCAGAATAAAAAATGTCAAGTACAGGTGTTCATATTTTATCGAGATATATTCAATTAACTAATCTGACTTTCTCTACTACTACTAGTATGTTGCCTTGTGAGACAATGCTCTGTTCCTTGCGAGACAATGCTTTGTACCCTAGCAGCATTAATTGAACTTTGTGCATAAGCCTAAAGCAATACAGATTAGAAAATTGGGCCCAACAGAATTAACTCATTGTAATGTATAACATTTGTGATGATTTCCTTAGTAATATTCATATTTGATTTAAGTTTTGTGCCAAGACTAGCAATGTGAAAACCAATACTAAGTAAAAAAAAAATTTCACACAACTTATTGAAAATTATAATTATTTTTGGGCTGTTCAATATTGATGTTATTGTTCCAATGGTTTTAATTTTATACGGTGTAGTTTAACTAACTTTATTATGTTTTTAGTTAATTTCTTACACAAATCATGACCAAAAGGTGAAGACTTGACTGAATTAATTGAAAGTAAAATGTGGATGCAAATGCTTTGACAAGAATCACCTGAAAGCAGTATTTGTGTCAATGTTTATCCATAAAAACAAGTCCAAATGCCAATGAGAGTTATGAGACATCAATGATGTTGTAATCCTGTTTTTAAAAGAATGCTACACCAACACCACTGCCCTCCCGTAGTACGTGCCTGCCCTCAAAGGGTCTACTCACTCATGTCATTAGTACCTTGTTACCAAAAAAAAAAACAGAACTTCTAAGCAAAACACCCTCACCATCAACGCAGAACATATCGTCTGGTTACTGTGATTCCAGTACACATCAGTACTATATCTATCTAACTAAATCATCCTTAACCAGCAAATATCAACGCTAACATAGTTTATTATGCCTATGGAGTTATAACAGAAACGGCCAGTAGATGTGACCTGGTGACCCAGCGGACAACGGGCCAATCAAAATGATCGTACACATTCCCTGCCACGTGTTTCTCAGATGGTTGTAACCTGATATTATAGACGATAAAATGTTACAAATACAGATTCAAGGGCCACTGTGACAATAAATTAAGATGACATGTCAAAATTAGAAATGGATGTTGTTTTCTTAAGAATACGTAAAACGCCAGTGAAAAACATCATATTTCAAGGATGACACACATATCTATTGACATTTCTGCTATCAATAACGACCAGGAAATGATGCTTAATTTACTATTTTAGAAAAACTACAACATTACAATGCTGCAATTTGACGTATGAATGCATCTTACATGTAGGCAACATTAACAAATTAGAATTACGATTGGTGAAGGGTTTGTGTCAAAAATACACCGCCACGTTAGGCTGTCATTCAACTTTTGCTTAACTTATGCATGGTGGCGTAGCACACATAATTCGTTTATGTTAACCAAAATTGTCCTCAAAGTTATCAGTGACACTGTTATACTTATGTTTTCTCAAAACGATATAATTTGGCATTTGTGGCTATTTTTTTCGTATTTACAAAAAAAAAATTTTAATCTTGTAACATAACCAAATAAATTAAAAACTTTAATTCATTTGGAATATTACATAGTATTTAAACTACAATCTGTGAAGAAATGGTTGATTTATCTTATAAACTTCTACTGAAACTATTCATTTCAAGACAAAGCATATAACAGCCACCACAACTACCTTAATAACTGACACTGCAATGGTTAATTCCATTAAAACTGCAATGAAACTACATTTTTACAGACAACCACCACATAAGCTAATGAGAATTCATGCTATCAACAAAGCTAGAACTCTTGCCAACCAGCTAGTGACCTTTTGGACAGTTCAGTGCCACCTGTGAATAAAAGTTGGTAATTAACAGCTAAATAAAAAGTTTATGATTAATTATAACACATTTTTACAGAGCACATTATTCATAAAGTGTGCTCTATTTGTACAAAACTCTGTAAAATGCAGTCATGCTTCATTTTGGGAATATGGTGAAATGTAATTAAATTCTACATCATTAAAAATTTAGTTGATGCAGTAGGAACTATACAAATCCCTGTTTGCAAAATCATTAATCACAAGTTTCAATAACCTGCAAATAAATTTATTATGTTGGTATATTAATGACATTTTGTGACAAAACCGCCTAAAAAATCTGCATTTTCTAATGATGAGAAATCAGTCCAAGTTAATATATACAACTATGTGCTTACTACTGAATGGGTCAATCAAGACAACGTGGAGTAGCATATGCATGAATTATTTATCTATATTATAACCCGACTGACTCAAACCCACACCCGGCCAGATTTTTATACACACACAATCCATCAGAATGTCACGTTCCATCCTAGCTGTAATCACTTTGAGAAAATAAAAAGCTATACAGTTTTACTCCTTGCAGTAAACCAATGTGCAGTTGTTTCCACCACGTAAATGATTCACGAGCTCACCACATACACATCATGGTGATGGACAAGGATCCAGCAGCATCAACAGGGCTTCCACTTCCCAGGTTATTGTACTTTCTTGCAGACAGTATGTGCCGATACACACCCACAGTCATGCAATATCAAAATTGCTGGGTAAAAAAAGGATAACATGATGAATTCAGGATATGACATGGTTCAGGTAACAACAAACAATGTAATTGATGACCCAGCAAAAATTTCACTACAGCTATGAAGACGTGCCTACTGCTAACAACATACTACAGAATTTCCAATAGGGTGAAGCTGGCAGACATGGATCGACCAGCACCGCCACCAGCTGTCATGAATGCAAAACATGGATCTCAACTAATTAAATGCGAAGAAAATCATGTTTTAAAACTGTGATAGCACTTCTACTTAGGCTGCTAAGTGGCCATACATCATGATGGGATGCCAACACATCAGTCTAGTCGACGAAACCTAGGCCTAGTCTAGCCCTGGCCTTAGCTTAACCTTAGCTTAGCCTAGGCTTAGCAGGCTAATCATAAACTTATATATAAAGACTACAACTAGTAACTCAGTAACAATTTGAATGCCAATGACCTAGCACACTGATTAAAATCCTAACATTGAAACCATAGTAAAAGTAATGTCAACACTCAGATAAGAAATATCGACTTGACGGAATCGCAGAAAGACTTAACGCATGTGCATGTGCATATAACCCTCATCCCAAACCCATGCGTCAGACCGAAGAATCGAGTCATTGACTGTTTTGAATAAACCCAAAGTCAAAGACAACGTCGAGATTTTTGTACAACTTCATTTGCTGGCAAATGTTGTTTAATACATACCCTTGTCCTTCGGAATCTAACCCGCAGCTTCCAAAGAACGAACAGTTTGGCTGTTTGTCGGCATAAAAATATATACAAAACAATGCACGCTTGTACATTTACACTAACAACATGACCAACTCCAATGGCACATTGCTCACTGTCAAATCGTAATGATGCAAACTACTCCACCTGAATACTCCGAACCTTGCGACAAGAGATATAGTCTAGCAGTCGGGCGATATTATAAATGCGTTTGATATAAATATCACAAGTAGCATGAAAAGTTTATAAATATGACCGATAGTTACACTTAATGGCCACAAAAGCACTACAATATTTATAAAAAAAATGGATGAATTTAAGCGGAAGCACCATATCACAACAGCGGAACAATACAACATTTATGTGGGACTACTTATGGAAACAGCTGATATCTGGCTGTGTCGTTTCAAGACATTTTTCTGGCGCAACGAAAGCCTTATATGGCTTTATATTGTAATATGTTTTGTAGTGCTTGTGTATAACAATATATTGTCTGTCCGTTTACATTTCCGATATGATTTGAAGTTAATAAAACTAATCGTGAATCACTTTCTGACACGGACGGCGTAAGCACCTAGCCTAGGCTAAGGCTAAGCCCACTTAATTAATGTTATTCCCAGTAAATGTTTGATAAGAAGATACCCTTTAAACTCGTTGATGCACAATACACATATGCAAATTATTGTTATTTCTTAGATATATAGATATCTACATAGAACTGATAAATGTCAAAAACGTTATTGCAACATTTAGTCATTTGCACTCGAGGCCAACTTACAAAGCATATATTTTTACAGGGTCACACATTGCCGTATAAACTGTAAGCTATTTCCGTCTGTCGGTGCGTCTGCACTTCCGTAAAGTGAAATATCGCTCAATGTTTTCATTGATAGTTGTACTTTTAAGTTTAACTCGATGCGTTGTGTTTGCTAAACGAAACTCCCAACATAATGGACAGCTTGCCAGATTTGGGTTATACCAGCCCTAAGAGGTGGTACGACGATGCATTTCTCCAGGAAGCCGCCTCCAGTGGCAGTGGCGCTCTTGGTCTTGCTGGTGCCAGTGGCAGTGCTGCGAGTGCAGGTTCTACCACCACTACTAGTACTACCAGTGGCAGTGCCAGTGGCAGTGTCACTGTCAGCGGTGCCAGTGACGGTCGAACTGTCGAGACCTCATCTGAGTCTCAAACAGGGCCTCCTATAAAAAGGCCAAAACTAGATTCTGGAGAAAGTGGTAGTGACGTAGATGTTACAACGATCAGCATGCCAACATGTTTAACTGAACCAACTCAGTCATGCAGTGCCTCGCAAAGTGTAATTCAGAGGAAGATGTCACTAACATTATCCAGTGAAAATGCACAAACATTGACCGAAGATAATACAAAAACTCATTCACCGACAATAGAGTCAAGGACAGAAGAAAAAGAACTGGCAAAACAAGAAACATCAGCTGATTCAAAATCTGATATGGACGGAAACAGTGGACAAGATATTGGAAAGAATAAGAAAGACAGGCTTGAAGATGAACAAACTAAGATGAAGTTAGTAGGCTCATTCCATGTCAAATCAAGCAATGATCAAAAAGTTTTTGCCTCAGAATTTGCTTAATTTTTAACCAATGAATAACTTAGAATAAGCAGCTATACTTGGGCACTTCTACAAAAACCTAAGGATATGCATGCAAATTGTGTCTGTAACACCCTGTAATGTGAATAGGGGGTAAGCTCCCCAAAATACTGAATATGTAGATTATTGGTACAGATTATCTATACAAAATTCAAGAATGATAGGTCAAAGCACAATGGGTATACTAGGTGCACTAAAGTACGCTTCTAGATGCTGTACTTTCAGAATAATTCAGCCTTAAATTTTTACTTTTTCTACATTTTACGAATTTCAACACCGAAAATTAGAATGTGGGACTATGACCACCATTTTTAACTGTGCGTAGTCCTTTATTAGGTAAACAACATAAACATTTCAGAATGGTGTTCTGCCACATTTATTACTGTAATTGATAATAAATGTGTTACATCATACATGGATATATCATTTGAATTTTGTCATGCAACAAATGTCATAATTTCTGTTTTCAGAGTGCTTGTGTCAAATTTCACAGAAGAACAACTGAATCATTATGAGATGTACAGAAGAGCTGCCTTCCCAAAAGCTGCAGTTAAACGGGTAAAGCCCCAGTTAGTTACACTTCTTAAAATAGCACACTTAAAACCTGTACAAGCTTTCACAAATTATCATTTATAACTGTTTCAAGTCATTGCTTCTAGTCCACCTGTTTGATGTAATGCACAATAAGTTAGTTGTGGTCAATAAAAGCTTCTACCTCATGAATCCATTAAGAACATCCATAATTACAAAAGCTATTTTCTAGCTATTTCTGCCTGACAATTCATGTTTGCTACTTTTCTCAGAACATTTAATACATTGGATATGACAAATCAAATGGACACTCCCATATTGCCCTATATTTACTAATACAACTCAATAGTCACAGTATTTGTTTGCGCTGTTTTTTTATTGGTGGTATTAGAAAGGATATCCTCTATTTAATTTCCAGTCGGTAAACCATTAGCATAAATATCTAAATTTCTGACAACTATGATAAATATAGTTAAAACCAAATTTTCTACGTGCTTTGATAGCATCTATATATTGTCTATCAGTCACACTCATTAAACTATGGTTATATGTTAATGGTTTTTATTAAACACACATTGAAGGGAAACGTATTGCTTGGATTCATGAGGCAGAAGTAAGAAAAAACATGCATTGATATTCATACTGACTAATACACTGGTCATGTTTAATAGTGCATCTTTAATTTCAAATAATGTTTCTTTTAACTTGGGCTTTTGTTACCATTTAGATTCAGTAATTGATGTGTTAAAAGGAATAGTTAACACTATTCTGAAAACAATCCTACTAGATAGTCAGCTTATATAGGTATGTGGTGTTTTATTGTAGTTGATGCAGTCAATTGCTGGTGCCTCGGTGTCACAGAATGTCATCATAGCGATGTCGGGCATCGCCAAGGTGTTTGTTGGAGAGGTGGTAGAAT
Source organism: Lamellibrachia columna (assembly GCA_963662155.1). NCBI lineage: Eukaryota > Metazoa > Annelida > Polychaeta > Sabellida > Siboglinidae > Lamellibrachia > Lamellibrachia columna. Next base: position 49,537,866 of record OY759271.1, read on the forward strand.
GTGGTATGTTATTTTTATATTCCTTGTCAAGCCAATGTTATGAATCTTGCATATAAATATGTATACTGCAGATTATAAACAAGAAGCACCTATATTCTTTGTCCTATCTTTGAATAACTAAATTGCCAACCAGAATCCTAAGTGTTTTTACATGGTGTTCAAAATTATGCATTTCCTTATTTGAATTGTGACCAATGTAACAAGTTTTATCTAAAAAAATTCTTTAAAATCTCGCCAGATGTGGAAATCGATAAACAAAATTCTAATTTGGCAGAAATCAGAAGCACTGTCTGAACACTCTTCATTGTGTACTTCTTTTTCAAAATACTTCACAGATAAAATTGCTCGCATTCGATCGTGTTTTGTCATTAATGATAATGACTATGATTTCCATGAACCACCACTTTCTGAAAATACACTACAGTGATTCACACCTGCTACTAATGAAGTTCTCATTATCATTCAAAAATATCCTAATAATTCGTGTGATCTGGACCCATTTCCAAAACTTCTACTTAAAAGCTGTATCAATCTTCTAATTTTTCCTATTACTACTATTATAAACTTTCAATGCAGGGCGGAGTTGTTCCACTGGATTTCAAACAAGCTATTGTAAATTCTCTTATTAAAAAAACAAATCTGTGTAAAAATTACCTAAAGAATTATCATCCTATCGCCAATCTCAATTTTCTTTCAAAGGTATTGGAAAAAGTAGTTGTTAATCACCTTCATGAACATATTTATAAATATCACTTGTGAAATTACCTACAGTCTGCATATAAATGACTTCACTCTACTGAAACAGCTCAAGATACACAATAATGTAGTTGACAACATGAACAATAGCAAAGTCACTGCACTCACTTTACAAGATATCTCGGCTGCTTTTGATACAATTCATCATTCAGTCCTTTTACAACACCTCAATAGATATTTTGGCATTTATGGCACAGCTATTTGAAGGTTCAAATTATATTTTTCAGACAGACACCAAAGCATTAACATATCTGGCACACTATCTTGCCCGCAACACCTTCCATTCAGAGTGCCGCAAGGATCCATCCTTGGCCCTGTTCTGTTTAGCTTATATACTACATGTCTCAACGAAGTCATTACTAATCATAATCTTGGTCATCACCTGCATGCTGATGACACACAGGTTTACATATCACTTTCACAATTAATTGCACAAGAATTTCTTTCGACTTTAAGTGATTGTCTCACTGACATCTTGTTTTGGATGGAAGCATGTAAGCTGAAGCGTAACCCAGATAAAACAAACTTTATTATTATTGGCACAAAGCAACAACTAAAATTTAATAGGGTCATCAGCCATTTCCAGTTAACCTGCATGGCAGTGATACATCCCCATCAGATACCGTTCGTACTCTAGGTGTCTTTGACAGTGACTTCAGCTTTCTCCAGCATATTTCTCAAGTGTGCAAATCCTGTTTCTACCATATACGTGATCTCCGTTGAATTTGGCATCACCTATCTTTATCTACTGCTAAAACAATATCAGCAGCACTAATTAGTAGCTGCCTTGACTATTGCAATTCACTACCAAGCAACATTGCTAAATGAGACTTAGCTAAACTCCAACGTTTACAAAATTGTCTAGCACATGTGGTACTCAGGGCGCCTCGTTTTTCACCATCACTACCACTACTTAAACAGTTACACTGGCTTCCTGTTACGTATCATGCTCTATCTACACAACAACCACCCTACTTGGCTAGTCTCATACATCTTTCAAATGTCCCTAGTCAGCTCAGATCATCTATTTCACAACAACTTATTGTTCGTAAAACTAAACATAAAGTAACTAAACTTGTGCAAACATGCTTTCTGTGTCGCTGCGCCTAGGGTTTCGAATGCACCCTCCATCACTTTAAAAACTTCTGAAACTATAGCTACCTTTCCCAAAACACTCAGGACATGTTTATTCCAAATTGCATTTCCACTATAAATCTTCAATGGTCCCTCATTCTGATAATGACTTGCATGTCCCTATTAATGATTATGCTTAATGATTCTGTTTTGTTTTGCCTCTGAGCTCTGGTTCCTGAAGATATAGGTGCTGTAGAAGTTAATTATTATTATTATTATGTAGCAATAGTGCACAGAAATTATGTCTATTCCTGCACGACTAGTGTTGCTAAGACTATTACTGTAAAATGCCATCATTTTGTAGCAGTTCGGATTAGCAGAAATGTTTTCATGACACAGCATCTTTGTGGACTTGCCTCTTCTATTCAATATTATGTTACTGTTAGATGAAAATACACATTGCAACAATAATTACATACATTGTGAGTTGGGACATTTGTCTCGAAATAGGATATGTACGGTATTTGTACCTCATGAAAATTGCAGCCTTTCCTTCCCGATCCAATGAATATGGGAAATAAACTGAGTATACGAACACTTGATATTCTAGTTAAATATGCACTGCATTATTGTTTTTTGCAAATGCAAATTGAACATGGTATTGTATTAACTGCATTTTTTTTGCATTGACTTTCATTGTGCAGCCCTTGATGTGCTGGAGGGATGGGGGGACACTGGGCCCCTGCAACCTAAGCACCTGCGGGAGGGTGTCCGCCGGCTACGGCACAGGGGAGCCATTCCAAACACCAAGTACAAGAGAGTCCTGCTGCGATGAACACTGGACAGTGATCTCTCGCTCTCATTCTCTCTCTCAAGTACAAGAGAGTCCTGCTGTGATGAACGCTGGACAGTGATCTCTCGCTCTCTTTCTCTCTCTCAAGTACAAGAGAGTCCTGCTGCGATGAACGCTGGACAGTGATCTCTCGCTCTCTTTCTCTCTCTCAAGTACAAGAGAGTCCTGCTGTGATGAACGCTGGACAGTGATCTCTCACTCTCATTCTCTCTCTCAAGTACAAGAGAGTCCTGCTGCGATGAACGCTGGACAGTGATCTCTCGCTCTCATTCTCTCTCTCAAGTACAAGAGAGTCCTGCTGCGATGAACGCTGGACAGTGATCTCTCGCTCTCATTCTCTCTCTCAAGTACAAGAGAGTCCTGCTGCGATGAACGCTGGACAGTGATCTCTCGCTCTCATTCTCTCTCTCAAGTACAAGAGAGTCTTGCTGCGATGAACGCTGGACAGTGATCTCTCTCAATGCTCCGCACTCCTCGTTTACTTGTGCAGTGTGCATATGGAAACATTCTGTCTTTAAAAGGCATATACAATCTACATTGTTTATAACATGCTGCTATTTTGAAGTGTTGACGATGTGGGTATGTCAGAACATCATCAAATGTATACAATAAATGTTGAGTGAGCGAGCGCACGAACGAATGAATATATAATGTATGTACATTCACCTGTAATATATGTTTGTCCAACATACATTACAGGTGAATGTTTGCTGAGATGTTGCTCTACTTAAAAGTAGTTATTATCGTATAATTCTCTTTCAATCAGTCACTGTAGTAAATGAATGTTGCAAATGATTATTCAGTTTATTTAAACATGGGTTTGTTTTTAAAACCAATTATTTAGGAATTACAATTCAATATAAAAACGCTGGTTCTGCCCTCTGGTGGTAGCAGGAAGATCATTGATGGGGGATTACCACCACAATTTGTGCTGCCATCTGGTGACTGTACTGTAATTATAAATGTTGGTTTGAAATTATTTGGACAGTGTTTGTTGTCATTTTATTTATTCATTTTAATCACCAAACATGCCAACAATTATCTAAAAGTACAGATACTTTAAAAAAGACAGTTGCATTCCCTGCACAACAACTTACTTATAGGGTCATTCCATATGAAATCAACCAGCAATATTCTTGACCCCCTCCAATTTTAATGAAATTTGGGACACTTGTGAAATTTACCTAAGCCAAATTTCAGACTTGAGTGAAATAGTTTTCGAGTTATTGCATATTAATTTTAAAAAATGGCCAACATTTTGCGTTACCTTGTAACACATGTAGACATAATTTTGGCCCTAATGGTACTAAAATGCTGGTTTTGGTCTTAAAATAAAGCTAAGACAATGTTCTATCAACTGATATTACATGGCATTTGAAAAAAATTAAAGGTAATTGACCTTGACCCAAAATGAGTAAACTCTGATTTTTATAAAATCTTATCTTTAGCAAGGTCATTGTATCAACAATGCAAAATATTAGAGTGGGACCTTGATAAGATCTTGAGAAACAGCAATTTGAAATGAGTTTTTGACAATTTTGCATTACTTCTAAGCACATAGAAATAATTTTGGTCCTAATGGTCCTAAAAGTGCTGATTTTGGTTTTAAAACAAAGCTATAACATTTTTGTATCCATTGATGGCATTATAGAAAAAATTGTTGCTAAGGTCATTGACTTTGACCTGATGTACCCAAAATGAGTAAACCCCGATTTTTAAAAAATGTTATATTTAGCAAATTAAAGTTGGGACAGTGGTAATGCTCATGCTTTAACAATAGGCTAATTGAAATGAAGCAAATTTATTACTCTATATTGTAACAATGACGGGTGTATTTGGAAGAAGAACCAACATACAAATAATCACCCAGAGATGTGCACGTTTGTAATGTGTGAATATTCCAGTCTTTACTGACATCCTCAGTGATTTAATACATAATAATATTAGCCAGTGTAACCACATTTTGTGTACAACAGTACAACTGATCACATATCTACTGTGCAAGTTTTTTGGTGGCAGTCGCTTACTGTGGGGCGCCAAGTTGGTAGGTTCAACCAGTAACAGTCGTTGAGTCCATCTTCGTCAAGACACTTGTACAGTGTGTGACTAGCAAGTCAAGGTTCCTGGGATAAACGAATGATGGTGCAGGGCTGCACGGATGAAGGAATCTGATTGTCACTTCCTCTGTGTCAGCACTAATGTCCAATACACACCCCAACCACCATTGGCTATCATATACGCATGTGACAAACCCTGTGATGTCATCAAAGCAGATGTATATATATGGGTGAGCCATCCTATACATCACTGCTCATCTTCTACGTCACATTATGTCCTCTACATCATGAATTGTTGGCCACAGTTCAGATATATGTTCATGTTTTTAGGATTCAAACACAAAATATTCTTCCATACAATTCCTCTCTTTCAGTATTCAGATCAGTCATATCATATTGTTCCAAGACGTAAGTTTGGTTTTGAGAATTATTCACTGACAGAAGTTTGCACTAAAAATACCACTCCATGAATGCTGTATATTTATATACAGTATAATAACACTGAACAAGTTGGCAAACACGTAAAAGTCATTGCTTCTGCCAGTTCATATGTATAATTCCACTGAACAATCAGTATAATCAGTATCCAACAATTCACATATCTATGTGCAAGTCATTGCCACTGTCAACTCAATTCACACCAAATATCCTTCAGTACAGTTCCTCCTACAGTGAACTCTGTCTAATTTTGACACTTCTTTGACATTACTGCTACTCTCTCCTAAGTCTACAGGTCTAAATGACAGGTATTGTATTGGATAGCTTCAATTTAACAATCTTTGCTTCTTTTGAGGCCCTCTCTTGTGCCAGCTGTTGAGAATGATGTTTGTTTGCACTGCGCATATTCAATGCAAGCTTTCCATCGACAGGGTCATGAAGAAAATCATTATTCTCGAAATAATCAACAGAGCTCTTCTCCTTGGACATCAGGGAGTATTTCACAATTTGAATACTGTTGTATGTTGCTACATTCACAAGGGCTGTTGAAGTGTTCACAAGGTTAGACATCTTGCTGAAGCTACCTTCCACCTGGGGTCCACGAAAGCAGCTCAGTAGCGCCGATACCATCTTGAAGAGTGTAGGATACTTGCCGGAGGAGGATACACCAAGTGTCCAGCCTGGTTGTACTTGTACTTTTGTTGCCTCAGGCAAAGCACCATCAATATGGAACTGCCTCACCTGTAAGTCATAAGCAAACTCCTCATTCTCAGAGCGAACATTGGTCGCCAGAGATGGCCAAGCCAACATGTAATGCATTGTCATATCTTCACCTTTCATGATAGGATAAATGCCACAGGAGTTTATTTGTGACAGGCAATGCACCACAATGGCCACATACGGATGAAGTCTGACACAGTTCAACCCACTCCATAATTACACATTCCGCATACCTACATATTTTGGCAGTAATCAGCTTGACATTAGTTAAATATCAGATTGAATAAAATAGTGTTCCAGTAAAATTGGAATGGACATGTTTACATGACATATGTTTACATGACATATGTTTACATGACATATGTTTACATGACATATGTTTACATGACATATGTTTACATGACATATGTTTACATGACATATGTTTACATGACATGTCGCTAAAATTTAAAAGAATCAGCGAGTGAACATGTAATGATGAACTGGCCGAGTGAAAGCAGTTTTGTCAAAAAGCGAAGGTCCGTATTGAGAGCAGTTTTGTGGCAAAATCACATTTCTACGGGATAAAATATTATAGCATATGATAACAGAATGTGCTCTAATATCTGTCTTTATTATTGTTTGCAATGGATGGCATTTAAACCAGTTCATATCAATTGCTCGTTCATAGGGATTACATGTCCAAGCGGTGTGCTAGATCTTGGCATCTGTGTAGAATTAGTTGTGAGTTGATAATTACAGGGCTGCCTACTTCACAAAAACAAAATCCGTAATGCCCCCCTCCCCCCCCCCCCGATATAGGTCCACTCCAGTGACCGCCTGCCCACATCACTGGCCTTTACATGAAGTAGGTGTTACATATTTGATATTTAAAAAAGTCATAAAAAGGACACATTTTAAAGTTGTGTTTGTTTAGGGTGCATGTTTGTATACATGTGTAATTTGTGTTTATTTATATGTGTCTACATTTGAGCAATGGGAAGTTATTTTTCTTGGTAGCTTTATTTGAACCTTTAATTTCTTTATAACTGGACTAAACGAAGAGACAATTGTTGCATTATTATATAGTTGCTCCTGGGCATCTCTTTTAATGTCAAGAGTTACAAGAAATTACTAATACAATAATTTACAAATAAACATCAAGTGTTTTTAATGCCCCCCTCCCTACATGTGGTAAAGGTTGCATCACACAGAAGAAACCTGCCCCAGTAAGCTTCCACAACTCAGGTGGAGGTCAACATTTCTCTGGGAATTATAATGACTTCAGTGTCCAGCAGCTAAACTGCCATTGTGGAAACAACAAGAGTCTGCTATTCACTTTACAACTGGATGTCACTCTGCTATTCATTTTACAACTGGATGCCACTCTGTTATTCACTGTACATCTGGATGCCACTCTGCTGTTCACTTTACGACTGGATGCCACTCTGCTATTCACTTTACAACTGGATGCCACTCTGCATACATGTTTGGGCCTCATAGGGCTATATTTTTAGCGAAACAACTTTTAGTGATGTGTCAACCATGCCTGTATCAAGATGTTCATCAACAGTCAACTCGGCCATTTTGAAATCTCGTCAGGGGAAATCAGAGAAATTTGAAAGTGCATCTGGACTTTTGTGAAAATAATCTAGAAGCCAATATGGGTTGTTACAAACAGGTAAACCTTCATTATAATAAAAAAAATTGATCAGTTTTAAATTTGGATCTGGACCAAGATGCTACAAAATAAAGTCTTTTAAGATATTATTTTTGGGTAGTTGAGTCAAGTATGTTATTAAAAATGTAATTAATTATCATTTTTAAACTCTACTTCCTGTCTAGCAAACACATCCACAGAAAAATAGAAACCCAAAGGCAAACATATGCATGCAGCAGTATAAGTGTTCATCAATATGTGCAGTAACAAAGGGATTTACGAAGTAGAGGAGTATTTGACTCTGAGACAAGGTCAACATAAAGATCAGTTAAGACTCATTAGACAACAATCAATACTGTCCTTTTGACCAGAATGATCAATACTTGTTAGTCACTAGTTGCAAGGGGAGCTTGGGCATGGCCTCTGGGGTAAACGCTTAATTAAGTGCTTGAATGCAAATTTACTGGCATATTCCTTGTACAAGAGATTATAAATATGCCAGTGCTGAAAGGGTTCCTGATTTGGGAAGTTCAATATGTTAAACATGCATACGCACACTACAGTATGAATAGTTATGAATATTTAACTTATCATCTTCTAAATATGAGGGATAGGAATCTTTCGGTTTTTTTTCGGAAAAAAACAAATTAAGATACTATGGCTTAGATGGCAAAACTCTTCTTTTATTTAAAAGCTATTTCAAGAACCATAAACAGTATACTGAATTTGATGATACTACATCTGAAACTTTACTCATTAACATTGGAGTACCACAAGGGTCCATCCTTGGACCACTATTATTTACTATATATATATAAATTATTTCTCACAAGCCAGCCAAATGTTTAACTTTATGCTGATGATACCACTTTATTTAGCACTATTGAAACTTTCAGTGATAGTGTGCAAAACAAAAGTCAAGAATGTGTAATAAATGAAGAACTCCTCAAAATAGTTGAGCGGCTTAATATTAATAAGCTATCACTAAATAAAAGTAAATGTAAATATGTGACCTTCCCAATGCCAAACAAAACTACACAGACATTAATTCTCAAAATAGATAATAATATAGATATTGAGAAAGTGGAAGAATTTTACTTCTTAGGCTTAAAACATGTGCTACCTTTAGAAATTAAAATTATTTTATACAATGCATTGATATTACCTCATATTAATTACCTGGTACTGTATTACGACATGGGGAAATCAAGGAAACAGATTAGTGAAAATAAAAAAGAAAGGAGTACGAATTATGACATAAAGCAAATACAATTCACACACAGAACCACTTTTTTAAAAACTCAACACACTAAAAGTAGAAGACTTACTAAAATTACAAGAACTTTAATTTTCTTACAAATATAGACATCAAAATCTACCTGTCTACTTATTAAATTGGCAGATAACCCCAAATGTCAGCATACACAAATATAATACTCGGAGAACAACTGAACAACATACTTCCAGAACTAAACATGCATTTGCAAAACAATCTCTTAAATACAACTTACCATATGTTATAAACAATATCCCTGATTCAGTTATAGACAAGATAGTGACTCATAGTTTGAAAGGCTTGTGACACTGGATCTTGGTTCTTATCTAACATCCCAGAACTGAAACCCCAGCACTGACACTGGCAGAATACTTAAAACATGTAGTTAGATATAATAAGTACAACTTATATCAAACTGATGACATAATTATATTATAAAACTGATGCGGTAACAATTATATTATAATGAGCCCTATAACATCAGCAGGAGCTGTGTTCCCCGGGGAAGCTGTGTTCCCCGGGGAAGCTGTGTTCCCCGGGGAAGCTGTGTTCCCCGGGGAAGCTGTGTTCCCCGGGGAAGCTGTGTTCCCCGGGGAAGCTGTGTTCCCCGGGGAAGCTGTGTTCCCCGGGGAAGCTGTGTTCCCCGGGGAAGCTGTGTTCCCCGGGGAAGCTGTACTCAGCTTGACTTGATTAATTGCCAAAGCCATGACATTCACATTGCATAGTAAAACTGGTTGTCACTGGCTTACCGGAAATGATGGCCAAATATAGTGCACCTGGTGACCCACAAGCCTAGATAGTAGGTAAATATTTACCTCTGTTAGCAGCTGGTTGAAGTGGTTTGATGACTTTGACAGTGATCAGTGTTGGACTTGATCTGGGAGAAGAGCTAATTGGTGTTCATGTTGGATTGTCCCTTGAAGGACAGCTGCCACTGTAATGGATTGTGTAATGCTAATGGTTTCTGGATCTTCACATTTAGTTAATGAAGAGATATGCACCCTGTAATTACATATGCCTAGGAATCGAGAGGGGCCCAATATTTTTGGTGGGTGTATGGTGTCCCACGAACAGACCTGGGACCGAGTACATTTTCACGAGTAAAGTACGAGTACATTGGTGATGGCTGAGTACAAGTACATTGCTCAAAGCTGAGTATGAGTATGAGTACATTTCCATGAGTACGGGTACATTTTGTATGATATAGTAACTCTGTATAGTAATAATGTATTTTAAGTATAAAACACTGTTAAACACTGTAAATTAATTTATATAATTCAGGAAGAGTTAACTATGCAATGCAAGTTGATCAGACTTTTTCATGAGGAAAACCATAAAACCTCTTTACAAATGGGGGTTGCATTCCATTCAAAGGTGTGATTCATATTCAAATGCAAATGTTTAGGGTATGCATTCAAATATGGGTTAAAATGTATTTAAATTGAAAATACTATTCAAAATACATTTTATAGCACAGCATAACAAGGGAAAAGAAATATGACCATTAAATATATATGACTCAATGAACACTGTTAGGCATGTTGTGGCTGGCAGTGACCACAAGTACACAACTAATGTTTGCTGAGAGGGTGGATTAGCACCTGCCAATGTCCAGGTCTCAATATCCCCTTTGTACTTTAACCACACTACAAATTGGCACCAGACAATACTGGTGCAGGCTGTCTGACTTGAGTCACCAAACTTCATAAGAAGAAGACTCAGCTGGCAGTACTAAGCACTGTCAGTTGTGAGAGCAACAAAGGCATTTTATGGCTAACTGATGAATGACCCTTTCCTTATGGGCTTACTGGATTTCCTGGCTTAATTAAACAAACACAAGGATTATGGCCTGGACTGGTAGCTAGTACAACTATGGATATGAAATAGGGGAAATAATCAAAAGATGCTTTCTTTTGAAGCGAAGCCTTTGTGGCTTCAGTGCATTCAATGTGCAGAAAAGTGATCCATGGTATGAATTTGTGAAAATTCATCAATACCAAGTAAAAATGAAACCGCAACTACTAAATGTAACAATAATAATTATTACAAATCAAGGGCTATTACATTGCAATTAATATCATGGTTATTGCAATAGAATTTACATTATAAAAGTGTTTTTAATGATCCTATATTAGAAAATATAGGAATTTGAGATGCATTTAAGATCATAATTTTTTTTTTATATATATATACATATGCAGGTATTACAATTTGCTACCATACTTTTTGAAATTATTTTTGTAGTTGTTAATGATTTGATAAAATAAGAAATTAAATCATTTTCACAATATCATATTGAAAAAGAACTCAGATGTATTTGTAATGTACTCATAAAATCTGAGTACTTTGAACATGAGTATGAGTACGAGTACATGACCATAATTTCTACGAGTATGAGTACGACTACGAGTATTTCAAAACTGTACTCGAGTACACGAGTACCGAGTACTTCGGCCCCAGGTCTGCCCACCAATGTGTTTCACAGAAACCAAATTCTCCCCTCCCTCACTAATATTCAACAGCTTCCAACACTTATGTTAATTACATGTTTCTTTACACATCAATATTATTGTGTAGGATATATTTGCAGAAATCTATTTGCAGAAATAGAGAAAAAGAAAGAAATGGAGATGGGCAGGAGACCTTGCCAGAACTAAGGACAACAGGTGGACAAAGATAACAACAGAATGGAGACCAATGACAGGTTCTCGAAGTCAGGGACGACAAAAAATTTAGATAGAGAGATGAAATTGTAAAGTTTGCTGGCATGACATGGATGAAAATGGAACGGACAGAAGTAAATGGTACCAGCTTGGGGAGGCCTTCGCCCTGCAGTGGGCTGACAATGGCTGAGATGATGATGATGATTCCACATTAAACTTTCAGACACAAGTACAGAGTCAGAGCATTCCTCTGTCAATCTGCCTCTCTGCCCCCCCCCCCTCCATCCATCCGTCCCTCCCTCAATCCCTTTCACTCTCCCTCCTCCCAAAACATTGCCAGACATCCGCCACAGCCTAGCCAGACTTAGATGGATCATTGTAGGACAATAGTGTCCCTGTCAACTGCCACCTGGAACGTGGCACTAGAGTAGGCCATACTATGTCTTGTAGACAACACATCTGTCACCATTTTCTCACTCCAACAGAGCTGAACAATCATTATCATCACATGATAAAGTGTGTCTCATGATATAGTTGAATATGCAGTTTTTTTCTTCAAAATGCCAGTTTTTCTTAATCAACCAAACACACAGATGTTGAGATGTTCTTGTGGGAAATTAGGGCCTCTTTCCCAAGAGTTGAGTTTTGTTGTGGTTACTGTTATTACATCATCATATAGATAACACTATAGTCCAGGAGACTAAGAGGAGACCAAACAGAAGTGCTTAAAATAGTGAATGGCTATGATGATATTGATAGGAATATATTCTTGAAACTTCAAGAAGACAGTAGCACCAGAGGACACAAAGCAGCATTAGTTAAGGAACAGTGTATGTTGGATATGAGAAAGTACTCATTCTCACAGAGGGTGATAAATTAATGGAATCTGATAAAGGCTGGCTATGCATAGATAATAACATTGTTGGACTCTTGATAAGCCTATGGCTTCCTTGTCTACTTGCCATTTGGAACTTGTATTTTTGGATGACAATCTTGTTAATTATTATATTAAAAGAACTGGGCACTGTGGGGAGAAAGTGGAGATATGTGGAGAGTCGGTCATACAGTACTTTCTGGAAGGAAGGAATCACGTGAGGCTGGGGAGATGTGACGAGGCAGGTTATATGTGGAAGATTTGGATAAGAATTGGATATGTTTTGGCAGTATTTGTGCTACTTTATCATAGTTTGGCTTAGGTAGTGGCCATTATTCTACTAAAAAATGCTGCCTATTGTGTAACACTTTTGTCACTGGAATAAATACATGAAGTGAAACTATCTTGTTCAATACAGTTAACATGACTGCTGCACCGTTAAAACTTCATAGTTGCTAATTATAACCTGCTGTTTTATTCCTGTTAATTCCCTCGAGCAGTGTAACTAGTCCAGTCTCCTGACACAACACTAGTCCCTGTATCACAATAGTTTGGTGAAGTCATCTGTGCAATACACCATAGGTCTTGTACCAAACAGTCAATTTCCCTGTTGACGAACAACATTTCCTGCGAGTCCTGGTAAACTGATTTATAAACAATTATTAACTAACTCTCTCTATATCAGATTAGGGGTGGATCTAGGCTTGTTGGCAGGGTTTATATATGTTGTTTGTTCTACTTACGAATGGGGGGGATGGGACAACACGTATCGTTCTACTTACACAAGGGTTAATATTAGCCGGCTGCTAATACTTCAGTCTTTACATTGACACTAGTCCCAATGTAGGCCTATATACCTTGTCATTTACCATAATATTTGCCATGGACTCAGGGGGGTCTAATACCCCCTCCCTCCATGGCCTGGGGGTCTTCAGACCCCTAAGACCCCCCCTGTATCCGCTGCTGCTATAATTTTATGGCTGACATATTGGGCAAGTGTTTCCGAAATTAGGATGAACAAAATCAAGAACAATAAAGTTTATTTTGACCCCAATATTTTGACCCCAACATACAGTATGGATAATATCAAATTAATATAAACAGTAAGTGAATATACCTATATGTATATTCATATGTACAAGTACCAAGTAATGTTATTAAAGGGGCAGTGACTCCTATTAAGACATTACAATAGCTCTCATAGAAGCCACACAAATTATTTATTTATTAACTCATTTATACAAATGAAGTGCTTATGTGTAGTAGAAGAAATATTTTCATACCCATTCAATATCTTAAAAACTTCAATCTGATCTCGTCTTAACCTCCTTGTCTCTAGAGTTGTTAAACCACATTCTTTCAGGCGTTCTTCATAACTAAGGTCTCTCAGTTCTGGAATCATTTTAGTTGCTCTCCTTTGTATGCGTTCATAGCAATATATACGTACATATACATATGTACATATACATATGTACATATATATATATACGTACATATACACATGTACATATATATATATATAAACACACACGCACGCACGCACGCACGCACGCACGCACGCACGCACGCACACACACCACATGAATTACTGATTTGATCGAATTTGATAGCATGTCGAACAGTTTAGTATATACATATCTAAATATTTTTGCAATAGATTATTTTTTGCATAATTTATAAAACCTCAAAAATTCTGGGTTCCAATCTTCTCTATTTCAGGGGTACTGTTAATGACATGTGGCAAGCTATATCTAAGACATTTTTTGGCAAATTTGTGTTTGGTTCTGAATGAGTATAAATCAGCTGTACTCCTTATGTTATAATTGTGTATATAAGCATTTGGTGTTAGTTTCCAGTTCAATAAGTAGGCAGGTAAGTCTTGATGCTTGTGCTTAAAATAGAATATTAGTTCATGCAACATTAATGTCATCTATTTTTTTAATATAATTTTTTTTTTAAAGTGGCACAGTATGAGAATTGTGTGTATTTACTTAAGGTTAAAATTCGCATAGCTTTCTTTTGTATTTTCAGCATTCGGCTACCTTGGTATCCCCACCCCATAATACAATATTTAATACGAGATAAAATTAATGTATTATATAAGAGGATTTTAATTTCTAAAGGTAACACATACTTTAGTCTGTTTAAGATGCCAACAATTTTGGAACACTTGTTTGATATTTTTCAGTGTTTTTTCAAATTTAAATATGTATCTAAAATCAGTCCTAAAAGTGTTATTCTTCCATTAGTTCTATGTCTGTATTTGATGGTGTTAAATAAGGTGGTGTTGTCGGCATACATAATAAAGTTAAACATTTTACTAGCTTTTGGAAAATCATTAATATATATTATAAATAACAAGGGACCAAGGATAGGGCTTTGTGGTACCCCAATTGTGATAGGTAAAATATCAGAACTTTGAATTGATTTGCAACATAATTGTTTTTAAAAGAAAATGTTTTATTTGCATTATTTTTGAAAGAATTTCATTTATGATTTTGCAAGTATGTCATTTTTATATCGGTTAAAGCTATGGTTAAAGCTTAATTTGAAATATTTTTTTGGCAGCGAAAATGTTTTGATGAGCACTATTAAGTTTTCATATCTGCACCTTATCCCTGTCAAAGCACTAGTCTACTATATTTATGATACTACAGCCTTACTGCTTGAATTCCTTTACTTCCCAATGGATACAATTACCTTATACTCGCAACTTTCAGGTACTATATTCAAATAAACAGGAAGTGTCATGTGGAATTGCGGGCTGGTTCCTGTAATTTTGCTCTAAATGGTTTTTCGATGCTACAACTTGTTTGCGATAGTTACCATGGGTACATCATCAATTAGTGCATTCCTAAGGGTGTTGCTTTGATTATTTAACTTGTCAACAGCTTCTAAAGGAGGTTTTTTAAACAGCGATTACGTATGTTTTGGTGGGAAATGCCCAAATTTTTTCCAAGTTGATTGTGAGGTTATAATGAGGAGTTGCCTAGCTACACAAATAGTAAGTGGTAAAATGCAAGAAACAGATAGACCCCCAACAGAGATAACAACACTATGATGTTTTGGGTGCTGGTAGCTGTCATGGGTCATTCAAATCAGGGTACAATAACATGTTATGCACTAGAACCTAGACAATGGGGCTTGTAAAAAATAAAATTTAATGGAGTTGGCATTGCACACCTTTGTGCAATTCATTCTAAGTGCTCGGGCCTGGCTACGAATCCTTAATCAAAACTTTTTACATGTATTGTAACTGGATACGTCCTCACAATATGAAGAGTTGGACGGTCAAAGTCTTCAAAATGAGAGCAATGAAATGTCTAGTTTTCATTTCATGAGAAATATCCAGTGCTGAAATGTCGATATCCCTCCATGTGGTGAGGTATGTTTATCTTATTCATAAACTAAATAACAGTCTAACATACATTCAAACTGTGTTGATACACCTATTCAAATTTGTTACAAATTCAAGAAAATAATGCTCACAAATGTAAGAATAAGCAACAAGTAACAGCGCTCACATAAACACAAGTAACAACGCTCACATAAACACAAGTAACAACGCTCACATAAACACAAGTAACAACGCTCACATAAACACAAGTAACAACGCTCACATAAACACAAGTAACAACGCTCACATAAACACAAGTAACAACGCTCACATAAACACAAGTAACAACGCTCACATAAACACAAGTAACAGCGCTCACATAAACACAAGTAACAATGCTCATATAAACACAAGTAACAATGCTCACATAAACACAAGTAACAGCGCTCACATAAACACAAGTAACAACGCTCACATAAACACAAGTACATTTTCCATCTTTATTTCTTTGTCTGTGTTGGTGCTGTTACTACAACCGTGGAATAAGTAATTATTAATCGTGTAAATCACTACCACTCAACCACATTCAACACAGAGCACCATTGGGGAATTTAAGTGGAAACCCATCATCCCATACACTGATAACCCTGGCAACTTGTTCTTATGGCCCCATGCGTTTGCAACATGCCCAAGTTTGTGCATTTAACCATTACAATTAACAGAACATAACATTACGTCTGTTCCAAGTCTGTGTGCCTGGTAAAAAAATTTAAAACATCAGCCATGGTCGGGTTTGATTATGACTGTAATCAACAGTAATGATTACATTATAACCTGTAATTGTACAAATTATATAACATGTGTAATCAACAGTACGTTATGTAAAAATGCAATCAATTGCAGTACAATTAAATATTATTTATAAATACATTTAACAAAATGTTCAATACACAACTTCTAATGCAGACACAAATGTGTACTCTAACTCTGAGTACTGATGAAATTCAATCAATGTTTTTATTTTACTAGGACCTTTATCAGATGTAGGGGGATAACATAATCACAATATAATTTATATAATGGTATTGTCATAGTATTTACAGTTACCACATATTTGTTGAGCCAAAACATTTTTTTTACGCCATGTAAAACAAATATAGCATTGGTGGCATCAATGTAGTCGGCTCATAATACAGTCCAATATTAATTGCTTATTCATAAACTATCTCCTTCAAATTCAACCAGACATAATCAGAAAAGTAAGCCACCCATGACATCTTTCATAACAATAATCATACAAAACATAACTGATAATACCAGAACCAGTGAACATAGTAAGAAGTAACTGAAAATATTAATATCATATACAAAGAAATCATAATAACAAAATAATCACAATTATAGGTTGCATTGAACCGTTGCATCAAAGGTCTGTGTAAAACTTAAGGGTACCAAGTTTAAACATCTTGCATTGTTTGGGCAACATAATTCATTTCTACAGCACAGTTTCATTCAGGAATCAATAAGACACAATACAACAAAACAAAAATATTGTAGAGAAACCAGCCGGGTAAGAAACAATTGGCAAAACAGTTAACAGTACGAGAGCACACATTATTCCAACTAGTATACAACAGCATTACTCTACTTATTCAACATTAGCATGAACACACATAAGATTAACATACATACAAACAATCCTGGAAAAGGAGTATCAATATGTGTAAACACAAAATGAATGCGGAAATGCAGAACAATTGCCATTTTGGTAGTTCACTTATCTCATTCAGTGGTTATCTGACATTTCACACAAACAAAACAAAATTGTTTAGAAAACTAACCACCTGTGTTGTACCTTTGTACACATATTTATGAGCTATACATGATCTACACCAATACTGGTCTGTTGAAAATATCTTCACAGTAAATAGTTATCCTGAGATCATTTTAAATTGCTGTCCTCTATTTAAACATAATCTTTCTTTAGCTCTATTTGTGCATATTAAGCTTGGTGTACTGTGTTCTAAAACATGTTGAAATCTTGTTTAGCTAATTTCCATAAAAAATTTGCAAGCCCAAATCTTGTACTGCCACCTGCCATCTACTATGACATCCATAATAATGCAACAGATTACAGTTAAAAGTGTAAATGCTTAGGAATCTTTCTGGTAGAAAAACGCATGCCACAAAAATGTCAAAAAAATTCCAAATGCTAGTGAAAAAACCCACTAGTGGTTTGTTAGGTGTGAAATATTGTGCATTTAAATTCATCTGTATCAACTTAAGTAGGAAACTTTCGTTGTGTACAAATAAAGATAATTATCAAAATTATTGATTTATGTGAATATGATATGGCTATGGTTTTGTCAACAAATAAGATATTTGTGATAGATATGATCTACCCTTCTATAGATTCTATGATTAAGCTGTCCAACTATTTACCATTTACTTAATCTATTGCAGAAAAGATGCCACATAATTAAAGACCACCAAGAAAGACCATGGTCCACAATAAGTCTTCCAATTAAAGTGTTGTCTAAAAAGTCTGCAAGTAAAGCTGAAACAACCATCCATCTATCCATGCTAATGGTGATACTCCTACAACCTATGTCTACGTCCTCTCTTCACTTTTCTTTCTTATGCAGAACCTGACTGTCGACAACCGACAAAGCAATGCCGAGCTGCGCCGCGTAGTAGGTCGACATGATAGCGATGTGGCTGTATGGCACTGGGAAACGGAACTTGTTAACGGAGATGACGATGTCCGAGATGACGAAGCAGATGGCGCCCATGCAGCTGCACAGCTTCGTCCACGTCCAGAGGTCATCGAAGAACTGGACGCGCGCGACCGCACGCCACACCATGGTGAAGATAAGTAGACTGTAGGCGGCGCCGAGGTACACCATTGCACCCTGCATTCCAGGCAGCATGTAGGTGTACATGACCACTGCCAAGGTGGCACAGACCGTGCCGGCGTACGGGTTGAACGGCTTCAGTCCGAAGGCTGAGGTATACATGAGTTGTGCAAGAGCGAACATAACAATGCCGCACATGAAGTAGCCGCTATGCTTCCACACGAGGAATGCATCGCCAATGCATGAGAAGATCAAACCGAGGAGCACCTTGCGCGAGTACGCATACGCCTCCGAGAAGTTCATACCATGAAGAAGTACGAAAATCATCAGCGAGATGATCGGTAGACATTTAACAACGCAGTAGAAGACTGATGAAAGACTTGAGCCATTTCCAAACAGCACGAAGAAGATGGCAACTGTCTTGAAGAACGGAACAAGCTTCGGACCGACGCTCTTCAACTGTGGTGAGAAGAGAAGAGGCTGTTAACATATCTTAAAGCATTAGCCATATCTCAAAGCATTAGCCAGATCTTAAAGCATTAGCCATGTCTCAAAGCATTAGTTGGACTGTGTATGTAACAACACAGGGATGGAGACGATTCCAGAAACAACGTGTGGAGCAGAGGAATTGAAATAAAGGAACTGGTTTGATGGAAGCAGTATTGTGATGCAGTGTTATTACAAAGGCCAAACCAGACAACACTAACTTGTGTAACCTTACGATTAGAGTAGGTTTTTTCTGAAAAGCTTCCCTATTTTGTCTGACCAGCTCGATTTGGATTTTCTAATAACATAAAATGGGTTATATATGGTATACATGTTGTCATATATTAATTAATACAAAGTGCACTGCCTAAACAAGAGGAAGGAACAACGACCTGATCTGATCTAAGCTGTTATTATTTTCAACTTTCTTCATGAGATACAAAATGCGTTGTCCTTCTGTCATTTAGAATCGTATCATACTGGCATTTACACTAGAACATCTACTTACAATATGAGTTTTTGTTAGACATTTTTCTTGTTAACATCTTACAAATGTAATGTATAGGATGGCAGAACAGTCATAATTACTTGCTAGATAATCATGGTTATATCCATATTGAGCAATGGCACACATTTCCTTCAGATTTCATTACAACTAGTTCAACAGACATGACTGCAATTTGTTTATTTTGTCACTAACATTCCATGGCAAAGAATGAATAAAATGACAATGACAGAGTCAATGTACCGGGAGACAAATAAACTAACAGGCCAACTGTATACATACCGAAACAGTAACACAATATTCACCAAATCTGACACTTCTGCTGGTTTTGTCCACTAAATATGACACCAAGTTGAAACATGCCAACTTAATTAAAAGTACCCCACTGTGGCCACAGGTGGATGACCTGACAGATGAGGCTGTCGCAGTGGTGCATACTGTACCACTGAAGAGGACAACAAGCAATGCATTATATGTATATAAATTATATATACCTCAGTAGCATATTTAAGGTCAACTCCAGCCATTGACATGAAATTCTGTATAAACAAATCCGTACACATATTTATTTTCATTGGTTTACCTGCCTATAGCATTCCTATTCCAATCATTCCTATTCCGATCGAATGTCACCATCTACCAGGCTACAGAATATACCTACATGAAACAAGTGGACTCTAGGTCTCTAAGGAGTCTATGAATATCATCAAAAGAATATACCAAAATATTCTAATACAAGCAACTATACAACACATTGCTTCCACATAAACTAAATTGACAAATCCAATATTTATACAAAGTAATTAAGAGGATATTAATAATAACCTAATGAATACTGCATACACAGACCTCATTATACATTCACGCATCATTAAGCTGTTTGCATCCAAACTGAATATTTATAAAATTATTCATTAAATGTTCTGTACTTCTCACATTAGTGCATAATGTCAAGGGTGATATATATATATATATAATATATATATATATATATATATATATATATATATATATATATATATATATATATATATATATATATATATGTACAGAACATTTAATGAATAATTTGATAAATATTCAGTTTGGATGCAAACAGCTTGATATATATATTATATTATATATATATATATATGTATATATATGTATATATATGTATATATATATGTATATATATGTATATATATGTATATATATGTATATATATATATATATATATATATATATATATATATATATATATATATATATATATAAAATATATATGTATATATGTGATTAATAGCATACGTTCATAAATGTGCTGAACTGAAGGTATACGCATTCTTCACAGCAATAATAGCTTATAAATGTTTTGCATGAAAGGAACACTACACAGCAAGAGTAACTTATACATTAAATGTGCAGGAAACAAATCCAAATCAATTTACATAATAATTAGCATATAGTAGTCGTTGACAACAGGTGTGTGTGGATATACACAATGATACATTGCGTATTTTTAGGCCATGAAAATTAAGTCATTCAGTGCAGAATGCGAATTACACTGGTAATTACCCTAGTGTTAAATAAAAGGGGTAACGCCCCCATCACAGAAGCCAACAAAGACATATGGAACAACACTGAACAATGCCTGTCGTTTGAAAGCAGTTGACACCTGTTACCATGGTTGACCTCCGTACCAATGGACAACTTGGTGATCTGATGTGTGGTGACAATTAAACATGTAGTTGACCCCCCTATTATTATGTCTACATTTTACTAATGTATTATCTAAAAAAAATATAATCATTCCATCCAGGCTATCAGTTGGCTAAGATACTCTTTTGGTTAAACTGGTTCATGATAATGATGTTTATTTCTGCTACAACAACACATCTGTGTAAGTATTACTGTGGGTGTAACTTGTGTCACAACAACACATCTGTGTAAATATTACTGTGGGTGTAACTTGTGTGTTTCAGTACAAATGTAAAATTACAAAATTTGCAATTAAACATTTTATTTGATCATTTTTTACATACGATAACGAAATCAAATGGTGAGTTCAGACGTTTGTTGCAGGGTTGTTTGATTTAAATCATTGATTTAAATCGCTCCAAATTTTTTTTTAAATCATTGATTTATTATTTTTTTGACTTCCGTTTTTTTTAATCGCTGATTTATATGAATTTAACACAAATAATTGTTTACAAGCATCGAGATCAACAAAGTTTTGTGTTTTTTAATACAAAAGCACAAAGTGCGCACACTTGTTTAGCTGTATTGACACCAAATAGCCTGATAGTAAAATACTTTATGACATTGTGTATACCAGATTTCAAAAAAATCAAATAAATAAACAAAATCCGATTTAAATAAAAAAATCTTTTTTTTTTTCAACCCTGGTTTGTTTGGTGTATTAGGTGTTATTGTATAACACAGTTCTGAAACCACAAACCCCATGGTGTAATCAATAACGAAGTGTGCAGACATGCCCCATGGTGCGAACATGCCCCATGGTGCGAACATGCCCATCTTCCCCTCTTATAACATGTTTGTAGTTTATGTGCATGTATGGTGCATTTCTAAAAAAAATTACTTTTACTGGATGCAAGATAGAAATAAACTCTACAGAGATCTCTATTAAATATTGACTACCATGGTAAACATGGTTACAGGGCCAATAATCAATATCCTTTAATTGTCTGGGCCAGGTGACTTGGAAGAGTTTAATTTGAACAGCTGTTCAATTATCATCAAAGTCATCATCTATGTCGCGGATGTCACTTAAATATATGACAATACTCTTCATGGGAAATATTGGAAATGAGATCTGTGTCTTCCTCATTCAATATGTTGCTAGGAAATCATTTCCGGCCACCTCTATGTAACACCCAGATGCAGTGTCACCAGTTTTCATTTTAGGTTGCCAATCGATTCTTTGGTTTTTATCTTGGCTCCAACCATATAATGTGCAGACAGTTTTGTGATTTGTTCTTCCTTCAACAGCCACTTTCCATCTAAACACACTCGTTGCACAGCGACATACCCACTTAACTCTGGCATACGCAGAATAGTTCTTCCCATCTCTCATTAGCAATTCAATCTCCTTTGGCAAATGCACGCATATCATGAGGCATGTGTGGCTTTCTTCTGACATTTATTGTAAATGTCAGAAGAAAGCCAGGCATGTATTTTCATGAGATCATCAAAAGTGTCCAACCTTCAAAGGCTTTCAGGTTCTGAAGCTTTTGCAAGTCATGAGTCTTGTCATCTTGTAATAGTCTCCTTTATTATGCAAGTGCTTTATTATGCTGTACCAATTTAAAGAGCATCCAGTGGCTGGCTATTGTGCCGAACCATGGCTGCAAGGTAAGCTAGTGTGTGACTTGGCTTGACCTCCCATCTGCGAGATTCTAGATACGCAACTGAGAGCAGCATTGATGGGGCAACTTTACAAACATTAGCAAGATATTTAATACATATATTCTCTTTATTTGTGAAAACCGATTCGAATATGTCAGGACTATAACTAGCTGCACCAGTGTTTGTGCATGGAGAAAATAGGTTACAACAGAAAATGCTGCTTTTGCACGTGTACATGGGGAGGAAAATATTTTACAGCAGAAAGTGGAAATTCATCCATTATTTCCCACAGTTGTCGTTCTCTGTGTCTCTCTATGTTATTAATAAATTGATGTCAACTACCGGCACGCACTTGCACAGATACACCAAGCGGATAATATTTGACGGCAGACAAATTTTAGCACAACGGAAATTGTCAGAAACTACCATTTGTCAATAAACACAGAAAAGAGCATTAAAATCAAGAAATTGTAATTACGACTAACTGCATGTTCATCTGTATCAATATAAACGATACCAGGGATAATTGCTGGTTATATAAGGTTACTCTTTGTGACAAAAACAGGCAAATATGCAAAAAGGTCACAAATTTCTTCCTTGAAGTAAACAAAATGGGAAATAATATAGATTGCAACTTTGTTCCTCATACCTCAAGGCCTAAACAAAATATTATTGAATTCCTCTGACTCTGGTAAAAGAAGTGCATTGGTAGGTATTAAAAGTGTGAATGTGGTGAAATGGAGATGACTGAAGATAAATATTATTGATTGTACAACTGCTCATGTATAAATATTATTTAAATATAACTAATAGTTACACTTATGTAATTGTACAATCACTATTTTTTATTTTCACATATACTACTTACTCCATCCAGAGAGTGAATCAAGTAAAATAGGCAGAATGTCAAACTTTATCAGTAATCAATATTTTTTTCAATATTGGACATCACATTACTTTCAGAATTGTAATATAAATTATAATATATATAATTATCTATTTCATTTATCTACATCTATTTTATTTAGCTTTTATAAGTATACTGGTACAGCTGATTTTTTTCTCACACATTTGGATTTGTCATTTTTTTCAGAATAATTTGTGAGACTAAATTTTACTGTAAAATTATCTATTCTAAATGTATTGTCTCACATTCAAGTTGTTTATGTAAGAAATCTGTTGGATGTTGCTGACACTGTCAGTTTCAGCCAGTGGAAACTGTCATACAGTTTCCTCCACTTCGCACAATGCAATCTTGATTTATTTGTTACTATTAACCATATCGTTATTACTATTACTGAGGTGTTAATTATCACTGAATATCAATTAACTATTTTTCTGATGGATTTGCCAATTGAATCCAAGTGCTTTAGTCAGCTTGCTAATCCAACCTGATCAGCCTACTGTTTTTTTAAATAAATATTGTCTGAATAACGGCTTAGCCAGTGTGACAGTGTATTGTTTATAGCTATCATGCATATCATATGGCAACATACAAACAGTGTCAGTGGAAAAAAACTGATTTGTTTTGGTTGGTAAGTTTGCAACACTTATTTACTTATGTCATCCACTTAACAAGATTTAACAAGATTTGCCATCCAAGCCAAAGGCCCAGATGGCAAGTGGACAAGGAAGCCATTGGCTTATCGAGAGTCCAACAATGTTCACCTACTTATAACCCGCCCTCCTGAGATATGTGTCAACCTTGTTTTTAAACATATTCACGCTGCTAGCAGTTACACAATCTGTAGACAATTTGTTCCATTCATTTATTGTCCTCTGTGAGAACGAGTGCTTCCTGATGTCCAATCTACATTGATCCTTTACTAATTTTACCTCATGTCCTCTAGTTCTGCTATCCTTCTTGAGTGAGAAAAACATATTTCTATCAATAATTTCATACCCATTCAATATCTTAAAAACTTCAATCTGATCTCCTCTTAACCTCCTTGTCTCTAGAGTTGTTAAACCACATTCTTTCAGGCGTTCTTCATAACTAAGGTCTCTAAGTTCTGGACTCATTTTAGTTGCTCTCCTTTGTATGCGTTCAAGCGTATCTATATCCTTCTTACGATATGGTCTCCATGCTTGTATACAGTATTCTAAATGAGGTCTAACTATTGCTTTATAAAGAGGTATAATTAACTTTTTTCCCTTGTATGTTATGTTTCTTCTAATCAATCCAAGAATTTGATTACCCTTTGAAGCTGCAATACCACACTGCTCTGAAACTTTCATATCAGCGCTTATTGTAACTCCTAAGTCCTTTTCTTTTACAGTAGTACCCAGAACAGTATCTCCCATTTTATAGTTTACATTCAAGTTCCCATGTCCTGTATGTAGGCATTTACATTTCCCAAAATTGAACAGCATCTGCCATTTCTCAGACCATTTCACTAATCTGTCTAGATCGTTTTGTAAATGTTGTTTATCACCATCAGTATTAACCTTTCTAAACAGTTTTGTGTCATCCGCAAATTTCAGTACGTTACTTGTTATACTGTCGTCCAAGTCATTGATATAAATTAAGAATAATATAGGTCCTAGTACTGACCCTTGAGGTACCCCACTCAAAACCGATTTCCAATTTGAAACTTCTCCATCTACTACAACTCGTTGTCTTCTGTCAGTCAGCCATTGTTCTATCCAGTCAGTTATGCTATCCCCGATACCATGGGCTTTTAATTTAAGTAGCAATCTTTGATGTGGCACTTTGTCAAAAGCTTTCTGAAAATCTAAGTAGATAATATCTACTGGCGATCCCACGTCTATCCACTTAGTGATTTCTTCCAAAAAACATAACATATTTGTTAAGCATGACCTTGCTTTAAGGAATCCATGTTGAGATGAATTTAATAATTTATGCTTAACGAGGAAGTCCACCATATGGTCTTTAATTAACCTTTCTAATAATTTACAAATCACTGACGTTAAACTCACTGGTCTGTAATTCTCTGACTTATTTCTCGAACCCTTTTTAAATAATGGTATGATGTTTGCTTCTTTCCATTCAAACGGAACAACTCCCTCTTTTAATGACAAGTTGAATACTCTTGCAAGTGGTATACTGATTTGATCTACTGTTTCCATTAGTAATTTTGGAGGAATCCCATCCACTCCCGGTGATTTGTTATCCTTCATTGCCCTTATTTTCTTAGCTACCAATTCTGGAGTTACAACTAACGGTCCTAAACATTCAGATTTAGCCCCCTGAAATTTAGCATCAGCAACTGGTAATGAACTAATATCTTCCTTGGTAAACACTGAACTGAAGTAACCATTTAGGTCTTCCGCCATTAAAAACCCCTGTGATATTATATTTCCAGCACTGTCTTCTAGAGGTCCAACCTTGTCTTGTACGTTTTGTTTACTCCTGACATATGCATAAAAACTCTTGCTGTCATTTTTTATGTTACATGCCAGTTTTTGCTCATAGCTTCTTTTAGATTGTCTGATTTCAGTTGTAGCTGCATTAAGTGCCTCTTTGTATTTTGCAGTCTTCTTCCTTTCTGGTACGCCTATAAACCCTCCACATAGTTTGTTTTAGCATTATTTTTCTAATAGCCTCTTTTGACAAATGTTTCTTTCTACACCGTTTTCCTTGTTTTCGGAAGGGAACAAATTTATCGATGATACTCTCAATTTCATATTTAAGAATGTTCCAGCATTCAATTGCGGTCTTATTCATCAGCATGTTATTCCAATCTAGCTGTGCTAAGTATTTTCTCATATCTTTGTAGTTACCTTTGTGGAAGTTTCTCTTGTACGTTTTCTTATTTTTACTTTCTGATTTTACATTGATGTCAAAATGTATTTGATTATGGTCACTATTACCCAATGGTTCAAATATTTTTACATTGTCCACTAATTCTTTTTGTGATGACAAAACTATATCTAATACATTTTCTCCCCTGGTTGGTTCTAGTACGTGCTGTGTAAGAAAGCTATCCTGGATTAAACATAGAAATTGTTGATCCTCAATCCCTGTGCTCTCTAGAGAATTCCATTGTATGTGTCCATGGTTAAAATCTCCCATTATGATACATTCCCCTTTACTAACTTCCTTTATAGCGTTTTTTATTTTTGTGTTGTCCTCTTCGTTTATGTTTGGACTTCGGTAAACTAATCCAATAGTTAATTTTGAATTTCCTGAAACAATTTTGCACCAAACAGCTTCATCGCAATCTGCTTCCCTTTCTAGTTTTATTTCATAAGCCTGAATAGATTCTTTAACATATAAAATAACTCCCCCGCCCCTTCTTCCTATTCGATCTTTCCTAAACATTACGTATCCTGTCAGTCCTAATTCAGCATCTGTAATATCTATGTTGGCCCATGATTCAGTTATACCAATTATGTGAGGGTCAATATCTTCTACCATAATGTTTAATTCGTTTTTCTTATTTACTATGCTCCTTGCATTTAAACATACGCATATATAACCTTTTTCAGAGATGTTTTTCGGATGATTTGATATTGGTTTATCTAAATGTAGTGACATGATGATTTCCTTCCAGTGGTTTCGGTTCTTCATTGCCACTATTAGATTTGTCCCGCTGAGGTTCCTGTCTTTCTCTAGTATGTTTTGTAGAGTAGCTGCTTCGTCATGGCGCATCACATGACTTGCCAGACGAAGACGCCGTTGTCTCATGCTGGTGGGAGGAAGCCGTACAGGTCTTGGTTGGTCATATGGTGGCACCATGACACATTTTGAGTTTTCTGCAGCATTCTTGTGTAGGTGCCATCCAGTGCATTTTCTACTGATTGTGTTAGCGGCCACGAATCACATTCACATATCAGGATTGGTTCAACCATTGTCCTGAAAATCTTCAGTTTGGTGAGTCTGCAGATGGGCGCTCTCCAAACTTTGTCAAGAGCATGAACTGCTGGCCATGCCTGGGCTTTTCTGCACTGGATGTCATGCTGTGAGTTTGTGTAGGATCCAAGATATTTAAAATCCTCTACTTTCTCAATTTGACTCCCATCTGTTGAGTGAACGCTATCATTAGCAGACGGGTTGATATGCATGTACTTTGCTTTGCTTGGGTTGAGAAATAGTCCAGTAGATTTGGAAGCACTTTCCACTTTATGAAGTAAAAGTTCTGCTTATTGTATTGTGTCAGCGAACAGAGCGATGTCATCCAGGTCAAAGAGATGTGAGGCTGGATGTCTGGTGCTTTTACATTTGGTTAGGGTTTGTCCTTCTCTGTCATCAATCGCAGTTCTTAATGTGTAGTCCAAGACTATGATGAACAGGTACGGGGCAAGAGGGTCTCCTTGGAGAACCGCAGTGTTAATGTTGAAATTTGTAGTTTCCCCTTTGGGAGTCAATACAACTGCAGATGTGTTTACATACATTATCTGTGTGGCTTCTCTAAGATGCCATACGCATGGAGAATCTGGAACAACTTGTTTCTATCTACAGAGTCAAAGGCTTTCTTGAAGTCGATGAAAATAATGGCAGCTTCTTTCTGGTGGTTTCTCATTTCTTCGATGATGCGTCTAAGAGCAGGAATCTGCGAAGATGTAGATCATAGAGGTCTAAATCCATTCTTTTCTAGCTCAGGGCAAACTCTGTTAAGCAGGAGTCGATTGTAGGCCTTTGCAGCAGTCTGTGTTAGACTTATTCCACGTTAGTTTTCAGGAATAGTCAGGTCTCCTTTCTTAGGTATTGGTACGATACCTGAAATCCCCCATTCCGGTGGTCTGTTCCCTAAGTATGTTTTGTTGCAAAACTTTAGTAAATCTTTCCTTAACTTGGGTAGTCGCCACACTTCAATGGGAATGGCATCTAGTCCTGGGACTTTGCCAAGTTTCATTTGTTTGATCGCAATGTTGACTTCTGCTAGTGAGAAGATGTCGGTGTCAATGTTGGAGTTTGCAATGATAGATGTAATAGAAAAGCTATACACTGTTATCTATTACTTTAGTTTTATTACATGTATTACAAATCTCATACATTATTACTACTGTATGGGATTTGTAATACAACTAAATATATATTACAGCATGTCTACTTGTATCCAAATGTGCCTTTTGCAGTCATATAATTTTCTGTCCATAGCTGCAGTTACTCTTGCTCTAAAATGTTCAACTGGTGGTCCACTTGGAGAGATGCACTGTTGCAGGTGCAGCACTCATGCTTTTGAATTTTTAACACTTTTTTATTTTTATCTTTAAAAAACTAAAGATGCCCACTATGGCAGGATCATGGTCAGAGGAGAAAAAAATCTGTGTGGCCTATTTGGCCATAAGTAGTAAATTGTTTTTTACCCCATAGAATGACCTACCGGACTCTATCTGTGTCACAAATTCTCTGTTTAAGTCCTGGCTAAAAACACAGCTTTTTAAGAATGCATTGAAGTTGTACATATCAACTGTTACGAGATCATGAGTTGTTACTCAATTAGTACCAAAGGCAATGCCAGGTAGTGGCAATGCCAATTCCATGATTCACACGAATCATTAACCTTAATAAATGCTAGTATTTATATTATACACTTTAGACAATAACTGAGATAAGCTTACACCAAGACTGGTTTGAACAAGCAATTGTGAAAAGATTCATGACATCAGCTAGATTGGGGACACATACAGTGGTGGTTTCTATATGTAGACTAGCCCTAGGCTATGGCAATGCATGGCTATGCCATGCCATGGTATTAATCTTTTACTGAAACGTAACAAAGAAAACATGTAAAATTGCTTGTGAACTACGAGAAAACTATTAATGGTTTGGACATATGGTTGTCACATTGAACATACGGCGGTGAAGAGGCACCCCGCCAATATTTACAACTGTCATTATGTCACAGAGAGTGAAAAAAGTCCCAGGTAATACGGAGGTCACTCACTAAGAACGCAAAACCGAGGAACAGTTTATTTGGGGATATTTTGAAATTGTAGATAGGGCCTAATTAAATTTACCATGACTGCCATGCGGTTGTAACGACATAATTTCTATGAATTGCTTAATACATACCACGGACAAAGGTTTCGTCATTTTGTTCAACGTTCTGTGTCAAAAGATTGATTTTCCGTTTCCCAGCGTCAACCTTCGTTCTCGCGTGTACTTGGTCGCTTTCCCTGCCAACTGCTTTCCTGGGTCTATTTATATGATCCACGTGACTGACATTGACGTCACATGTTTTCCTCTGTCACATGTAATAGTTGCCACCAGTAAATTATGTAGTCAGTTTTTACCTCATTTGGAGATCTCTCTGGATCTCACGTTAGATACGTAAATAATCAGAGATAAAATCACATATCGGTCGCTGGAAGTATAAACGTCTGATAAAGTGAACTTTTGGGAAGTAAAATGAGGCATAAACTGTTTTTGAGAAATATTTTCGTATTTGTAATTTTACACTGATCGCCAGATGGAAGCATCATTGCGACACATTTTGTAAATACGCCATATTTCACTTTATCGGACGAAAATGTACGCAATTGTTCGACATAATCACTACAGGAAAGTAATCGAACGGCCCCGTGATTTTTATGTATTTAATGCGTTGCACATTGCCATACAGTGAGGATTTTTCGAATATGCTTTTTTAAAGACAAATTCCGGCTCTAGCTTCGTTTTGAGAAAGAGAAGACAACAATTGCCAATATTGATATATCAGTGACAATGTAAAGCTAATGAGTCAGTCTTTCATTCATTGTTACCTTTTAAATAATCTCTTTAGTTTCAAACGTTCGCTTTGAAGAAGGAAATACAAAACTTGTTCCGTAAATGAGCGCGGCCGCTGCCATATTTGTGCAAACGGGTCACGTTATGTTTTGGCTTCGTTAATGTGGTAAAAGTGCGCGGATTTAAATGAGATTTGCATGGGAGACAGATCAAGTTAGCTAGCAAGTATTAAAATATATTATATTTAAGTGTAGCTCGAACAAACTTGCCGAACACAGCCGATGAAAACTGTGGTCAGCTGCCACTGACAATATAAGTGTCTGTGGTATGCCATGACGGCAGAAGTTTTTCAGCTTTCCGACTACAGTTTCTGAAGTTGTGTCTAGAAGGTAGTTTAACTCAAAAACCACTGGAGTAATCTGTTTTCACAAAATAGTCATTTCCAGCCCACGAGAACAAGTGTGACCCACCTTGTGCCAGAGTAGCACAGGCGTCTTGGCATGCTGCATGTCAGTGTATGTTGCACACTACCACATGTCTCGGATTGTCTCCACATATTGGCGGATGTGTGCAAATTTTAAGCTAGAAATTAAAGTCTAGTGCTCTCCTCAAGCACGTGTTGATGCCAATGTCACCGACACGCACCTTCTCCTTCATGCTCTGCCGCAGCCAACTCGGTGGCTGAAATAGGGCAGTTGAAGACTTCACACTTGTCACCTGTCGTTATCCAGCCCTCCACAATGACAATATAAATCGCTTGCAGGATGGGGTCCTGTGGTGTAGCACCACTGATACGGTGTAGGCGATCAGGATTGAATGCAGTGATGGTGACGTTGTTGATGGGACCTAATCACTGACTGGATCGCCGGTCGGTGCCCGAGATAATGCATCGACTATATATACATCCTTTCCGGGTTTGTACACAATTGTGTAGGAGTACATAGAGTAGTACTCTTGATTCTTCAATAGCATGTGCTGTACGCGCTTCTGGGCTTTCCCTGGTGGCTTCTAGCGGTTTGTGATCACCACGTTTCGTGTAGTGGTGAAACTTATTCAGTCCAAACAACAGGCTCAGCATCTCGATCTCGGCGTATCGGCGTTCGGCACACGACAGAGAACGGCAAGCGTACGCCACTGGCTTGCCGTCCTGCAACAACAATGAGCCCAGTCAGCCCTAGCTATTTGCTCAGGCTGTATAGTGCAAGAACATCGTTGTTTTGCGACTGTGACGCCCATTTACAGTACTACTGGTCATGGTGGGTGATAAATGAATGGAACAAACTGCCAAATGATTGTGTTAATACTAGTAGTGTGAATATGTTTAAAAAATAGAATTGACAGATATTTGATAAGGGCGGGCTACACATAGATGAGAAAATTGTTGGACTCTCGATAAGCCAAAGGCTTCCTTGTCTACTTGCCATCTGGAACTTGTTGTTCGGGGTGGCAATCTTGCTAAATTTTTATAAATTTTAGCCATTTTACACTTCTCTGTTGGTACAAATATTGATTTACTGGCTAGATCATTAACCCATTTTATACCTATCTGTAGTAGTATTGTGTTCCTATTCAAAACATTACCCCACAATGTAAGGTTGCGATTGCACATTTTGTCAAACAAATATACACTGTACATTAAGATAACATTGTAACCCCTAAATCATATTAAATACATTTATGATATGACACCCACGTGCATTATGTTTGGCCATTTGACATCTCTTTGTGGGGGCATGTATTCGTTTCGTGGCCAATAACTTATCCACCTTTGACAACAAGATTGCTGTTAATATGATGCATCACTGTATTGCCTTTGGGACAAATAATACAATTCTGATTCTAGATGTCCCAACTCAAAAGTTTCAGTACGAAATACTCCACCATTAGATGTTCCACAATGTTGTTGTAGCACCTGTTTGGCAAACGGCGGACCACCGGCGTAGGCGCAACAAGCTCGACGTACTGCTCATACTGGGCCACCTGCATGGACTATCCAGGAGAGTCCATCAGGTGCCAAAGTACACCCCCCGCTTATTTCAGCCGGATTTTTTCCATCAAATTAGAATCAATTATCGAGACACCGCGGTGTGGCGGCATCGTGCACTTGTTCCTCAGATGAGGGCATTTCTAACCTACAAAGGCATTGCCACCAACATTTCCATTTGTCCCGAGTTGTTCTGATTCCACCTTTCCCATCCTGCATTGTCATTGTAGTGCCCAATAACAAATATATTCTTGTTGTCAGTGCATTTGTTTGTTAATTGCCACTGGTCAGCAGCTGTTGTCCTGCTCGGAGGAACCAATGTGAGAGATACTCGCCACATGCTGCAGTCCACAATAAAGACAGTTATTCTGGGTGAAAAGATGAATATCGCCTTGAGAAGCTATTTATCTCGAAGACGCATTCGTCGATACAAAACATTAATGCCCTGTAGGCCTCGAAGACAACAACACAGAACGAAATGGTTGCCATAACTAGGGAACTGATCCGGCAGAAGATCATGTGCGATATGCAAAAGATGGTTTCATCTTTTTTATCAGCGACGTCGGGGTATGTGACACGTCTCGAAAAACTGGTCAAATTTATCTAGAAAGATGATCGAAAAGCAGAAGATCCGCGAGGAATTCTTGGTGTTTTTCTTGTGTTACTCCGCGGTTACATGCGCAGCCATCACCAAAAAAGGTCGAGGAGCTCGGCCACCTGGTGTCGCCCAAAAGAAGAAGAATGGTATGCAGATTAATAACCCAAAAAACGTTTAAGCAGTCATGTATTGAACGTCGCTAAGACACGCAACGTGATACTATTCCGAGTCGACCATTGTTTTATAGTGGATGACTGTGGAGGACTTCTTTAATTTCTCCCCAAAGTGGCCAACCAAAACACTCATAAGCCTGATCACAAAGTTGTTGTCTGAGGCCAGGCGCACCACGTTCATAGACCGATAGGAGATGATTTTACCACTCTACATTTCCATTTGTGCATCGACGTGTTCGAATCGATCACAGAAGTTCAAACCAGAATTGATTGAGTTTTCAAGACACTGGATGGGGGTATGAATTTGTAAAATAGTTTACATATTTACACAAAACAAATATGCTATTTGGTTTATTTTCTGCATGCACAATTTACTGTAGTTTTAATATAATGTGGTCCCCCTTCAAATAAGGCCCCATCACAAGAGAGCACCCTCACCAGAGGCCACTTGCTATACAACAAATAAGACTTTCCCATGATAATTCCCACCTAACAAGAGGTCGTCCCCTCTTTCAAGGTTAGTGACCCTTTGCAGAAGGGGTAGCCTTGGATGGAATGTGACTCCATCCAAAACAATCGCTTTAGGAAATTGAAAATGTCCATTTACATCGACAGTATTGAACATTTCTCGCATTTACTGCATTACTGGCCAACTTATTGTTAAAGGCAGACATTGTTCTAAGGTGGCTGAACAAACTTGTCGTCTACCCTTGATACAACTCGTATGGACTCGCTTACGTCATTATTTAGGGCGATATCTCGAGTAGTTGGTATCAAACCGATAAATTTAAGAAACATTGCGATTTTCAACTTGCACACCCAGGTATCCTGCAACCAAAATGACACGGGAAAGTCATTCTCGAAGGTACAACGCCCATTGGAGTCGCTCTCGACGGTCCAGCCACTGCGGAGTCCCTCTAATTCGGTCTGTGCTGTACAGCCTCCTGTATAGGCAGAGTCGTCCATCCCACTCTTGAGGTAGGGGCGGAAATCTTGACCGTGATTACTGTACGCGCGGATTTGGGCTTTCCGTAGCCAAATGGCTACAGAACTAATAAATTAAGTTTTAAAACCGATACGCACTAACCGTTTCACGAGCGTATTCCGTGACATGCAACCGACACTTGGGCGTCAATAAACAGAAGAAATGTGCTCCAAATAACTATTTATGAATGCATTTATCGGTCACATAGAACATATTTCACAAATAGCCACCGTACTGTGCACGTGATGTTGCGTTTGTGTCACATGGTCAAACGCGATTTCGTGTAGAATGAGACCAGAGTAGGCCAGCAGCACATACATAGATAAAACACAGGTAACTTTAGTGATATACATATAAGAATGCATGCAGACATGAAATACGTGTTTATTGCTCTGTTTATGGTGTTTTTGTATTTTTTTTTAATGCATACGTTTTTGAAGAGACAGCCAGATAGAAAAAAATGTATGGCGATTGACTTTGCCTACCTCCTATAGTGTTTGGCGGGATATAGACAACATACACACCTTTTGACCAAGCACATGTTAATATCCCACCTGTAAATCACACACTCGTCTCCGAGTACACGGATCCCACAACAACGTAAAATAGTGATTACCTTAATTGCACTATACCACATCTCCCCCCTTCTCACATCTTTAAACTAGGTTCGACAATTACGTTAAGACAGTCATAGTCATCTCCGAGTCAGTTTCAACAATTATGTTAACATAATCATTGTCCTTTAGTCCGGCAGGTGTTAACAAAAAACAGAAAAGTATATTCACATAGTCTCTCACCCACATTGGTTCGGACCGAAAACGCACACGTCGCATAGATGGGACAGCAGGCTGTTGGTTCGCTTCCTGCATCGCTGACACCCACGTTGACAGGAACGGGTGTCACCTAATGTCTCTAAGCTTCTATTCAGCTTCTTCGGAGACAAGGTATTCTCAGTTTGAGAGAGAAGCCATAGCCGTGATCAGAGGTCCCTCGCAACGAGGATGACATCTGCCTCAGGAGCCCTATTCTTGATTTGCAGATTTTACTGCAGTGGGGGCAGGAGGTTCCGGGTGGAAGGAAGATGTGCAGGTGTTGGGACATCTCCCTCTCCTCCTTTCTGCTCTGCAACTTCTCCGCCTCGTGAAGTAGGCGGTCAGTCTCGAAGCGGGCCGCTGCCTCGTGGATGCTGCGGCGCCAATGTAGACGGTCGGCAGCCATGTCCTCCCACGTGTTGATGTTAATATGTGTTAATATGAGTGTTAATATGACCCTTCTTCATGTAGTGTTTAGAAGTGTCTTTAAATATTTTTCTCTGCCCTCAATCCATGAGTCAGCTGGGAGAATAGCATTTGTCGGGGGAGGCGGGAGTCTGGCATTTTTACACAGTGGCCAGTCCAGTGGAACTGATTTTGCATAATCATTGCCTCGATGCTGGTTGCATTAGCTTCAGTGAGGACGCTGGCGTTGGTGTGACGGTCTTCCCATCGGATGTGAAGCATCTTTCTGAGACAACGTTGATGGAATGTCTCCAGGGTCTCCAGGTGACATCGGTAAGTAACCCAAGCTTCACTCCCGCATAGTAGAGTGGTAATACAAACGGCTTTGTAGACCATCACCTTCGTCTTTTTCCTGAGGTTGTGGTCATCAAAGACTCGGTGGCGCAGTTTCCTGAAGGACGTGCTGGCACAGCAGATACGGTGCTGAATTTCTGCCTCGATGGTGGCTTTCTGTGACAGGTGACTCCCTAAGTACGGGAAGTGTTCAACAACGTCTAGGATTCCTCCATATACTTTGATTTCGGGAGGTCCTGCATTGATGCATGGAGTAGGTCGATGTTGGTATAGTACACGGCCCTATACTGCCCATCTTCCTGCTTTTGTTGAAGAACAGCTCCCAAACCAACAGGCGAAGCATCACTGACAATGCGCGTGTTTGCATCTAGCTTGTAGTAGGCCATTATTGGTGTTTTGTGAGCCTTCGTTTGACCTCGTTAAACGCTATTTGCTCTTCTTTTGTCCACTTCCATTTGGCTTTATCATGTGTCAACTCCCACAATGGCTGTGTGAGCGTAGCAAAATCGGGGATGAACTTGGAACTGAACAATGCTGAACCCAGAAAACGTCGTACTTCAGCCGCGATTTTGGCGCTGCCGCCATGGCCTCAACATAGTCTTCTGTTACCTGCAGACATTTGTCATTGTATGTCCTATGAAACTGATCTTCCTTACCCTGAACTTCAGTTTTTCGAAGTTGAATGTAAGTCCGCTTTCTACAAACTTCCTCACGACCGCTAACACTCGATTGTCACCTTGGTCGTCATCCACACCTCCGCCGATGAAATAATTTGTTGTCGAACGTTCCGGGACAGTCCTGTACACCTTGTCTCTTTATTTGTGGGGATGGGTTGACGTTCGCTCATTATAGCTTTGTTTGCCTCTCGCATGTCGAGACACACCCGGACATCTCCATTCGGCTTCTCCATCGTCACTAGGGGGTTTACCCACAGTGTAGGACCACCTACTTTTCAGTTGTGTCCTAGTCTTCAAGTTATTTCAGCTTTTGCACAACCTTCTCTCTTCTGCTGAACGGTATTCTTCTGGTTGGTTGGGCAACAGGTGTTATCTATGTTCAGCTTCAGTTGATAGTTCTTCAACTTGCCGAGACCAGAGAACGCCTGAGGGTAGTGTACATTTCAACTTCTCCTTGGTTAACTAGCCTGTGAAATACACGTCTGCTGCCAGTCCTACTCTGAGCACCACGAACTCTTCGGCTGTCTTTCTTCCTAACAGAGCAGCATGATCGCCTTTGACCACCAACAATTGTGCAGCATCTACTTATCCACTTCCTTGAACTGACATAAACTCAGCTTTGGCAGCTTATCAACTTCAAGCCCTCAATATTGATCGGCATCACCGAGAATACATAGAATGTACCACTTTCCTCTACTCCGGTGTCCCGTTTCTCAAAGCTTCTAACATCCTGCTTTCCATGACCTCGTCCGCGACTTCTGTGCATGAATCCACGACCGCGACAAGGCTTGCCACGAACAGTGGCGCCTCCGTGCCTGGTGTGGTAACAGGCCGGAAAGTGTCAGATTTTGCTACATTTCCCACATGTGCGCATCTGCAACATTTTCCTTTAAACGTTCTGTCTGGAGAGTTGAAACCATTAGAGTGTTTAATGTAGATAGCGTTGGCTTCTTCCCTTGTATAAGACGGTGTCAAAAACAAAGCGTCTGGCTCATCAAAGATGTTTACAATCTCCTGCAGCTTAGTTAGAGTAAGATTTTCCTCTCTTATCAACATTTTGTCTCGAATGAAATAGAGAACTCAGTCTCTTATTTGGTTATCTTCCTCTGTTCCATACTCAAAGTGTTCAACCGTCTTATTTAATCGTACGATGAAATTATTGATTGTCTCTCCCCGTTCCGGTGACGTAGACAGGACATTCTGTCTTTCTTTAGGCACATTTTTCTTGACAATGAAATACCTGTATATTATTTTGTAACTGGTGACCGCCATGTGAAGGAGTACTGCACGCTTCTGTCTGTTGTCGGTTACCCCCGCAGCAATGACATATTTCGAATGACGATTTTCAGTTTTTCCATTTGTTGGCTAACCCTGAAATGTCAGTTGTATTGAATTCGAATGGAGGAATTCCCGTTAAACTGTTTATCCTCGTCTCCATAACGTAGTGTTTTGCAGGATAGAGACAACAGACAAACGTTTTGACCAAGCACAAGTAATGTCCCTCCACACACTCGGCTCCGAGTACACGAACCTCACAACAACGTAAAATAGTGATTACCATTATGGCACTATTCCACACCTCCGGGAGTCCCTCTCTACGGTACATCTTCCGGGAGTGTCTCTCTACGGTACATCCTCCGGGGAGTCCCTCTCTACGGTACATCCTCCGGGAGTGTCTCTCTACGGTACATCCTCCGGGAGTGTCTCTCTACGGTACATCCTCCGGGAGTGCCTCTCTACGGTACATCCTCCGGGGAGTCCCTCTTTACGGCACATCCTCCGAGGAGTCCCTCTCTAAGGTACATCCTCCGGGGAGTCCCTCTCTAAGGTACATCCTCCGAGGAGTCCCTCTCTACGGTACATCCTCCGGGGAGTCCCTCTCTACGGTACATCCTCCGGGGAGTCCCTCTCTAAGGTACATCCTCCGAGGAGTCCCTCTCTACGGTACATCCTCCGGGGAGTCCCTCTCTAAGGTACATCCTCCGGGGAGTCCCTCACTAAGGTACATCCTCCGAGGAGTCCCTCTCTACGGTACATCCTCCGGGGAGTCCCTCTCTACGGTACATCCTCCGGGGAGTCCCTCTCTACGGTACATCCTCCGAGGAGTCCCTCTCTACGGGACATCCTCCGGGGAGTCCCTCTCTACGGTACATCCTCCGGGGAGTCCCTCTCTACGGTACATCCTCCGAGGAGTCCCTCTATACGGTACATCCTCCGGGGAGTCCCTCTCTACGGTACATCCTCCGGGGAGTCCCTCTCTACGGTACATCCTCCGGGGAGTCCCTCTCTACGGTACATCCTCCGGGGAGTCCCTCTCTACGGTACATCCTCCGGGGAGTCCCTCTCTACGGTACATCTTCCGGGGAGTCACTGTCGACGGTACAGTCTCCGGGGAGTCGCTCTCTGCTGTACATTATCCGGGAGTCACTCTCTACGGTACATCTTCCGGGGAGTCACTCTCGACGGTACATCTTCCGGGGAGTAACTGTCGACGGTACAGGCTCCGGGGAGTCGCTCTCTGCTATACATTATCCGGGAGTCACTCTCTACGGTACATCTTCCGGGGAGTCACTCTCGACGGTACAGTCTCCGGGGAGTCGCTCTCTGCTGTACATTATCCGGGAGTCACTCTCTACGGTACATCTTCCGGGGAGTCACTCTCGACGATACATCCTCCAGGGAGTCACTTTCGACGGTGCATCATCGGGGAGTCACATTCGACGGTGCATCCTCCGGAGAGCCACTCTTGACGGTACATCCTCCGGGGGTCCATCTCGACGATGCAGACCATCTCTACGGTGCAGCCTCCGGGGAGTCACTCTCGACGGTGCTGCAGATGATTGGAGCTAATGTAATGGGCTTTTGTCGATGTTAAAAATTCGTGTGGTACACAACGTAGATGTAATGTGACTCTTTAAAAAAATTTAAAGTCTCCTAAAGTGCCGCCCCAAAAAGTGCCGTTGGGGGTAATTGCGATATAACGTCGTGAAACGATAATCGTTGATGCCGATCGAGGATGACGTTCGCAGTTGGCCATCGTCATCGAAAACTTGTATCACAGACGCGAAACGTCTATCGACGAGACGAAACATCCGCTTTGACGTCGATGGTAACTCTACCGTCACGGAGACTATTACATTGGCCTTTGAACGCGAGGACTTTATTTGGTGACTTCGCTCACGTCGCCTACTTGATCTTACTTTAGGGGTCATGCCTCAGTTAGACTTCCTGGTGTAGTGCATAGTAAGTTTGGATATAGGACGTTTTAAAAAATGCATATGATCTGACATAAGTGCATTTGTGCACGGACATTACTAGGTTTGCTGGCGGAAGCTGTTGAGAGTGAAATTGTGGATTTTTAGATGATTTTAATAGGCGGAAGGATATTTGTGATTTTTTTGGGCGATTAGACACGTGTGCGTCGTAATTCATGCAAATATTGGTAAACATTGAGGGGTATCGCACATACAGGCATATTACAAGAGTTAGAAATGTCTAATTTTGACAAAACTCGACCAGCATGTCGGTGGGATGATGACAGCGGCTGGTGAAAACTTTTAGAATTTTTTATAGTCACGTTTTCTTATAATTTTGCAAAACGTTAACATGGCCACCAATGGGAAATGTAACTGTAGGCTGAACCCTTTGACGAAGTAGTTGTGACACCTTCACACCTCAATTATGTTGCCCACGTCCCAACTATATTAAATCAATGCATTGAGTGGCCGCGGGAACCCCAGCTGTTCATTCCAACGTCAACTCGACTTCTCGATCTGGGAAGCATTCTGCCACGCTGTAATTACTGCGCGAAGACTGTTCGTTCACATATGATATCCACCACTCACCATGTCCATGCAGTCTATAAGGATCCCATTTATACAGCTGCAGTTACTGGGGCGTCGCGAGGATTCGAACCCGGATTTTTTCGATTGAGAGTGCAATGTTGCAACAATAATATAACAATTATAAACTTCATCAATAGAAACGCGGATTAAATCAGTTTTGTCAGATGTCTAGGAGAATATGCCTCACGTGGCTCCGTGTCACATTTATAATATTGGTACTAAAAGGTTCCACCAGAGCCTGCGAACCAAATACTTCACTGATCGCCAGGTGGCGAAAGTGTCTTGATGAATGGGTGTCGGCTTGAGAGTCAGGAAATGTTGATGTCGTTTTATTTCGATATTATTGTGCCTACGCAATTGTGTTAAACACAATGGGAAGGGAGCACGATCTATTGGATGCGGCAAGGACCGGCAACTGCTCCGTGATCGAAAAGATCGTTGCGCAGAGACACAAACGGATGGGTCAGCTTCCGTTGGCCTTGCAGGCTCCGCTGGCAAGGTAATGATTTGACAGAAATTACCACTACACTCTCTATTATGGGTTTGACAGTCTAGGTACAGGTTGTCTGAGGGCACGGCCACGGGCAAGCTCGAATAATGTAAGCAGATGTGATGTCAGGACTATGTCATGCGCGTGTTTCTGTGCTTATGGGTGTGCAGTTTTTGACCTAAACTTTAAACATGAAAACGGTCACCTCGCTAGCATACATTCTTTCCAAGTTCCGGTTAGGACTTAGCCAGGTGCATCTCTGCATTACTGTCATTATGATTATACGGTTGTATATGTACAGTATTTTGCACACACATTAAATACTTGCATAGCATTTTTAGCTTATCGCACGATATGTTTAATCATGACTTATATGTAGGCACACAGAGTCATTCTCTACAGCTGTTCAAAGACCGGAGTAAATGGGATGTAAGGGGGCACTTCTTTAGCCAGAGAGTTGTTAATCTATGGAATTCACTTCCGGATACCGTCGTCACAGAACAGTCAATATATACACTTAAAATTGACTAGATAAATACTGGCTAAACCAGACAGTGAAATATGAATATCAAGCCAAACTAAGGCAAACCAAGAGTGGTACATAGGCATATTTGCCTGAAGACCGAAGAGGGTATGTTTGTATGTGTGTTATATCCCTAGGCAAGGTACTCACATTTATAACAAATTTATGTGACCGTGTAAGAGAGAGAATGAGGCGGCGTTTGATGCCTATAAGACCCCATGCCCCCTTCTCATGAAAGATGCCACTACTCAGATTAATGATTAACATCAGCGATTGTAAGTATAATTGACACATGCCCACACAGCAGGCAAAGGTATAAACTTACATGAGCCTGTAACAGCCTACAAACAGCTTCCTATCCCATACCATAAGTTGGCATAACCAACTGGAACAACCTTCTGAAGAGATGGTAAATACCATGGTATTTACCACCTCCTCAGAAATACCTTTCTGACTTCTAAAGCATCAGAAGCCATCAGAAATACCTTTCTGACATAATACCTATAACTATAAAGCATGAGAAACTAAAAAGGATGTGCCATTTTATTGAATGTGAAGACTGTAATTTAAAATCAATATATTAATGCATCCTGTCACCATTCATATGCAAGTGCAACTTTACTCTGTGTACTATTGTGTTCGGATTTGTTTGATTTGTTAGCACACAGTAATGATTATAGAAATAATTGTGGCACTGTGGTTTCACTAGGCTGCTAGCTTTTAAAACAACATGACGGGTGCCAGTCACAATTTGGAAACCATTAAGGAAACTGACTGGGGTGTAAATGCATACTAGCAATAACATTGGAGAGGACATCCATGAACTGAGTTAGGGTAACACATGCATGCACGCGCACGCACACACACACACACACACACACACACACACACACACACACACATCCATGCATTTTACTAAGTTGTAATTGTAATACGAATCAGGTACTTAGTAAAATGCATATATAAAACACTTCATACCAGCAATAACATTGGAGAGGACATCCACGAACTGAGTTAGGGCTGTGGACAGGTGTCAATGACAATTGGGAATGTAATAAGAGGATAAGCAAGGATGTCTTTGTGAAGTCCTTGAAGTTAAGATTAAGTATAATGAGCAATACAAATGTAGTTACAAGCAGGATTAGCCAGTGAAAGTCTCCCCTTATTGCAATATCATTATGCAAGATGTGGCTCAATATATCAATGAAGATTTCAACACAGTTCCAGTACTGCCCAAAGTAAAAATCACATTACTGCTGTGAGCTGATAGTGAGCCACAGCGCTACTGACTGGGCTTGAGCTGATAGTGAGCCACAGCCCTACTGACTGGGCTTGAGCTGATAGTGAGCCACAGCGCTACTGACTGGGCTTGAGCTGATAGTGAGCCACAGCGCTACTGACTGGGCTTGAGCTGATAGTGAGCCACAGCCCTACTGACTGGGCTTGAGCTGATAGTGAGCCACAGCGCTACTGACTGGGCTTGAGCTGATAGTGAGCCACAGCCCTACTGACTGGGCTTGAGCTGATAGTGAGCCACAGCGCTACTGACTGGGCTTGCTTTCTAAACTATGACAATGGAGTATTCATAACAAGCTGATAATATTATGCTCAATTGTTGTGTAGAGATTGTCCGAATGCTAAATAACGCACTTATGTGACATGAAATGATAAATTATATTAGCAACTTTCAGATGGACTTTAAGGTAAATTGTATGTATGTGCATAAAGTGCTAATAACAGCTAAGTTGTTGTGTAGAGATTGTAGATTGACATGACATGATAAATTGTGAATATATTAGTAGCTCTGACTCAGAGCAGGAATATTAATAAATGAATATGTTAATTGAAAATGTTACCTAAAATAAAATTTTCTGTAACATTACTCATGATATTTTTTTTTATATGCACGGATAATGTATATAATTTATATATTCAATAGGCCATATAATTAGCAACATCATACATAAATCCATAGAGAGATTATAAACTGACAGTTTTTCACCTGTCAGAAAGTAGTTTCCGACAGTTTCCGACATTGTCTCGTCAGAAATACCTTTCTGACTGCCAGAAACCCAGCCCTGCAACCTGCCATCTGGCACAGCTACGGTCCCAAGGACAATGTCCTTATGGCCGTTATGGGTATATACTGGGTGCACGAAAATGGGAAAAAAATGTTTTGTTTAAATTTCTAATTTAGTTATTTCAGCAGCCTGTATTTCTTTGTTGAGTTGCAGTTCAATGTTCAAATTGCTACACTTTATTGTCAGGGATACGGGCAATAATCTTTTAATTTAGTAAATATCTACTTACTGAATTTTCAGAATAATTCATCCTTAAGTTATTTACTATATTATATCATATGTTTTTTACGAATGTCAGCTCCTAAAATGAGAATGTGTGATAAATCCCACAGCCACCATTTTGCTCTGTGTATAGTCCTTTGTTAGAGATAAACAACACATTAACATCTGTGTATAGTCCTTTGTTAGATAAACAACACATTAACATTTGTGGATGATGTTCTGTCACATTTATTTTAGATATTTTTGCTGATTGAAATTGGAGAAATATGGGATAAAACGCCATTAGGCATTAAGAGTGATTTTTCAATCTCAGTATGAACTAAATGAGACAGAACACCATCCTGAAATTTTA
Organism: Lamellibrachia columna; assembly: GCA_963662155.1. NCBI lineage: Eukaryota > Metazoa > Annelida > Polychaeta > Sabellida > Siboglinidae > Lamellibrachia > Lamellibrachia columna. Next base: position 49,581,884 of record OY759271.1, read on the forward strand.
ATATGTTGTGTACATAACAAAGGATTATGCACAGAGCAAATATGGTGGTCATAAGACTTGTGTAAATTGGTTCTGTCAAATTAGACTGGCCAAGACTATTATAGTTTTGATTTGTCAGACTCCAAGCCCACAATGGGCAATAGAGTGTACTAGTGTATTGCCATGGCACCAGGAAATGTGATCATAATTTCACCAAAAGATCATTCAACAAAGCATTGCACACTAATATGAACTTATAATTCATTGACTCGGAATAACAGTATTCAATTTCAACAGCTGGAAATCAGATAAGTGCATTGTTGTTATTAACCCTCAGGCAGTCTTTGTATGAATCAGTCGTACTACTGGCACAACAGCACTTTCTGTTGCTTTTTTCTGTCTTTCCAACTGAGAAAGAACAGAGTTGAACATCTCCATTGTTGACAAGGCTATGATCAGTGGCCCAATCCCTTCGTGTTTGGAAGGGTTTATTTGGGAAATGGGAGTAGGCGAAATGGGGATACCATCATCTGTGAGTTTAGGAAATCTATTTAGCATTTTATAGAAGTCTGAACTATGCAGGGAATGTTTGTGTACTACTATGTATTTGCATGGAGTATGCAGTGAGTATTCAGAAGATGTGTAGCGGGTACAAAGTATTTAGCAAATATGTGGCCAGCATATATAGTTCTAACTTTGACTTGGCAATTATGTAGACAGTAGAAGGATTACTGCAGTATATGACATGTATGCAGTGCATATCATACATATATGCATGTAATTGCACTGTTGATTATCATTTAAGCAACATTCCTTATTCTGAACTATGCTGTTAACAACATAATTTAAAATAGCATTAAATTATTATGTTGTTCATTGTCACTGATCAGATTAATGAAATATCTGATTTAATGCAAATTAAGTAAACTTGATTATCATTTACAAAAAAATTCATGATTCAAAACTATGCTGTTTTAAATTATGTTCATTATTATTGCTTGGATTAATGAAATATCTGATTTAATGAGAATAAAATCAACTTTGTTATAATTTATTAGCAAAATTCTGTATTCAAAACTGTGCTGTTTAAAAAAAAATTCATTGTCACTGTTCAAATTAACAAAATATCTTATATAATAAAATTAAATAAGCATGTAATAAAACATCTGCATGTGTCTTTTCTAGTAATATGTTTCAGTATCAGATGGGGTTGCAATGGCTAGAGCTATGCTAGCTTTGCCCACTAATGAAAGTGCAGATCCAGGAAACACAGTCAGGATCATGTGATGTGACTTGCTTCATGTGACTGAGATAATCAGGATGAAATACAAATGGCTTGAATTTACCTGTGCAGAGTTTTACTGGAATGGTATGAGATTATGTTTATGTGCAATTAAGGAATGGATTAACCCTTCAAATGAGGTTTGTTTTAATTTTATGGATGCCGTGTTGAGGGTTGAGTTAACTGGTGGGTGATTATCAAACACATTTTAATGGCCTCAAGTTGTACATCTGCATGAAACATGTTAATTAATGATCGCTGCAACGTGAAAGTGGTTAAACAAAGAAACAAAATCCACAACATATCTATATATTTACTTTATTTTATCTACAGTATTTCTTGTACTTATTGAGTAGTTGATTTGTGACCAGACTCATAGTGTGAGTTAATAACATGCAGTTATTTTCATGACATTTCCAGTGTTCATAGACACCATGTAGAAAGGAAACTAACTTCCTTCCTTGCGCAAGTCAACAAGTTGTGCCTGTATACAGAGATGACCCATTTTTTACTTAAACTGGACTTTGAGTTACATTTTGTAAAGATTTTACACAGACATGTACATTTGACACTAGAGTCATTCCGCATCAAATCACCAAAAATTCAGAAACCCCTACACACTATATCTTCTTTTTTATTCCCCAAGTACCCAAATGTACAAATCTCAAATTTCAACCCACGAGGGTATGATCCAGGTCAAGTGAATTTGGGGGGGTCGTTTTCGTTTCCCTATGAGGTGGATCACTTTCCCATAGGGGAAAGTCTGCAGTAAAGTGATCTGCGGATTGATATGCTATATGGTATTTTGACACGCTGGTCACTTTATCCATGTCACAATACCATATGACACCTGCATTATAATTTCAGCAAAATTTAAGGATAAACATAATCATAAATCATAAACTGGACTTTGAGTTACATTTTGTAAAGATTTTACACAGACATGTACATTTGACACTAGAGTCATTCCGCATCAAATCACCAAAAATTCAGAAACCCCTACACACTATATCTTCTTTTTTATTCCCCAAGTACCCAAATGTACAAATCTCAAATTTCAACCCACGAGGGTATGATCCAGGTCAAGTGAATTTGGGGGGGTCGTTTTCGTTTCCCTATGAGGTGGATCACTTTCCCATAGGGGAAAGTCTGCAGTAAAGTGATCTGCGGATTGATATGCTATATGGTATTTTGACACGCTGGTCACTTTATCCATGTCACAATACCATATGAAACCTGCATTATAATTTCAGCAAAATTTAAGGATAAACATAATCATAAATGTCAAGGCTCTAGCATTAATCATTATTGAGTTATTGAACCTCATACTTTGTTGAAATTATAATGCTAGCAATTTCTGTGCAAAGACAGGTATAGGTCTAAGCTAGCTATGGTCACAAAATAATGTTATCTCAGAAACTGTGGGGATTAGGAAGCTAAAATTTGAATTTGAGATTTGTTCATTCAGGTATTTGGGGGATATCTGGTAAAATATTGAAGAGATCTAAAGAAGTAGTAAATATGCTGTGGTGTATCTAGGATCACTTAATGGGGGAGGCTAAACGAGACCAAGCCTAATCACCCATGCTATCATGTAGAGGCGCAATGGAAAAATGTGGGGGGAAATCTGAAAATTTAAGTTAAAGAGGGCCATGGCCTAATGGCCTACACCTAAATATGCTACTGATTGTCTGGTGATTTGATGTAGAATGACCATAGGAGTGTCGGCCAGTACAAGACAAGACCCACTAAACTGTATGGTTTAAGATTGAATTATAGAAACCATAATACACTGTTCAGCAACATTATAAGGAAGTGTCCCACAACGAAGGACTATGTAGAAATCTGGGACATCAGTAGATGTCCCATCAGTAGATGTCTGTGATTCAGCAGCAGGTGGCGGCCAGGTGTGATGTGGTTAATCAAGGGACAGGGTAATTAGCTAGGGTAGCATTATTAGCTAGGCGTCTGTGGACAGGTGATTGTTCAACATAATGACAGTGATTCATATCTGTCATGTATTGATCTTAGCTGCATTACATAGTCACTGGTAATCTGTTGTGTTTAAATATACTGGTCAGATCAAAGCAGATGATGAATTGGCAGCCCCTGTAATTGGCAGCCCCTGTAATTACACCAGCCTTTTTGTGGTGACTGGCACATCTATTATGTTACTGAAAGGTAAAACATTGTCATTGCAGTACAGGGTGTGTTCATTATACAGTTTATATTTTTATTATGTGAAAGAGTAAAATAAATGTTGGTTTTCTTCATGATGGGTGATGTAGATATAAAAACGATATTTGTTTCAGTGCTGTACTAATGGTTATGAATAGTATATAGATAGATTCATTTACGAAATACCCTGATTATGATTGCCGGGTATATCACCCCAAAAGAGGAAGTTAATTATTATTATTAGAAAATACTAAATATGTCTTTTACAATAGTTTTAATGGGTGTTTGAAATCTACCAAATAACATAGCAAAAAGAGAAGACATTACTCCAACAACAGTGGTGCTAAAACTATGAATAACTGCTATGTTATTGATTAATGATTATGTTTATGAGAGTGAATCTAGGGAAATTGGTAACTTGTTTTCTGTAACGTCATGTTGTTTGCTGTGGAAATACAAGTTTCGGTGAAAATGATAAAAATGAAATGAAATCTGTTGCATTCAAGTCACCAGGGATGTTGATAGTGCTGTATAGCAACCTGTTCTAGTTACTGCAGACACAAATGTAAATTAGAAATACTTTTTCAAAAGGCTAGCGTTGAAACTTGAAACCATAATTATTTTAATTATGCTTTGTTTAAGAGAAATTTTATTTTAAACTTTACTTCCTACCTAAAACTGACGTATTTCCTCGGCTGTTTTTGTCCAAGTTTCTCTCTGGCCAGTGTTAGTGCACTGCCAAGTTTGTCACAGCTAGGAAAAAAGTAATGGAAAAAGTGACAGGAAATAAAGTAGCAAACAAAAAGTAACAGTTTTTTTTTTTATACATTATAAAAGTACTTTTGTGTTACAGTATTGTGTGCTTTGAAAATGATATGTATGATATTATTGATCGAAATAATATTTGTTTGATCTGATTTGTTAAGGGATTTCATGATTAAAATAATTCATTTAAAACAGAATGGCATCTACCGGTAGCTGCAATGGCATCATAGTGATCAAAGTGATGTTAGTTTCTCTGTCATGTGTTCTAATAATGATCCCAGTGGCTTCCATGATTGCGAACAGAATGGGTTTATGTGTTGCCTACCCCACAAATCTGTCGTAAAGTTTATTTTCATTTATTTATTCTTGCAACTATAAATGTAAAAAAGTGTAACTTTTTTTCCTTGCAAATTGTTTTACTTTCTTTTTGTTACATATTCCCTGTTACTTTCTTTCTGACAAGAGTACCCCAGAGAGATGGTCTTCTTGTGCTATGCAACAATGGAACACCAATGGAGGCGTTATGCATTGACAGAGGAAAAACACCTGTATCCAGGAAACAGCCCATTAAAACATACTACTGTATGGTAGTTAGTGGCACCATGAACTAATGCGAGATGTCCCATGTTTCAGTCTGACGCGTCGTACCCTCAACATCAACTGTCAGGATAGCAATGGTGACACACCCCTTCACCTCGCCGCCCTCAACGGACACGCGTGAGTAGCATCATTTCTCGCTCATCTTGAGAAGTCTTCCACATGACATGTTCATCACCGTCTCTGTCTAATCTTCTGTTTTTGTTTTCATTTTTGCAAAGCTGAAACTCTTTTTTGTTGTTGCCTTGTCCCTTCTGTCTCTGTCCCTCACAATAAGTTCCTCTGGAATCTCTCCTATTTTTTCATTCCTGTTTCATGCAAGACTCTCCATTTTTTTCCACCTCTCCTATGCTGAGACCCTCTTCTCTCGCAGTTTCTCTCTCTTTCTCTCTCCCCCTCCCTGCGTCTCTCCCTGCCTACCTGCCTCACCTGTCTGAGCAATGGTTTTTCTGTCTTCCATCAGTATCTCTCTTTCCTCTCCCCTTTTGTCTCTATATACAATACTTATTGCTTTTATGTTCTGCCCAATTTATTTCCTGTTCAATATGTCGTCCACAGCTTAAAGCTTCCATTTATTTCAGGCACTTAATATGTGCCTTGAAATCTTTATCATTCATGTTTCGCAGTTGTCTGTCTGTCATGTAGCGTAGAAGCCATACTGTGTGACATTATACAAGTCATTGTCAATACTATTTCCTGGAACAGCTTTCATGATCAAAATCTGTTTTTGTGTGAGAAAGGTGGCATGTTTCAATGTAATAAATCAAATTGCACTGGATGCACACTTGACAGCCATACACAGAGGTGGACATGTACCATCATCTAATATAATATTATCAACAGTGCCTGTAGTTGTCGATAATATAAAACAGTTTGTGGCTGTGTTTGTTTGTTTGTGACATCACATCTCCGTCAGTTTCACATATATGTGGCTAACATTTTGTAGGTGAGCTCGAGGGCCAATGGGTATGGTTCGTACATTAAACAAATTTGAAATTTCTCCAGGGTGTTGGGCATCTTTGTCTTGGGCCTTTCAAAAAAGGCTGTAGCGGAAGTTACAACATTGGAATTAATTTGTTTTCTACATCAGCGTAAAAATAATAGTAAAACCTACACTTTTTGTCACTGGATGTATACAGCAATTTTTAAAACCTTTAAAGTTATTGCAGTTTGTCTGAACCCCATTGATTAGTTTATGAATAGAGTGTGAAGTGCTCATAAAGTTCCGCTAGCCAGATTATGCAGCCGGTGGCTTTTCCATGTGAATCACCATACCATCCCAAAGACTGATGCTGGGAAACTTCAAAAAAATAAACCTGTTACAGGGTCATAGACGAACTGCTGAAAGTTTGGCGTCTCCCAAAGTGTCTAGGAATAGCGTTTACATTTGCTAGCTACATTACAGCTATGCATAGATGCACCATTTGCTAGAAAAGACTTCTGGCTACATTTTCTCCCCGTGCAGTGCTGAGTAGCTCAGCTAGTTACTGTTTAGTATAATTGTCTTGTGTGTGTTTAATTGTGTCCCTGTTCGATCAGGGTGATTAGAACTGTTTGATCAGGGTGATTAGAACTGTTCGATCAGGGTGATTAGAACTGTTTGATCATCATGTTATTGTATGATGAGCCACGTAACAACAGACCATCATGTGTCCAGTGTCCACATCATCAGCAGATAAGGAGAGTAGCCATAAATTCATGACAAGGTCAAACTTATGTTGCTTCAAATGAACATGTTGTTGCAAAGATGAATCAATAATTGGAAGTGTGCTTATGAACTGTTATACTAAAAGTTAATTATTATAAATAGTTAGAAAGAGTAAGTAAAATATATAAAAAGTAAGTTTTTTTTAATTAGTTAATTTGTTAAACTCATGATAGAAGGCAGTAACATTTTAATTGTTGATAAGACTATGCAAAATGATTTTAAAATCTATGTAAAAAAGAAGGGTCTGAATAATCCCATATATCACTATGCCTTTAATGATACATCTGGTTAATGATGACATACATACAGATGAACCCTATATCTGAAAACATTAGTAGCAGAATGTGTCAGTATTACATTGCGTGACATTCTGTAAATAAATTTTATAAATCTTTTTATTTCATATTAATGATTCTCAGATCCCAAATAAAGATGGTGACTGGTTGATTACTGTAGCACAGATAGTGGTGAACCTGGTGGGGTGATGACATAATGTTCACCCCAGGGCAGGGTGATAAGTCACCCTCATAGCTGGTGGGTTCAGCCTACTGTTACGTTTCCCATTGGTGACCATAAAAAATTCTTAAACTTCTTACCTGCCGTTGTCATCATCTCATTGACATACTGGTTGAGTTTAGTCAAAGTCTCTTACTTCGAACTCTTTTAAAATGCCTGAACGTGCCATACCCGTAAAAAAAATTGAAAAAAATCCTTCCACTGGTTGAAATAATCTAAAAATCCACAGTTACACTGGCCAACATGTTCTACTAGCAAAATTGCCAATGTGTCTGCTCAAATGCAGTTATGTTAGATTATATGATTTTTTTTAAATTACAGTGCCCTACATTCGTCTGTAACACACCAGAGGCATGATCCCTGGTCCCTTGCGTCACATTGCCAGAGTTATAAATACCTGCCTTGTACTCAAGTCCACAATCTCACTTTGTTCCACTTAGTCACCAGTAGCTTGTCACAGCTTCTCATGCACTTCTAGGGCTATTAGAAGTTCCACTTTTGGGTCACACTTTCTCACTTAGGGTTGTCACTTGGGATTCTGAACTTCTCACATTGGAGCCCACAGCTCGACAACAACAACAACACCGGACATGAGATGTCACAACTATGGTTATTACCAAACACTTTCTTCAACCATAAAATTGGTTATGTTTTAATTTGCTAGAATTAACTATTTGAAAAGGAAATGAGCAAGTGGTCTTTGGACGACAATCAGTTACTTACAGTCAGTCAGTGCAGTGAAGCAGCAACTCTTCCATGCTAAACAATGAGAACCAACTTCCCCTGTATCAGTCTGTGTCCCTCAAAAGTCTGCGTCTGCAGACTAACATCACAGACAGTGCTAGACAGACAGCGAACACTCCCTATGAGGCAAGCAATTTTTTGCAGTTGGAAACGTACTAATTTCCCCCAGATTCTCTAAGGAATCCAGGCCTGATGCTGGCTGTTAGTTTGTTAATAATTTAACCCATCTCTGTTGTTTTTTTGCTCTTTGAAACGTGGAGAAATTGTGACAGACCACAAGTTATGTTCATTTTACTACCAGTGTTTCCCTCTCTAATGGAATATGAGTCTTATTTTTCTTCAAACTTTGTATCATATATATGGTATATTTAATGAGCAGGTTTTGTTAAATTTCATCATGTGGTTTTCCTGATACATGTTGGCACCCTGAGTTATCATTAACAGAGACAACCACACACTTAGGGGCATGCCACATGATCAACAAAGTTTCATTATTTACTCAGTCATCCACTACTAGTTATCATCATTTGATTTAACAAGAAGCACGACATTGGAGATTGCGTAACAGTCACATGAAAATGAGTCATTAACGTGGTTAACAAAATCAGAACTGACAGTCTCTGTTAGCCCCCAGGGGGCAGTACTGTTTCTCTCGGTGTTTGGACTGGGAGTTCTCAATGGGGTATTTCGACAAAAACATTGTCCTAATTGTTTGACATAATTATTTTTTATCTTGCCTTTCAAAGTTCCCTTTATAAGGGGTCAGACTAATTAGTCCTGTCATACTGTACTGGCCTGACTTCTCCACTATCCTCTGGCACTGACCCTTTCTCCCCACTTTTCTTTAGCACTCTGTGGGTCTACGACAGGTGACACATTTACTCCCTGTGTGGGATCTTTTATTTCTCCTGGGTTAGACAATAGGTAAAACGGAATTACACTTTTTGTGTCTCTTCCAAAAGACATAGGCAAAGCAGGGTGAACGAAGCTTTGAAACAGTGGCAGGTAAAATCGAACTATCGTTCTCTTGATCGACAGTTGGATGCTCTAACCACTAGACCACCACCACAGGTAATAGTAGCTCAGTCAGTCCTCGGATAATGGCACGGATATTGGGGGAGTGAAGGTCTTCCTTTAGGACATGATTACTGGTATACTTGTCTCATCCCACGCTAATGACCTGTAGAGGTATGTCATCAGTACTTTCTCTAGTTGATTGATTACCATTCATTCTTAAACCTTGGACAAGTCACATGACAGTTTACTGACCTACACTGTGGCCACATACTGCCCTGGTCATCTAATGTATCTCTATGTGTTTCTCTCACTATCATCGGCTGGTTGTAGGTGCAAGTAAAAGTGAACACCCTCGTTCATTTATACAAACTTACAAAAAAGTGAAAACACTGATTTTTCAGTTGCAGTTTTAACCAATAAGATTGTGAGTTTGGATTTACTTGGCCTACATACAGGAACTTAGTTTAAAGGTCAAACGGGTAATGCTAGGCATTTCCTGGAAATGCTCTTTGAAGTTTGGGTGCATGCATGTCTGGTTCCCAGAAACACATTGACCAAGACAGGAAGTGGGACAAAGTACAAATAATTCTGTGAACATCCACACCTGGCATGGAATAAACTGACGAATCCACATTTTAACTGGTCCATCAGCCAGGGATACCATAGTACTACTACCACCCTGACTAGTGAGGATGTATGCCAGGGGTACTGTAGTACTACTACTATCCCTGATTAGCGAGGATGTATGCCAGGGGTACTGTAGTACTACTACCATCCCTGGCTAGCGAGGATGTATGCCAGGGGTACTGTAGTACTACTACCACCCTTGACTAGTGAGGATGTATGCCAGGGGTACTGTAGTACTACTACCACCCTGACTAGTGAGGATGTATGCCAGGGGTACTGTAGTACTACTACCACCCTTGACTAGTGAGGATGTATGCCAGGGGTACTGTAGTACTACTACCATCCCTGACTAGCGAGGATGTATGCCAGGGGTACTGTAGTACTACTACCACCCTTGACTAGTGAGGATGCATGCCAGGGGTACTGTAGTACTACTACCATCCCTGGCTAGCGAGGATGTATGCCAGGGGTACTGTAGTACTACTACCACCCTTGACTAGTGAGAATGCATGCCAGGGGTACTGTAGTACTACTACCATCCCTGACTAGTGAGGATGTATGCCAGGGGTACTGTAGTACTACTACCACCCTTGACTAGCGAGGATGTATGCCAGGGGTACTGTAGTACTACTACCACCCTTGACTAGTGAGGATGCATGCCAGGGGTACTGTAGTACTACTACCATCCCTGGCTAGTGAGAATGCATGCCAGGGGTACTGTAGTACTACTACCACCCTTGACTAGTGAGGATGCATGCCAGGGGTACTGTAGTACTACTACCATCCCTGACTAGCGAGGATGTATGCCAGGGGTACTGTAGTACTACTACCACCCTTGACTAGCGAGGATGTCTGCCAGGGGTACTGTAGTACTACTACCACCCTTGACTAGTGAGGATGCATGCCAGGGGTACTGTAGTACTACTACCATCCCTGACTAGCGAGGATGTATGCCAGGGGTACTGTAGTACTACTACCACCCTTGACTAGTGAGGATGTATGCCAGGGGTACCATAGTACTACTACCACCCTTGACTAGTGAGGATGTATGCCAGGGGTACTGTAGTACTACTACCATCCCTGACTAGCGAGGATGTATGCCAGGGGTACTGTAGTACTACTACCACCCTTGACTAGTGAGGATGTATGCCAGGGGTACTGTAGTACTACTACCACCCTTGACTAGCGAGGATGTATGCCAGGGGTACTGTAGTACTACTACCACCCTTGACTAGTGAGGATGTATGTCAGGGGTACTGTAGTACTACTACCATCCCTGGCTAGCGAGGATGTATGCCAGGGGTACTGTAGTACTACTACCACCCTTGACTAGTGAGGATGTATGCCAGGGGTACTGTAGTACTACTACCACCCTGACTAGTGAGGATGTATGCCAGGGGTACTGTAGTACTACTACCACCCTGACTAGTGAGGATGTATGCCAGGGGTACTGTAGTACTACTACTATCCCTGATTAGCGAGTATGTATGCCAGGGGTACTGTAGTACTACTACCATCCCTGACTAGCGAGGATGTATGCCAGGGGTACTGTAGTACTACTACCACCCTGACTAGTGAGGGTGTATGCCAGGGGTACTGTAGTACTACTACTATCCCTGATTAGCGAGTATGTATGCCAGGGGTACTGTAGTACTACTACCATCCCTGGCTAGCGAGGATGTATGCCAGGGGTACTGTAGTACTACTACCACCCTTGACTAGTGAGGATGTATGCCAGGGGTACTGTAGTACTACTACCACCCTGACTAGTGAGGATGTATGCCAGGGGTACTGTAGTACTACTACTATCCCTGATTAGCGAGTATGTATGCCAGGGGTACTGTAGTACTACTACCACCCTTGACTAGCGAGGATGTCTGCCAGGGGTACTGTAGTACTACTACCATCCCTGGCTAGCGAGGATGTATGCCAGGGGTACTGTAGTACTACTACCACCCTTGACTAGTGAGGATGTATGCCAGGGGTACTGTAGTACTACTACCACCCTGACTAGTGAGGATGTATGCCAGGGGTACTGTAGTACTACTACTATCCCTGATTAGCGAGTATGTATGCCAGGGGTACTGTAGTACTACTACCATCCCTGATTAGCGAGGATGTATGCCAGGGGTACTGTAGTACTACTACCATCCCTGACTAGCGAGGATGTATGCCAGGGGTACCGTAGTACTACTACCATCCCTGATTAGCGAGGATGTATGCCAGGGGTACTGTAGTACTACTACCATCCCTGATTAGCGAGGATGTATGCCAGGGGTACTGTAGTACTACTACCATCCCTGACTAGCGAGGATGTATGCCAGGGGTACCATAGTACTACTACCATCCCTGATTAGTGAGGATGTATGCCAGGGGTACTGTAGTACTACTACCATCCCTGACTAGCGAGGATGTATGCCAGGGGTACCATAGTACTACTACCATCCCTGATTAGCGAGGATTTATGCCAGGGGTACCATAGTACTACTACCATCCCTGATTAGCGAGGATGTATGCCAGGGGTACTGTAGTACTACTACCATCCCTGACTAGCGAGGATGTATGCCAGGGGTACCATAGTACTACTACCATCCCTGATTAGCGAGGATTTATGCCAGGGGTACCATAGTACTACTACCATCCCTGATTAGCGAGGATGTATGCCAGGGGTACCATAGTACTACTACCATCCCTGATTAGCGAGGATTTATGCCAGGGGTACCATAGTACTACTACCATCCCTGATTAGCGAGGATGTATGCCAGGGGTACTGTAGTACTACTACCACCCTTGACTAGTGAGGATGCATGCCAGGGGTACTATAGTACTACTACCATCCCTGATTAGCAAGGATGCATGCCAGGGGTACTGTAGTACTACTACAACCCTTGACTAGTGAGGATGCATGCCAGGGGTACTGTAGTACTATTACCATCCCTGATTAGCGAGGATGTATGCCAGGGGTACTATAGTACTACTACCATCCCTGATTAGCGAGGATTTATGCCAGGGGTACCATAGTACTACTACCATCCCTGATTAGCGAGGATGCATGCCAGGGGTACTGTAGTACTACTACCACCCTTGACTAGTGAGGATGTATGCCAGGAGTACTGTAGTACTACTACCACCCTTGACTAGTGAGGATGTATGCCAGGGGTACTGTAGTACTACTACCATCCCTGATTAGCGAGGATGCATGCCAGGGGTACTGTAGTACTACTACCACCCTTGACTAGTGAGGATGTATGCCAGGGGTACTGTAGTACTACTACCACCCTTGACTAGTGAGGATGTCTGCCAGGGGTACTGTAGTACTGCTACCACCCTTGACTAGTGAGGATGTATGCCAGGGGTACTGTAGTACTACTACCACCCCTGGCTAGTGAGGATGTCTGCCAGGGGTACTGTAGTACTACTACCATCCCTGGCTAGTGAGGATGTCTGCCAGGGGTACTGTAGTACTACTACCACCCTTGACTAGTGAGGATGTTTGCCAGGGGTACTGTAGTACTACTACCACCCCAGGCTAGCGAGGATGTCTGCCAGGGGTACTGTAGTACTACTACCACCCTTGACTAGTGAGGATGTTTGCCAGGGGTACTGTAGTACTACTACCACCCTTGACTAGCGAGGATGCACCAAATCAATTTCAACGAATCATATTCTTCTCCATATGTTATCAGATAAAATATATTTCTTAAGAATCAGATATTAACTATTTGAAATATGAGTCAGTGTGGTAAAAAGTTTTTGGAGTAGAGTTATGTGGTGTGGTCTTGAGGGGGGATTATCTACCTACTGTTGACCCAGTCAGAAAGATTCTCAGCTGTCATCTTGTCAGTTGTTATTAAGTACGGATAGTGCAATCACTTGATTCTGAATATTATATATATATGCATGTTTGTTTTGGCATATGTCAAGATGATATGTGAGTGAGCGAGTATGGGCTCATGTTGGCATATGACAGTGTTTGTGTGTACATAGACATGACTATAGTGAACCTGCTGTAGTGACACGATGTATCGTGTTTCTAAGTGTATTCTAATGCTGTACATGATATAGCTAATTAACTTATATTTCTCCATTGGGCTTGCTCTGTAAACAATCCCCTTGTCCACACTGTCTGTGTTACCACTGCTGGTTGTAGGAGTGTCTACCCGTCATTTCAGTGTGATCTTATTCAGAATCAAGTATTATTATTTTCTGGTGGTGACTCCCCCCCACCATTAGTGCCAACACAGAAGCATGGTTGAAGCCCCATTTAACAGGTCTGGAAACCACTACATATCTATACACTTTATACGTCTTGGGTGTTGGAAACTAATTAGAATGTTCATTATTTGTTGAGTGCCGCAGACAGGATGATGACAATAGGTCACTTGTCCCCTTGTCACTTGCTGTAGTCAGACAATAAGTGATGTGATAACCAAGATGACCTCAATGGCTCAAGGCTCAAGTAAAGGAACAGTACCCTCTTCCTACTCTCGTGTATGGATGATGAAATACATTTTTGGTGTATCAAATGTCTCTGGTATTCTCTACACTAATTTGTGGCATCTTTCTGAAATGGCTGTCCGTGATTGTGAACACACATACACGTGTGAATGGGTGAACATTTAGTTGCAGGTATTGTGTGGTTGTATCCTGTCCTGTCGGCATGATGGGTCTGTGTTGTCAGCAAACAGTGAAAAAACTCAAGTGGTTTTCGTGGCGAGACGATTCCCTGGAGCATATTGGTCAACAGTACTGTCTATCCACCCTTGACCCTCTTCTTGTCTGGGGCAGGGCTTGACTTACGTACAGCTATATCTTCTCTATTTACTTTTTCATGTATGCTTTCTTCTTGATAAGTCTTAGCTTCTTTGAATATTAAGTCACCGGTGTATGTATGTAATGTCCACATAGTGACACAGAGGTTGTCCGTCTGATGTCCAAGTTTCCATATGGTCATTATTATGGTGGCACAGAGGTTGTCACTTGTCAGTCTGATGTCCAAAATGACCATATAGTGTCACAGAGGTTGTCCATCTGATGTCCAAATGTCCATATAGTGACACAGAGGTTGTCAGTCTGATGTCTAAGTGTCCGTATATAGTGACACAGAGGTTGTCAGTCTGATGTCTGTTGCCCATACAAAGACAATTGGACTGGCACAGAGCAGATTAATATGTCGATATCGATAGAGAGCAGTGTGTATTAGGAGAAAAACATACAGACAGACATGTCAGTTAGCAGAAACACAGCCGTACTTTATTGGCCGAGTAGACACAGGTTCATGCATGCATATTTAATAGCTGTGACTTGCGGGAGGACCGACCAGATGAAGAGTCTGGTGAGGTCTCCAGACCCAGGAGAATCACGTTTTGATTATCAGACAGAGGCGCTCGCAAAAACATTGTTTGTATTGATTGGTAGCACCTGCAACAGGGCAAAATGCACCCACTGGGAACAGTGTCCTCAAACTATGGAAATCTCCCCAGTGCCTTAATACAGGACATGTCAGTTCTGTAGAAACACGAAAGCTGCAGATGTGTTCTTGCTTTATTGTTAGCGTACGCAACAAATGCAGGTAACCTCTCTTAGTGGGTTGTTGGTTGTAAACGTTATTTAATGTTTTTATGGACTGTGATTAGTAACAATTAAAATGTACATTATTGTTACATCCTCTAATGTTTCAGACATAATCTAATTGCATGAGTAATCTTTGTAATATCAAAATTATAATCCAATCAATCAGAAGAAGTAACCATAAAATAGTGTAGTTTGACAAGATGTCCTATTTTTTCATGCAAACTGCATCCCTGAAATTATGTCCAAAATCCTGCTTTCATTGAGGCATTTTAATTATATGCTTCTTCACATCATTTTGATCAATTCGTGTAAAACAAATATCGTGTCTTACAAGTTTATATCCGTCCAACTCATTGTAGGGTAAGACCACTGTTGATGGATGTGTCAGCATTTTGTGTGATTGCACAAAAATGAATGCATAAAAATTATTAACTTCATGGCATCCACTGTTGAAAACGTGCTGAATAAGTTTGGTTTTTCAATCATGTTGGAAACACACTTACCGTTTGACAATTTTGGTAACATTTTATAAAATATGCCTTGCTGTATTCTGGGAATACAGTGTATCTCAACAACAATACCTAAATGTCTTCCATGTCCACTTGCCATCTGGGCCTTTGCCTTGGATGGCAATCTTGTTAAATCCCCAAAGGTCCGACATTGAAATGTACCAACCTTCCTTGTTAAATACACTTACTTCCTGGCTGAATACAGTTACTTCCTGATGAAAATTATCACTGAAATCAGCTAACATGCAAATAACTTAGGCACTGTGCAGCTGGAAATGTAACTGTGGTCTGACCCCTTGCAGGGAGGCGGTGCGGCTACTCCTGCAGCACGAGGGATCGGCCAACATGGAGGACAGTCGGGGTTGCTTCCCCCTGCACCTGGCTGCGTGGAATGGACATGCCAACATCTGTCGCATCCTCCTCACCCATGGCCCGTCTATCGCCAAAGTCAACGAACAGGTCAGTCCTCTATTATTCCCTGTAGCAGAAGTTTTGCTGGTCAAGAAAGTGACCGGTCAAGCAGGTGTTGGTCTGAGTAAACCATGGACATCAGACAAACGGCATTTGTCCAAATGAGTTAATAACTTGATATACCCCAAACTCAGGTGTGAAAGGATAGCTTACTGTTCTGGAGAAAGCCCTGCTGCCATAAAGTCATTTAGCTGCTCATTATTATCGATTTCATCAGCTCTACGAGTACTCTTGATGGCCAAGCTGAGAGTAACATTGTGCTAATGGGTTTTGTAAGGACTAAACATCGATGCAAACATTGGCAAGACAGCTTTCCATATAACTGGTATCTACAGACACGCCCATGCATTAGGTGTACGACATGGTGCTTAGTAGTTGTATATCTATACATGGATTGACTACCCAGGGACCGGCTGTGTGACAAAGTAAGCCAGTCCTGGTAAAGCACAGCCCTCTTGGGAGCATGCATTGCACTGTAGTCATTGACAGGAGATTTAGACTTTTAGTTTTTGACAAATCATCTCACTCTGTGGGGATGTCCTCAACTGTCCTTGCTCAAGGACAAGCACTTTGATTGGCTCTGCGTATGAGATTTGGTCAGATTAAATGATCAGTGTGGGTTGGTCATCAAAGAGGCATCCCTGTCATACAGTGACCTGGTTTATTGCCCCTGAAGGTGACACTGTTGATTCCATGAGCACTGTAATGACCAGCAGGGCCAGAGTTTAGTGGACACCAGGGACTCACTGATGACCACAGTGATGAATTCTATTACATTGTACAATCAGTTTGTTGCTGTATCTTCAGACCAAGTTTGTGTGTCAACATCATACAACAGCCAGTGTCTTGTCTACAGTGGGACCTGTGTATTGTCCCCTACCAACAACAGTAGGACAGGCCAGGACTACAAAGTAATTAACACCTGTTGACATGTGACTTCATGTCAATAGGTGTAACCTGTCCTTTAGGAGTAATTTGTCCTTAATGACCACTGCCAGTATAACAAGCGTCACACACCTACAACACAAACTTGGCTAGCAGACATTAGAACAACAACGATTACAACACAAAATCACTTTCTTCTACAAAATTAAACATAACCTGAATATTTCTCTGCCAAAACATCTTGTAGTCCCATGCACCCATACACGAAACAGCGATCCTAATAAATATATACAAATACAAGCACGCATCAACACATGCATACTCCTTCTATCCTAGAGTCATGAAAGCCTGGAATTTACTCCCCTTCCAACTACCTGTGAGCACTGTCTATCTTGCCCCTCCAGCTCACCTCATTCATCTATAAGGAGGACATCTGATTTTAATCCACTTTTTAATTGCGCTATCTTTTTTCAAAATTTATTATTTCCCACATTTATATGCACCTTTCTCATGCACACCAAGCACCACACTCCTATGTTATCCCCGAAGGGGCTGTTTGGAGTAAGCATACTGAAGACTGAAGAGGAGCCGTTCACAAATGTCTAAATCTCAGACCCCCCTCCTCCCCTCCCCCTCCCCAAATTAATACTTTAAAATATTGACAATTTTCCAGATTGAAAAATATATTGATGTAACAGTGTTAAATATAGTACAGCTGTACATGTATATAGGACACACAATAATTATATTAAAGCTTTATATTTTTCTAACAACTTCATGGTGTTTTATTGATAACTGTTTTCGACGAAGTTGTGAATACACAAGATGTCAGATTGTATTATAGTGTATTAGTAGTTCTGTAACAGTTCACCATGTGGCGCTGCATAACGCAACTGGTCATGTTTTTCATGTAACCGACTTTTAACAAAGTTTAATACACTTTGTACTAATAGGAAAATGTTGACAATCGTGAATGGTCCCTTAATGACTGTGTCTGTTACATGGAAATAAACAACAAGATCATATATTTGCAGTCTTTTATGTGTGTGTGTGTGTGTGTGTGTGTGTGTGTGTGTGTGTGTGTGTGTGTGTGTGTGTGTGTGTGTGTGTGTGTGTGTGTGTGTGTGTGTGTGTGTGTGTGTGTGTGTGTGTGTGTGTGTGTGTGTGTGTGTGTGTGTGTGTGTGTGTGTGTGTGTGTGTGTGTGTGTGTGTGTGTGTGTGTGTGTGTGTGTGTGTGTGTGTGTGTGTGTGTGTGTGTGTGTGTGTGTGTGTGTGTGTGTGTGTGTGTGTGTGTGTGTGTGTGTGTGTGTGTGTGTGTGTGTGTGTGTGTGTGTGTGTGTGTGTGTGTGTGTGTGTGTGTGTGTGTGTGTGTGTGTGTGTGTGTGTGTGTGTGTGTGTGTGTGTGTGTGTGTGTGTGTGTGTGTGTGTGTGTGTGTGTGTGTGTGTGTGTGTGTGTTTTTTATCAAAACAAAACAATGTTGACGTGCTGAATCTAAACCATTAGGATTTGCAATGTTTTAAGGGAGAATGTTCTGTTTTCAAGTGTAGCTACCACTAGCCCCATGGTGTTCATATTGACAAAGATTTGTTTAAATCTGACTGATTTATCAAAGAAATTTTTTTTTTTAAGAAACATTATTGCCATGCAGTTTCCAGAATTAGGACAAATAATGTCCTGTTGTTGGCTATATAGTTCCACTGTTGTATTTATTTGAGCAGAAAGATAAATTTTTCGTCAATCACAATTGATATCATGTTTTTTGGTGAACATATTTGATTTGACAAAAGGTTTACATGAGTTCTCAATTAACTTGGTTTCTTGTTTGACATCTGATCTGGAATTGTCTGTTATTGATTTGTTGTCAAATTATGTTGTAGAATGCCATCTCCGAGACAGCGCTTCACTGTGCCGCACAGTACGGCCATGACCAGGTGGTCAGTGTGCTCCTGGAGGTATGTATATATGGTCACTGGTCCAGTATGCATATGGTCACTGGTCCAGTATGCATATGGTCAGTGGTCCAGTGTTTATACAATCAGTGGTCCAGTATATATATGGTCTGTGGTCCAGTATGTATTTGTCAGTGGTCCAGTATGACTTGTATTGGTCAGTGGTCCAGTAAGTATATGGTCAGTGGTCAAGTATGTATTGGTCAGTGGTTCAGTATGTATTGGTCAGTGGTTCAGTATGTATTGGTTAGTGGTCCAGTATGTATTGGTCAGTGGTCAAGTATGTATCAGTCATTGATTCAGTATGTATTGGTCAGTGGTCAAGTATGTATCAGTCATTGATTCAGTATGGATTGGTCAGTGGTGCAATATATGTTGGATGGCAATCTTGTTAAATCTTGTTAAATCTATTGGTCAGTGGTCCAGTATGTATTGATCAATGTATTAGACCCAGCCAGTCAATGCACTAAATTTCAGTCCCCCCAGACATGACGACAATTAGCGTAGCTGTGTATACGGCAATATGTCATTGTGTGGTTGTAATCGAGACACCACACATTCATCTATAGATGTTTGCTTGATGAGCTGCTCCCTAAACAGCTGATCACAGCTAAACTGTGAGGTAGTAGTGAGTTTAGAGATCGAGATCACCAGCTCTATGAGGCGCACTGAGTCCACAACAGGTGTTTTCCATTTACCTGTGTGGGATCTTTTGCTTCCCCTGGCATAGACACCAGATAGAAGGGAGAGTAATCAGATATGGGTTAATTTGAATTGTTAATTCAATTAACTCAATTAAGTTAATTTAATTTAACTAATTAACTTTCTAGAAAATCACAAATTAATTTAATTTAATTAATTAACTTTACTGGAAGAGGTTAATTTAATTCAATAAAAAATCACAATTAACTTTCAATTAACTTTTTTATTGGGTATATTATTTTGTGCAATCCAGTGGTGACTGCCACTGGCTCCCTGTAAGGAGTAAGAATTAGCTTTGATGATCATAGTGCCCATTAGACACAGTCACTCAGCCAGTGACCCAAGTTCACCCAACCTATGTCAAAGAAAGCTTCTAGTCAGGTCCAGGCAGTTGTTTGAACAGTGTCAATGTCCATCCAGTGTCATTCAGTGAATAAGCTGAACTGTGAGTGTTCCTGGCCAAGTGCTACAGCTGTGTTATGTAAGAGTATTGACTCCTCTTGCTTGTGTGGCTGTCATCACCCATCCAGGGGGATGCAATACATAGTGTATCTGGAGTCTGGAGTTTTTCTACACATAATCCCACATGACAAAATCCAACGGGACAAATGTGAAAAGTGAATGAACACCGATGAACCAACACTAGGTACAGTACAGTACTTATGGTACTAACAACCTTGTACACTTATGTTTGTATGCTTTTAGAAAACATTATTAAATATGTTAATAATGCCAATTCAATGATTTTTTATGTTTTTCTTCTGTGTTTTTAAGTGAAGTTAATTGGTAATTTAATTGAAGTTAATTGAAATTAATTGTTAATTGAATGAAAGTTAATTGTTAATTTAATTTAATTGAACAATTTGGGAGGTTATTTTATTTAATTGACCTGATAAATGTGAGGTTAATTTAATTTAATTTAATTGGGAAATTTCTGAGTTAATTGTAATTTAATAAATTAACTTTAGAAGTTAATTGCCCCATGCCTGGAAAGGACCAACAGCTATTAGCGTCTCCTCCGAAAGACGAGGGCAAAGTGGGGTAAACAAAATTGCCCAGGTTGTTTCAAACACTGGTGTCCTTGACTGAAAGTCGTGACTCTTTACCGCACAGCCACTGCACACCACATTCCACTTATATATTACACTTCATCAATGGTATGAAAAATGGCAGATGTTATTAAATTTTGGGAAATGTAAATGCTTACACATAAAACATAGGAACACAGAGGGAAAACATCAAATAGGAGATGCTATAATATTTACAGCCATCAAAGAAAATTACTTTGGAGTATCATTGATGCTGACATGAGAGTGGAACATAATTTATTTTCTGATGATTGTGTTAATGCTAGCAGTGTGAATGTGTTTAAAAACAAAATTAACATATATTTAATTTTGATAAGGGCAGAGATAGTAGACTTTGATTTTCCTGGGAATCCGTGAGTCCGAGAGTCCTTGTTTTAGCTCCTTGACTCCTTATACAGCCCTTGGTAGGAGGTCGTGAGTCCTAGACTCCTTGCTTCACCATCTGGGCTCTTTATACAGCCCTTGGTAGGAGTCCATGAGTCCTAGACTCCTTGCTTCACCATCCGGGCTCTTTATACAGCCCTTGGTAGGAGGCCGTGAGTCCTAGACTCCTTGCTTCACCATCTGGGCTCTTTATACAGCCCTTGGTAGGAGGCCGTGAGTCCTAGACTCCTTGCTTCACCATCCGGGCTCTTCATACAACCCTTGGTAGGAGTCCGTGAGTCCTAGACTCCTTGCTTCACCATCCGGGCTCTTTATACAGCCCTTGGTAGGAGTCCGTGAGTCCTAGACTCCTTGCTTCACCATCCGGGCTCTTCATACAACCCTTGGTAGGAGTCCGTGAGTCCTAGACTCCTTGCTTCACCATCTGGGCTCTTTATACAACCCTTGGTAGGAGTCCGTGAGTCCTAGACTCCTTGCTTCACCATCCGGGCTCTTTATACAACCCTTGGTAGGAGTCTGTGAGTGCTAGACTCCTTGCTTCACCATCCAGGCTCTTCATACAACCCTTGGTAGGAGTCCGTGAGTCCTAGACTCCTTGCTTCACCATCCGGGCTCTTCATACAACCCTTGGTAGGAGTCCGTGAGTCCTAGACTCCTTGCTTCACCATCCGGGCTCTTCATACAGCCCTTGGTAGGAGTCCGTGAGTGCTAGACTCCTTGCTTCACCATCCGGGCTCTTCATACAGCCCTTGGTAGGAGTCCGTGAGTGCTAGACTCCTTGCTTCACCATCCGGGCTCTTCATACAACCCTTGGTAGGAGTCCAGGAGTCCTAGACTCCTTGCTTCACCATCCGGGCTCTTCATACAGCCCTTGGTAGGAGTCCGTGAGTCCAAGACTCGTTTCATCCTCCTTGTACAGCCCTTGGTAGGAGTCCGTGAGTCCAAGACTCCTTGTTTCATCCTCCTTGTACAGCCCTTGGTAGGAGTCAGTGAGTCCAAGACTCCTTGTTTCATCCTCCTTGTACAGCCCTTGGTAGGTGTCCATGAGTCCAAGACTCCTTGTTTCATCCTCCTTGTACAGCCCTTTGTAGGATTCCGTGAGTCCAAGACTTCTTGTTTCATCCTCCTTGTACAGCTCTTGGTAGGAGTCCGTGAGTCTGAGACTCCTTGTTTCATCCCCCGGACTCCTTATACGGCCCCTGGTAGAAGTCAGTGCATCTGAGACTCCTTGTTTCATCCTCCGGACTCCTTATACGGCCCCTGGTAGGAGTCCTTGAATCCGAGACTCCTTGTTTCATCCTCCGGACTCCTTATACAGCCCCTGGTAGGAGTCCGTGAGTCCTAGACTCCTTGCTTCACCATCCGGGCTCTTTATACAACCCTTGGTAGGAGTCCGTGAGTGCTAGACTCCTTGCTTCACCATCCGGGCTCTTTATACAGCCCTTGGTAGGAGTCCGTGAGTCCTAGACTCCTTGCTTCACCATCCGGGCTCTTCATACAACCCTTGGTAGGAGTCCGTGAGTCCTAGACTCCTTGCTTCACCATCTGGGCTCTTCATACAGCCCTTGGTAGGAGTCCGTGAGTCCAAGACTCCTTGCTTCACCATCCGGGCTCTTTATACAACCCTTGGTAGGAGTCCGTGAGTCCTAGACTCCTTGCTTCACCATCCGGGCTCTTCATACAGCCCTTGGTAGGAGTCCGTGAGTCCAAGACTCGTTGTTTCATCCTCCTTGTACAGCCCTTGGTAGGAGTCTGTGAGTCCAAGACTCCTTGTTTCATCCTCCTTGTACAGCCCTTGGTAGGAGTCAGTGAGTCCAAGACTCCTTGTTTCATCCTCCTTGTACAGCCCTTGGTAGGTGTCCATGAGTCCAAGACTCCTTGTTTCATCCTCCTTGTACAGCCCTTGGTAGGAGTCCATGAGTCCAAGGCTCCTTGTTTCATCCTCCTTATACAGCCCTTTGTAGGATTCCGTGAGTCCAAGACTTCTTGTTTCATCCTCCTTGTACAGCTCTTGGTAGGAGTCCGTGAGTCCGAGACTCCTTGTTTCATCCCCCGGACTCCTTATACGGCCCCTGGTAGAAGTCAGTGCATCTGAGACTCCTTGTTTCATCCTCCGGACTCCTTATACGGCCCCTGGTAGGAGTCCTTGAATCCGAGACTCCTTGTTTCATCCTCCGGACTCCTTATACAGCCCCTGGTAGGAGTCCGTGAGTCCTAGACTCCTTGCTTCACCATCCGGGCTCTTTATACAACCCTTGGTAGGAGTCCATGAGTCCTAGACTCCTTGCTTCACCATCCGGGCTCTTTATACAACCCTTGGTAGGAGTCTGTGAGTCCTAGACTCCTTGATTCACCACCCGGGCTCTTTATACAACCCTTGGTAGGAGTCCGTGAGTCCGAGACTCCTTGTTTCATCCTCCTTATACAGCCCATGGTAGGAGTCTGTGAGTCCAAGACTCCTTGTTTAATCCTCCTTGTACAGCCCTTGGTAGGAGTCCGTGAGTCCAAGACTCCTTGTTACATCCTCCTTGTACAGCCCTTGGTAGGAGTCCGTGAGTCCAAGACTCTTTATTTCATCCTCCGGACTCCTTATACGGCCCCTGGTAGAAGTCAGTGCATCTGAGACTCCTTGTTTCATCCTCCGGACTCCTTATACGGCCCCTGGTAGGAGTCCTTGAATCTGAGACTCCTTGTTTCATCCTCCGGACTCCTTATACAGCCCCTGGTAGGAGTCGACGAGTCCGAGACTCCTTGTTTCATCCTCCGGACTCCTTATACAGCCCCTGGTAGAAGTCCGTGAGTCCGAGACTCCTTATTTCATCCTCTGGACTCCTTATACAGCCCCTGGTAAGAGTCCGTGAGTCCGAGACTCCTTTAGAAGACAATAAATCCAGTATTAAACTGGCTGGTTTGAATGCCCAATTCTGGGCTGTACCAATTTGTCGTACTCACTTCTGTCTGTTAAGTAATACTCGTGAGCACGACGAATGCAATCCGACATGAGCAGCATCTTAAATTATGGGCCAGGAAGTTGATACAACAGTGGCTCCACACAGTGGACTAGTTGTTGAAAAAGGAATTTGCAGACTCCCAAATATGAGCGGTCTGCTGGACTACCACCGATCTCCCATGAAAATCAATGTCTGCATAGATTGTGTCTTCATTGACTACAACGTACAGCCATTGATGATGATGACTTGGATGACAAATCATTGGATTCTCAATATGCCAATGTCTTCCCTTTCCACTTGCCAACTGGAGTTGATGCCTTTCGATTTTGTTTAAAAAACAGCGGGGACAAAGTTCAGTCCTAGTGCAGTTTGACAAAGGTTGACATTTCCTAGTCCAGACTTCATGTTTTCACGATACCCCAGAAAATACTAGATGCTGTTAAAGATACAACTACCTATATTTGTGCAAGGACCAGATTCGAATACATGTCATATATTGAATTGACTGCTTGCAAAATAAAGTCTTGAAAAGTTATTCTGAGGTAAAGTCACTGTTGAATTTTTGCAGCGATATATTTTATATATGTTGTCAAACTTGCATATTTCATTACATTGCCAAATCGGGTATTATCTCAAATATTAAGACATGAAAGATCGCGATAGTAACGTGTCTTGTATAGATATTGTTTTTAACTAACCGACTGCAATGTTATAAATATTAATAAATTCAGTGTCACAATGACCACAAAACAGTTGTTCGGTTAACCAGTGAAAATCATTGTACTTCCCCATTATTGGCTCTTCCTGTTTTCCTCCTGTAGTACCACGCGAACCCGAACTTCCGCAACCACCATAATGAGTCGCCCCTTGACCTCGCATGCCAATATGGCCGCCTTGAGACCGCCCAACAGTTGCTACGGCGACACCCGACTCTGCCATGCCACAACATCGACAAACATTCTCCGCTGCATCTGGCGGCCCGCAACGGCCACCGCCAGGTGGTGCAACTGTTGCTCGATGCTGGCTTCGACATCAACACACGGGTCAGTTGGAAATTCCAATCGAATCCGTTTGATTTTTTATTATTTTATTTACAATTTATTTATACACATGTTTTAAGTAATTTATTTATTTAGCAAATTAATATTTACGTATCTTTACTATGTCATACATGCGTCATGTTTAAAACAAATTATCATCGTATATGCCAGTATGTATTTTGACTGCCTTTGTCCATGTACACAGCTTACTAATTATTATTATTATTTAGAACATTGCATTTTGTTAGTGTACTGAATCCTCCAATGTTTTACTTAATCTATTATCTTATCCAATGTTTGTTGCTGCATTTTCTGCTGTCTTGTTTAAATATTTAATGTTGGGCCTGGCCATATTTATCTGCATTTTTATTGTTTAAATCACAACTTTGCGGAAGAAGATAAAAAGTACATTTTAAATTGTTTTTATCATGTTCATCACGAATACATAATAATTCTGTTTGAGTATAGTTTAGCATATGCATGCCAGTAACTTCATTCGTTTAAAATGCAGATTAACATTTAATTTCAGCAATCATTTACAAAATGTGGGATTTTGTCATGTTGTTTAAAATGTGCTTGTTAAATAAAGACACTATGGCACATTTACGTCTACTTGTTGCTACACAGATGGAGACGGGAACAGCTCTGCATGAAGCGGCCATCTTTGGGAAAGGGGACGTGGTCAGACTACTGCTGGACAATGGTGAGAACTTGAGATGTTGACCATCATGGCTTTGAATACATCTCATGCCTCTTGCTCAACCGTCAGTGATATTTAACCCCTTTATCATTACCCATGTAGGTCCGTCCACAACTTCTAACTGTGGACCAATCACACCTGAATTAACAACTTATGTTTGGCTAATGTCATATTTTGCATCACAAATCGAATTACCAAAATTCACATAATATGTTGTTTTTCTGTGACACTTTGATCACATTTGATGAAAACGTAAAAGTTTGCATAATTGGCTTTACTGGCAAGTGATTTAGATACAAGTATATTCTAGGTTAATCCACCAGGAGTTGATGTAGAGGATGATTTCACACAGCATTTGAAAATTAATGTAAATTTTATATATTATATCGAGGTGCATCATGGCGCAGTGGTAGAACGTCCAACTCAATCCATTTCGAAGCTTAGGCAGTTTCGTCCACTCTACATTGCTTCAGTTGACTCAGTTGTGTAAGTGTGTAACTGACAATAGACAATGATGGGATTCCAGTGATGGAATTATAAGAACAAATAACTTTCATGCATTCATGCAGCAGTTGTAGCAGGAATGGATGCTTCCAACAGAAGTCTGCCTGGACTGTGTAATGCGCTCTGAGCAACAAATGGTAGAAGGATGCAGTATAAAGTGAATGTGTACATGCGTTTTGTTTGTCTGTTGTGTACATGTGTCTGTGTGTTGTGTACCTGTGTATGTTTTTGTGTTGTGTATATGTGTAATTTGTGTAAGTTTGTGTGTTGTGTACATGTCTATGTATGCATGTTGTGTAAACGTGTGTGTGTGTTTGCATGTTGTGCAGGTATTGACACAAGTTTGACAGACAGCGAGAGTCGCACGGCGCTGGAGGTGCTCAGTGAACATCGCTCGCAGATCTCCCTTGACATCGGCAACATCATCCTTGGTAAGTTCACCTTCCATAGTGGCAACACCAACCTGGGTAAGATCACCTTCCATAGTGGCAACATCATCCTCGGTAAGTTCACCTTCCATAGTGGCAACATCATCCTGGGTAAGATCACCTTCCATAGTGCCAACACCATCCTTGGTAAGATCACCTTCTGTAGTGGTAACATCATCCTCAGTAATGATGTCTACTTCGTACGTGCAAACCTGTATATTCATACATGCAAACTTTCCATTTTTCCTTTCTCTCATTTTTTTTCATAATAATTATGAATATGAATTTAACTTTGAATTTAACTCTTTTAATGAATAATTAATTAATTATTAAATAATCTAACTTTGTAATGTTTAAGGGTGGCTCTAACGATAGCAACCTTTTGGTCTTAGTGAGAGTCTCCCTGGCAATACAACAACGTAGTGTTGTCTACTTTTTATTGCAAAAAAACAAATATCTGCTATATATATTTGCATTACTTAATAATTTTCATTTGTTAAAAAATACATCATGAATGTTTAGATGTTGATATATGTATAATATGTCTCTTTGTGTAATTTACTTTTGTTCATTATTGGCTACTTGTATATAAATGTACGTATTGACCAAATAAATTTACATTCACATTCAGTAAGTTCGCCTTCCATAGTGGCAACTTCATCCTCAGTAAGTTCACCTTCCATAGTGGCAACTTCATCCTTGGTAAGTTCGCCTTCCATAGTGACATATTCATCCTCGGTAAGTGGCAAAAAGAAATCCTGTGACTTACCATGCATGCATTCCTTATCTTATGTCTGACCTACTACCCTCTGTAGACCACACGGAGGGCATCGACAGTCTGTACCGGCGCTCCTGCTTCCTTCCGAACATGTCTACCGGTGTTTATGACACGGTCAGCCTACAGGAACCTTTGACCTCGTTGCGTTACCGTGACAATAAAGTTACCTCGGCAACCTCCCCTGATGTGTATGAGTTGTATACGCAGGTCGTGAGGCAAGAGAAAACCCGGCCTACCCATGGCAGCAAGGAGAGGTGGGTAGAATGTTGTGTTTCTCAGTTGCAAATTTTTTTTTTTTGAGCAATAATTTCTGTAGTGTCGGCCAATTTAGCAATAGATAATAATAATAGTAATGCTGTATTGTATTAACAAGCCTTTACAATATTTTCAAGTAAAAAATATTATGAATATCATTTGTATTTATCATTATCATTATAACTGGATATATATTGATTTGATATTTGTCTGTGGAACAAGATGAATGTTTTAGTGAATATTACATCTATTGTGAGTATAATGGCAATTACTACTTTTGCTCATAATGCTACTTCTACTACTACTACTGTGAAAATACCATTATCATTGTTAATTATTATTACTACTAACAGTAGTAGTAATAATTAACAATAAAAAGTGTTTTTTGCCACGACCATTGACCCTTGCATGACCTCCACTGACCTGTGCATGACCTGCCTCTTTTTCAGTATGTCCAGCTTTGGCAGTTCAATACACGAGGTGCCCCCGATCCCACCGAAACTGTGTGAGGAGGAGCCAATCTACGACACTCCAATGCCAGTCTCTAGGGTAGCACACAGCTCTCCTGGTGCGTATACAGGACGAGATCAAGTTTACAGGTGTCAACGTAAGGACTTTACTTGCTGACTATGTTCTTGTAGGAGTTCAATGTAGACCATGAATGTAAATGCAATGGCTCATTTATAAAAGCATGTTCTTACATAGCGCTGTATCCAGTCCTTGGGACTGTTCAAAGCATCTTACACTTCACATCCTGACAGACCTGTTCATTCCAACGCCATTTCGATTTCTCTGGGAAGCATTCAGCCACGCTGCAATTACTGCGTAAAGACTATTTGTTCACATATATTCACCACTCTCTATAGCCAGGTGCTCATTTATACAGCTTAGTGAAATGAGGCAAAGTGGAATGAACGAAATTGCCCAAGTTTCGAAAGGGCAGCCAGAGGATCCGTAACAAGGTTCTCTCATTTGAAAGTCCGATGTTCTAACCACAACGCCACCGCGACCCACTTATGGGCTGTCATCTTGGGGGCAGACATCCACGGCTACTTACCATCTTAATGTGAGGACAATAGAACATCTTGGGGGCAGACATCCACGGCTACTTACCATCTTAATGTGAGGACAATAGAACATCTTGAAGTTAGGTCGCCTCGTGTGGATCACCTTTGAGGAGACCTTTATCATGAGGACCTGTAATGGCTCATATCTGTACAAATCATTGTATTCCTGCAAGTGTCACACTTAAAATGATTTCTACGTTGAACTTTGTAGCACCTGTTCCAAAACCAAGACTACTGCTGCCATCTAGTGGACTAGGCGGCTCTACAAACTCGCTGCAACATTCGCCCACGGATTCAACGAGGGTAAGTTCTGATTCAATAAGTATGAGTTGTAATTCAACAAGTGTAAGTTCTGATTCAACAAGTGTAAGTTCTAATTCAACAAGTTTAAGTTCTGATTCAACAAGGGTAAGTTATGATTCAACAAGGGTAATTTCTGATTCAACAAGGGTAAGTTCTGATTCAACAAGGTTAAATTCTGATTCAACAAACTGAAATTATTCTCTGTTTACAAGACATTAGAATATACTCAATTAAAGTGTAAAAAACATTGTTGTTACTCGATCAGTGTCTACATGTTTATTATAATATATTATAATAATTTTAACAATGATGTTTCTTTTTTATTAGAGTGTAACACCAAAAAAGCCACCACGACGACACCCCCCATCCCCCCGTGGGGGTGGGGGCGGGGGCAAATCAGTGGATGTGGTTCCCAAGCTTGAAACATGTCAAGAGAAACCTGGGAACGTTTCCATGGTTACACAGTACTCTGCTGACCATGAGATGGGCCAGTCAGGGAACGAGTGGAGAACACTTGGCTCTGGGAGTAGAACAGGGAGCGAGAGAACCGACAGCGAAGGCAGCGACATGGGGATGAAGTACAGGGCTTCCATACGTGTCCACGTCGCTGGCCGTCAGCCTCTGCTAACCGCAACATCCAGCGGCCGGAGAGAGGAGATTCTGAGCGCGGCCGTTGAACGAATACCAGCCACGTGCGAAGTGTGTGAAGATGGAACCGAATACTACATCTCAGAGAAGTCTCCCACCGCAGAGGGTGAAGAGAAAACAGGTGATTTAGGATTCCACGTTTCAGGGGTGATTTCAATGTGCTGTGCATTGCAAATATTAGTGTGCAATTCAGGAGATTTCGAGTGATTCAGATTTCAAAAATTAGTGAAGCATGAAGGAGATTTTAAAATGAGCTAA
The DNA here is from genome assembly GCA_963662155.1 of Lamellibrachia columna. Lineage (NCBI taxonomy): Eukaryota > Metazoa > Annelida > Polychaeta > Sabellida > Siboglinidae > Lamellibrachia > Lamellibrachia columna. Next base: position 49,611,792 of record OY759271.1, read on the forward strand.
GTTCAGGTTTTAAACATTGGTGTTTGAAATATTGATGTTTTAGGTTTCAGATTTCAGGGTTTACAAAAATGGGAGAACAATTAAGTTTTTCAAAACAGAAGTGTGATACTAGATAAAAATTTGGTATGTGGTTCAGATTCAAGTTTGTACAAAATGGTTTTGCAAAATAGATTTGTGACTCGTAGTTGTTTCAGCAGTTCCAGTATCAGACCTGCTCCCTGTTGGATGGACGCCTTAGAATGCCTCCACCCTTCTTATCTACAAAACAACTTTTGTGTTGTTTTTTGTTTTATTTTCTCTGAGAAAATTTCATTTTACCTATTGTTCGTTTGTGTCAGTTTGTGGCTCGCTTCACGACAAGAAGTGCAGTGACACACAAGAGGCTGTCATGTCATCGTCACGACCACCATCACTAGAGTTCAACAGTCAAAAGACGCGGGAGTTCCCTCTGAGTCCCACGGGCTACACGCAGCCCCCCACCCCTGACCACCCCCCTCCCTCACCCTCGAGGGCAGCCAATGACATCCAGGAACAGATTAACCCTGGGGTGAGTTACTACGTCATGCCTTAGCTGCTAGCCTCATCACCACAATGTTGTGGGCATCGTCCACACTTGGGGTCAGTTACATTTCAATGGGAATTGAAACCCCAATTCCAGTTTCTGAATTGGAATTGGGGTTTTGTGTGGTGAAAATGTAATTGGTATTTTCAAATACTTTTTCAATTAATAATTTTTTTCAGTTACTATTTCAGTCACATCATGTAACTTTTTAAGTAAAATTATTCGCTACAAATAATCAATAAAATATAACATGTTGCATGTATATATATCATGTTTGTTTGCCATTATGTACCATAATATGCAGAAATTAATAAAGGCTGCTCTAAAATAGATGTTATTTATGGGCGTTGAGTATTTCTATGGTTGCTCTATTCACACACTTTTATTTCGATATAGAATTAATAATTGGAATTGGTATTTTGGAATTGATTTTTTTGAGGTGGAATTAGAATTGGTATTTGTAATTGGTGTGTAATTGGAACTGATATTAATATATTTGCCCCCATGTCTGGTTAAGTATCATCATAGGAAGAATACAGGCCAAGTTAGCATTTTTCCAACAGTGTGAAATGTGTTGATGCAGTTTATCAACAGTGTATTTTTATCTACACGAGACATACCGTATTCGACCTAATAAACATACCGTATTCAACCTAATAAACATACCGTATTCGACCTAATAAACATACCGTATTCAACCTAATAAACATACCGTATTCGACCTAATAAACATACCGTATTCGACCTAATAAACATACCGTATTCGACCTAATAAACATACCGTATTCGACCTAATAAACATACCGTATTCGACCTAATAAACATACCGTATTCGACCTAATAAACATACCGTATTCGACCTAATAAACATACCGTATTCGACCTAATAAACATACCGTATTCGACCTAATAAACATACCGTATTCGACCTAATAAACATACCGTATTCGACCTAATAAACATATCGTATTCGACCTAATAAACATACCGTATTCGACCTAATAAACATACCGTATTCGACCTAATAAACATACCGTATTTGACCTAATAAACTTACAGTATGCTTGAAAAAAACACGTCGAGGAATCTGTTCTTATCAGCATACATTAAAATTGTTTCTCTAGACAATAAGGTAACTGTTTAATACTAGTGGTGTCATTTGGTGACTAATGTAGAACAACTTATAAGTGGTGCCAACCGTTTAATACCAGATGGCGACAGTTTGTTCCACACTAATCAAATTAAAATAATTATGGATCTTGCTGATTAAAAAAGGGGTGTACGCTAATTAGGGTATGTGCGCTTAATACCAGGGTAGGTCAAATAGGGTACGTATGAATGAACTAAACACCAGACTTCACAAGAACGTGTATACAGAGTGTATATCTAGCCATATATGAGACAATGCGATGCAGCCTGCCGTGATTCTGTCTTCTTGTATTTCTTTTCCTGATATGAGTTTTTCTTTGGCACTACACATATCCTGCAGCAGCCAGAATAGTGCTTGGTCTAACTCTTGTGATGTGTGCCTGCATGCATGTGTGCATGCATTATCTAATATAAACATGTGTGTGCATATGTGCACGCACATGTGTGTATTAGACCATATTTTACATTATGTTTATAAAGAAAACTTTACACGCTCTTCTGTGGTCATCTCAGTTTATTAGCCATTATACTAACAAATACAATACAATACATTGTGTTTTCCGTCCCAACCTCCAGGAGAAGCGGCGATCTAAGGACATGGAGACGATAACAGAGGCAGAGCTTCTCTCCCAGTGCATGGGAGCCACTCCCTGTCCTCTTCCCAGAACGTTGGAAGAGGGAACGATCAACTCAACCACAGGTCTACTCCAGTTATTGCGAGACCACACGGCACGCCGGTCCACCGTCGGTCCAGGGGACCCCATCGAGATTGTGGCAAATCAAAACAATCCATTCTTAGGTGAGAGTCTCGGTGTCACTGTTGAAATAATGTCTGGGTTGGAGGTAGCAATATGATGGCAATATTTACAAGATGGTGGTTGCACACGTTAAGTGTTGAAACTAGTGGTTGAATTGGTTTGATATATATATAAGGAAGATTACACTAATATTTGGAAGATAAACCCATTTTATATGTGGTGGGGGGCAGTCAATTGAAGGGTCCTTTTCTCCCATACAGCTGAGGACGTACAGTTGCAGACCCCAAGATAATCCGGTCACATGGTCACAGACATGTGACATGTATTCATAGAAATGATCATCAACTTGATTTCTGATCTCCAAACATCCCAATTCACAACACCTAAAATGACTTGTGTATTTAACGGGTAGATTTAAAATTTCCGCTGTTGTTTTTAAATTTGAAATTGAGGTGTTTATGCCAGATTTGTCGTGCTTTACCTGCCCCATTTCTGAGTAAATGATGGCAGGGCTCAAAGTTCAGAGCATCTGGTCATGTGACAGTGATTGACATATAGAAGAGTATATGTGAAAGTAGCGAGTGACTGTCTGCATTGTGCATACAGCTGGGTAGGGTTCAGTTGTATAACATGTAGGCTACTTGGTTTATGACACTTAGTTGTAGGTAAGTGTACTTATAAAGTCATCTGTGAATGCCCAGGTGTGATTAGTGTGTGTGTGCATGCGTGCGTGCAAGCATGCTTGTGTGCAATTTTGTGCATTTCTGTGCACTGTTATACATGTGTGTACAGGTTTGCTGTTTTGTGTGTCTGTATGCCTGTGTGTTTTGTGCATTGATGTGCCTATGTACACTTTTGTGCACATATATATATATGTGTGCACTTTTTGTGCATTTGTGTGTATGTGCACGCTTATGCATATGTGCACACTTGTGAATGTGTACCTGTGTGCACTTTTGTGTATTTGTGTGTGCGTGCATGCATGCATGCGGGCGTGCATGTGTGTAGTTTTAAATGTGGTGTTGCATCATGTGTTTGTTGCAAGACGCCTGCAGTCTTCCCCTGTCTACTAACTGAGCTGGGGTCCTACTGCCACACACCAGACGCCTGCAGTCTTCCCCTGTCTACTAACTGAGCTTGGGTCCTACTGCCACACACCAGACGCCTGCAGTCTTCCCCTGTCTACTAACTGAGCTGGGGTCCTACTGCCACACACCAGACGCCTGCAGTCTTCCCCTGTCTACTAACTGAGCTGGGGTCCTACTGCCACACACCAGACGCCTGCAGTCTTCCCCTGTCTACTAACTGAGCTGGGGTCCTACTGCCACACACCAGACGCCTGCAGTCTTCCCCTGTCTACTAACTGAGCTGGGGTCCTACTGCCACACACCAGACGCCTGCAGTCTTCCCCTGTCTACTAACTGAGCTGGGGTCCTACTGCCACACACCAGACGCCTGCAGTCTTCCCCTGTCTACTAACTTAGCTGGGGTCCTACTGCCACACACCAGACGCCTGCAGTCTTCCCCTGTCTACTAACTTAGCTGGGGTCCTACTGCCACACACCAGACGCCTGCAGTCTTCCCCTGTCTACTAACTTAGCTGGGGTCCTACTGCCACACACCAGACGCCTGCAGTCTTCCCCTGTCTACTAACTTAGCTGGGGTCCTACTGCCACACACCAGACGCCTGCAGTCTTCCCCTGTCTACTAACTTAGCTGGGGTCCTACTGCCACACACCAGACGCCTGCAGTCTTCCCCTGTCTACTAACTTAGCTGGGGTCCTACTGCCACACACCAGACGCCTGCAGTCTTCCCCTGTCTACTAACTTAGCTGGGGTCCTACTGCCACACACCAGACGCCTGCAGTCTTCCCCTGTCTACTAACTGAGCTGGGGTCCTACTGCCACACACCAGACGCCTGCAGTCTTCCCCTGTCTACTAACTGAGCTGGGGTCCTACTGCCACACACCAGACGCCTGCAGTCTTCCACTGTCTACTAACTGAGCTGGGGTCCTACTGCCACACACCAGACGCCTGCAGTCTTCCCCTGTCTACTAACTTAGCTGGGATCCTACTGCCACACACCAGATGCCTGCAGTCTTCCCCTGTCTACTAACTGAGCTGGGGTCCTACTGCCACACACCAGACGCCTGCAGTCTTCCCCTGTCTACTAACTGAGCTGGGGTCCTACTGGGGTCTTACTGCCACACACCAGCATTAGGCCTAACATATTGGTTGTGCCCCAGAAGAACTAGTAAAACCCAAAGTTATAAAACCTAAAATGTGTTAGAAGTAGTGATAACTTACTAAATTGTATTTCAGATTGATTATTCCATAACCGCAGTGAACAGTATTGTGCCAATGTTCGTTAAAAAATGCACGTTTTGAGCCAGCAGTATGTTTTAGTAGCACAATACATGTTAAATCGGAAAAGATCAAGATGTTGGGGAATAATCAAATATATACAGCCATTTCCTGCAATGGGATGACTGAGCAGTGGGAAAGACAGGATCGACGCTCGGTTCAGTATATGAAGAGGAAGTCCTTTATTTAACTTATCTTTAATGTCCACTGGCCAGTGTTTGCTGACCATCCCAAGATACCACCTTGAATGTCACAGGTGCCGCTCCTTCTCTGTGGCTGCACTGACACTGTGGGATACATGCCTTCTGCAGTCAGAGAAGTGAGCTCTGTTGCCACTTTGAAGATAGTTTTAAAGACTCATCTTTTTTCTGCGGCCTTTATGACATTATTGTATACCGCAACAATGACCTTTCAAATGACATGGACCATTTAGTTATTTATTTAACGTACTTTAAATATTTTTTTTACGTTTTGAAAGTTATTGTAAACTTATTTTACTTTTTTAACATTATTAGCCACTTTTAGGTGTTACGCAACACATTACAAATATCAGATTTATTTTTATTTATTAATATCTTACCACTGAATAGAAATCTGAAGTACCATGTAGTTTGAAGACATGTTATTGAGAATGTGCTACTTCCTGTCAGTGAAAACCTGCCTCTAGCTAAACATAGATCCATATTTGTAATGAGCAAATAACAGTACACTTGTCTGAAGTGGTGACCAGGTACAACCGGACCAGCCACTGTTCACTTTATGACTAGAAATAAATATAGATCATTGAGGTTTACTAAGTGTGCATTGAACAATACCTGGTCACTCATTGACTGTCATCCATGTACTCATGAAGGTCACCCAGGTACTCATCAAGGTTACCAAAGTGTTCTTTGGGTGTCACTGGGGTCTTTAGGTTTCATATTTTTCCATGTGAACATATTAAAGCATATTTTGTTTTTATCGCTAAGTTTTTAGTTCTATTGTAAATTGGGTCAAAAATAAACTTTCTTGTTCTTGAAGGCTTGCAAAAAATTGGCATTTATTTAGGGTAATTGGGTGTTTGTTAAAGGTGACCAAATATGAGTTGTTTATTGAGGGTTGCCAATGAGTTTATTTGAGGCTACCAGAAAATGAGTTGTTTATTGAACATTATCAAAATGTTTATTGTTGGCTATCACAAAATGAGATGTTTATTTAGGGTTGTCAAAGTGTTTATTGACATTGCCAGTAACTGATTTGTTCATTGAGGGTTGCCAATGTGTTTATTCAAAGCTACCAGAAAATGGGATGTTAATGTACCGAATTGGTTACTGACAACTACCACAAAATGAGGTATTTATTGAGGGTTACCAAAGTGTATATTGACAGCTGCCAGGTTACTGTGGTGTTTATTTAGGATTACCGAGGTGTTTATTGAGGGTAGCTGAGGTGTTTATTGAGGGTTACTGAGGTGTTTATTGAGGGTTACCAAGTTGTTTAATAAGGGTTACTGAGGTGTTTTTTTGGTTACTTGGGTGTTTATTGAGGGTTACTGAGGTGTTTATTGAGGGTTACTGATGTTTTTATTGAGGGTTACCAAAGTGTTTATTGAGAGTTACCGAGGTGTTTATTGAAGGTTACTGAAGTGTTTATTGAGGGTTACTGAAGTGTTTATTGAGGGTTACTGAAGTGTTTATTGAGAGTTACTGAGGTGTTCTTGTCTGTTTGCTGTCCCACTACAGCCGAATGCCCACAGTGTAAGTCTTTTCTGCTTCTCCCTGTCGTGCACTCATGCATGACCTGTCGTGCACTCATGCATGACCTGTCGTGGACTCATGCATGGCTGCTGTCTCCCTACACAGTATCCTGCATGTTTCTCCAAAGCTTGTTCATGTCTGCACACTTTCTTTGTTTTGCCGTTGCTAAATGTTTTCTGATTCTTGTCATTGCTTATTGTTGTTTAAATTTGTTGTCATCATCACCAATGTTGTTGTTGTTGTTGTTGTTGTTGTTTTCTGCACCAGTCGTTGTCCCCCGCACTGTCTCAATGGCTTCAGTGCTGTCTATAAACGATAAAGACACATTAGAGGACCATCATATGTCCCCTACAATGTCCACGTACACAGCAGCTGTTATCTTCCTTCATGACTCTGTGAAGCATGTGCATTTGCATGAATTCCTTGCATGTCGCATGAATGCGCATAATGCAGAATGGCATGTTGTGTCTTACTATAATGAAGATGTTTCACGAATCTGATCAGCCATAATTGCCAGTTGGTGACACAGTAAGTCAGCACTGAACAGTTTCACTGAGGCAGGTCAGATTCATGGCTGGTTACAACAAAGGATAACACAGAGAACTTGTCTTCATAAAATTAATTAATTCATTTCACAATCTGCCTCATGAAGGTCCATAATTAGCATTCCATTATTATTTGTCAATGCGCAATAGTTTATTTACCATATTCGACCTATTAAGCACTCATGCCTGAATTATCGTACAAGAACAGATTCTTTGACATTTTTCCATGACCTAATTTTGTTTGCGTACTGTATGCAAAATACAAATACAGTATTTGGTAATTTTTTTCTTGTTTACTGTTTAATTTATTTGACTTAGTTAACAAAATTGTATTAGTGAATTCTCCTGTTTATAAGGTGTTCTCCTTGCAGGTCTATGCAAAGGCTCCATCCCATTGGACGAAAGTCGGGCCAAGGCCCAGCTGTACGAGAACCTCATTATCCAGCAACGTCGGCGCGTCTCGGCCCCGGGGTCCTGCGTTGGCTTCGACCCGGTCGAGGAGGAGAACATAGACACACATAGACATGACGTACCCATTGATGGACAGAGGAAAACGGTGATGATGCGGTCAAGGATGTCAGAACGCAAGGTGAAGTCAGAACTGGATCAGAACCGAAACCGTGCAACGACCTTACAGGAGGGCGAAGATGCAGGCGAGCATCCATTGGATGAAACGGAGGAGTGGGCAAAGGTTGGTCACAATTGCTGTTCCCTTGAGAAAGTAGCAGAAATGTGTGGCTTTTTTTGTGATTTAACACCTCTATTCAGATTCCCATTAACATATATTTCTGTTTGTGATGCACGTTGAGCAGCTGAGTCTTAGACAATATGATATAACAAATATTCTAAAATTGTAAAACTGCATATGTCGTTTTTGACATTTCAGAAGGAGTTGCTCCTTTAAGAATGACTGGTATGTCTTAATAGGAGGCACTTAGCCAATTTATCTCACATTATGTGTTTGAATACATTATTAAAGTTTATCATCTATGTACACATGTATAATTATGTTCTTTCTTATAAAATATCTTTGCAAGTAAAAGGGGCCAAAATAAACAGATTATTTCACAATTCTATCAGATGTTCGTTAGATGTATACCAGTATATCATATCTTCTTTAGCAAATGTGGACCACATGCCTTCTGGTTTGGAAGTGTCTTCGTTATAGATTCTACTTTACTTCTGCTGTCAATTTCAGATCAATGATATTCTCTCTAGCTGTGGAGGCCGCATGAGTGTCGCTGAATTTGGCGACATTGGATACTTTGAAAAACGTTTACAGCAGATTTTTTCTCAGTCGAAAGGTAGCGGGTGACGTGAATGAATCCAGCATGCAGTTTGCACACTTTGGTCACAGCGTTTGTGTTTGCTGACTTTGCTCTGGTTGACATGTACATTGGATGGTGGAGGTTGCCATCGGTATATCTCAACGCAGGTAGTTTAGGATGTCAAAATTTAGAGCCAAATTGATTGGTGCATGAATTTGCAATCATTATGCCATGAAACTACGATATCTTGAAAATTTGATAAGCAATTTTATTATCGACTCCATGTTATTTGTATAGATACACGACAAGAAATGTTTGGTCATGTATCTATAAAATAATATGAATATCTTCTATTATATGTTGTTGTCGTTGAGATATTCCTGTGGGTACACATGGTTGACTGCTTCCTACACTATCTTCCTCCGCACACTGCCGCTGGGAAGGGGTGGAGAAAACAGGAGTTTGCCCTGCCAGAGGTGACCAATCTTGACAAGGTTGCTATAGAGTTGACTTGTTGAATAAACACCAACATTTTGCATTTCGTTGAACAAAAGTGACAATTCTGTTTTCTAAATTCAAATGGAATTTTCCCATTATTCTCTGTCACCATTGGTGTGTGACCATTGGTGCATGACCATTGGGGTATGACCATTGGTGTGTGACCATTGGGGGTGACCATTGGGGTGTGATCACTGAGGTGTGACCATTGGGATGTGATCTTTGGTTGGAGTGGGATTATGAAAGAAGGTACATGTATCTACATCTGGCTAATGTTTCATGATGTTTTTCCGATTGATAAGGCCAGACCTGACAGTCAGGAGATACTAGGCAGTCTTAAGGCCAACAACTAAAATTCTTTGTTTTTAGTCTGCTCTTGTCATGTTAGAACTAGGGCAATCTAAGCTTAATTTTCCTCTCGAAAAAAATTTAACCATTATTACATGATTTAGAAAGTAGGAATTGGGTCCAGAAATTTTTTATTTGTTTTAGCCAAAACTGAGACTGAGCAGTGGGACGATAACGGGGGGGGAGGGGCGGATGATTGTAGGTGAGGGAAATTATGCCTCACTCATTGTTACATTTAGGAACACACAAATTCTTTTCATGTTTGTTGATTTTTGTCCAAAAAGTTATGGATAAAATAGTACATTTATAGAAGGTAAGTCTTAAGGGTTAAAACAGTATACAATTTACCATAAAGTGATCTTTTAGCAGAGAGTACATAAAAAACCTGATCAACAGAATTTTGGACTTAGAGTGAAATGTTGAGACCTCATTAATTAGTGATGTTAATAATGAGGGTAGATGGCAAGGGTTGTCGGCACGTCTATCTCCCTTCTTTCATCTCCTGCTGTCGCTACATTTTACCTCAGAGTGCACCGACACTTTTGATTGGCTTTCACTGGACCGACTCTTTTGATTGGCTTTCGGCAGATTGCAGACATCATGGCTTCTTTTGGTGGTGGCATAACACGCGAGTCGCTCTTCCTTGACCTGTTGGAGCGTGACTTTCGAGCTCTACTGACCGCCGCGGTTGATCGTACACGCCAGGGTGAGGCGTGGCCCGCACATCATTCCTTCCGCTTGCATTCTGTTGCTGTAGTTTACACCACCTCATGATTAAACTGGGATTACTTTGTAGTTAATACACACATTATTGATATGTTAAAGGGCTCTCCTCAATTCGAATTTTTCACCCATCTCATTAAAAAAGTTAACCTATGTCAACTACAATGTACTAGCTTGTTTGTACAAAGTTGGTTTTGGTGAAATTATCAGACAACTAAATTATTTTTGACTGGCAAAATTCGACAAAAAAAAGACAAGTGGTCCAGCTCTATATACTGTTCACACTTTTGCAAGTTGCTTCATATTATGATCAAGGTCAATTCTTTCAATGACTTTATCAAAAGTTCTTACTACAAATGTGAATAACAATGAACCCGATTCATGATGGGCTAAATGAATTGAAGAGGGAATTTAAGGGAACTATGGTATACCAACACATGGGTATGATAACGATCTTAGTTCAAGTTTAGTTAAGGGCGACATAAACAGCAATTCTTGAGAATCATGCCATGATATTGCCTAATATGTCTACCCAGCACTCAAGATTTCTTTTTCCACATAAATTTTAATCAGCTCTTTGAACATTCTTATAAACTGGTAGTGACTGATATCTGTTCAAACATTTTGCACCAGCACGAAAACATAACAAAGCATTATGAAACTATGAAATTGTATGTGCCCACGATAGATAATCATAATGGCCAGCATATATAAATAAGGCTAAAAATAAATGGCATCTATTTTTTTTCAACGCTATCCAAAAGATCCAACCAAGTTTGAGATGTTTTTCTTATTTATTTACATGAACATGTTTATATATATATATATATATATATATATATATATATATATATATATATGGAAAATACATTATCACAAACACTAGCTTCTCAACTTTTAAATACAGTGTTGTTCAGTGCTATTACAAGTTATTTATGTTTTTAAACATCTAGTATGTAATACTACGTATTCGGTATATTGAAGTAGGTTTTGTTTGATCTACTTTCAAACTGATGAACATGTAGGTTTAATATTATCTGTACGAACAAGTTTGCCCATTTAACCTCTGACCTGTGAATCAAGAACTTAGACAAACTGTCTGTTAAGATCATCCATCTGCCAAAACTACTTCACAACTTGACGATATTTTCCAGAAGTGTTCACAATAATAGCATTTCTAGTTTTCACCACTCACCTGGATTGAATCGATTGCATGAATTCCAGGAGGATAAACTTAGTGAATGTGTTTTTTGTAATTGCCTAATTATTACAACATTTTGTTTTACAATTATCTTTACGAAATGTTTTATACAGATGTAACTAACAGTGTAATCAACTATATTCGGTGAGATATAGTCCCTCTTAGGAACAGAGATATGCAGAAAATATTTATTTGAAGTTTTCTCTGCAGATATTTGGAAATGCAAATGTTTTTTTTTTTCACCACCTGTACAACAGTTAATCTCACAAAATAAAATTTATATAATTATCATCAACCAATATATATTTTTTCTCCACTGCTTTACTCAGTGGTGTATATGTTTTCCCACCAGATGGCCCTCCGATGCAAAGCGTTGGTGATTGGTTGGATTCACTGGGTCTTCCGCAGTATGAGAATACACTAGTCGCCAATGGATTTGACGACATGGACTTCATGGTGGGTGGTCTCTTTCTGATGGACTAAATGGTGGGTGGTCTCTTTCTGGTTAACTTTATGGTGGGTGGTCTCTTTTTGGGTGACTTTGTGGTGGGTGGTCTCTTTCTGGTTGACTTTATGGTGGGTGGTCTCTTTCTGAGGGACTAAATGGTGGGTGGTCTCTTTCTGGTTGACTTTATGATGGGTGGTCTCTTTCTGGAAGACTTCATGGTGGGTGGTCTCTTTCTGGGGGATTTTTTTGGTGGGTGGTCTCTTTCTGGAAGACTTCATGGGGGGGTGGTCTCTTTCTGGGATATTTTTTGGTGATTGGTCTCTTTCTGGAAGACTTCATGGTAGGTGGTCTCTTTCTGGGGGACTTTATGGTGGGTGGTCTCTTTCTGATTGCCTTTATGGTGGGTGGTCTCTTTCTGGGGGATTTGTTGGTGGGTGGTCTCTTTCTGAGGGACTAAATGGTGGGTGGTCTCTTTCTGGGGGACTTTATGGTGGGTGGTCTCTTTCTATGGGTCTTTATGGTGGGTGGTCTCTTTCTGGGGGACTTTATGGTGGTTGACCTCTTTCTGGGAATGTTATTATGTATAATAATGGCATTATACACCATTTAAAGATGTTCTGTGTCTACTTATACATGAATTGCAACTACTTGTTGTAGGGCCTATGTTAGGGTTAATATGTTAGTTAAAGTTAATCTGGCCACAAGTAGGGTATCTCTACATTCAGAATTGTAAAAGACATGATCTGTGTTTGGATCTCTTCAGGGCCCCAATGTCTTGGATCGGAATGATCTTCTGACACTGAACATTACGGATCCAGATCATCAGGACCGGATCTTGACAGCAGCAGCCAAAGTGCCAAGAGTCAAGTCTATTGGTAACATATGTCTATAAGTAACATATAGGTCTATAGGTAACATATAGGTCCGTGGGTAACATATAGGTCCATAGGTAACATATAGGGCTGTAGGTAACATATAGGGCAATAGGTAATATATAGGTCCATAGGTAACATATAGGGCTATAGGTAACATAGGTATATAGGTAACATATAGGTTTATAGGTAACATATAGGTCTATAGGTAACATATAGGTCTATATGTAACATATAGGTTTATAGGTAATATATAGGTCTATAGGTAACATATAGGTCTATAGGTAACATATAGGGCTATAGGTAACATATAGGTCTATAGGTAACATATAGGTTTATAGGTAATATATAGGTCTATAGGTAACATATGCAAAATAGGTTTCGTAATTTATGATTTTCAGTATACAAGTAATGAAAAATGTGGCTTTATGGAGAACGTGACCTTTGAGAATTCATACACAGAAGAATGTTGTGATAATTATGATTCCACACGCGTGTTACCCTGTCACACTATACAAATTCAGGGAACAGTTTGTAGGTGTCAATTTAATTATTCAAGTTTGCCAAGATTTAAAAGCTGGTTTCCCAACTGCGCAGTGAGGCTCAGTGTATAGGCGCAAACAGTGAGGCTCAGTGTATAGGTGCAAACAGTGAGGCTCAGTGTATAGGTGCAAACAGTGAGGCTCAGTGTATAGGTGCAAACAGTGAGGCTCAGTGTATAGGTGCAAACAGTGAGGCTCAGTGTATAGGTGTAAACAGGGCAGAAACCTTCTAGAAGCAGACATTTATTGCAATGATCTGAACTTCAGATTCACTCAAGATATATGTTGTGTGTCTCTGAGTATAGCAAGCAAGCTTGATTGAATATGATTGAAAACATTTTTTAGGCCATTTGTTTGCAGAGGTTCGTATCGTGGTGTAAGAGACTCACCCATGGGGCAAAAAGCCCACCTCTGGGCATTTGTAATATTATTATTTGTGTACTTAAATATTTTTCTCATATATCACCCAATATTTTTCTCATATATCACCCACAACCAATACCTTTATACCACTACTATAATTGTATTAGCTTATTGCATGCATTTACGTCTTTTGTCTCAGTTTCCTGTGGCTGTTGTACATAGTACCACGTTGGTAAGGACAATTTGTTTAACTATGAAGCACAAATATTAAAGGGAAACAAAAGTCATGGTGTTGGGTCTATGCATCTATAAGAGTTATTAAAACATAACCATTTGCGACATTATTAAGAATTTCATGCCAGTGGTTTACTAAGAAAACCTTGTTGAACACACAGCATCTTAATGTCACGGGCTGCACCGTACTGTTAGATAACCCTACATCACAAGTGTTAATGTCTAACAAGATTTGCTAGTAAAATTAAAATATATTGTACACACCTATTCCTGTACTTGCCAATATTGTATAGCCATGCTGTTTGCAGCCAAACTGAACTGATGTAACATATTTTGGCCTTTGTTTTTTACTAAACTAGTCCTCGTTAGTTCTGTGTATGCCGGCATAACTTAATACGTCATGCATAGTCTAGGCTATCCGATTTATATTGTGCATGCACTTATTGGTCGCACTGGTTAAAATATCAGCCCTCAGTCAACTGCAGAAATTACTGGAATGTCCCACTTTTAGAACACAATCTGAGTAAAAAAAAACCATGACTTGTTTCACTTTAATGTGAATAGCTTACTGCGCATCTTGCTTTTGCTGCAACCACATTTTAATAAGATGGACACGATAATATGCAGCTCCATCTGGCTAGCTCAAAATTCTTATATTTGAGCCTTATGGCTAGACGGAGGGGCGTCTTGTCCCACCCTACCCTATAGTCATAATTATCTGCACTGTGAGGGAGAATGACCCATTGTCCCTGTACAGCGGAGGACAGTGCCCCGACCTCTGTGGAGGAGTGGTTGAGGACCCTGCGGCTCTCCGATTACCTCGACACATTCCAACGTAACAACTTCACAACGGTCGACAAAGTGAGGAACGTCTGGGAACTGGAGCTCAACTCGGTCAGTCTGTCATGTCGTGTTTACTGGAATGTGATGCGCAATACATTTAGAAAATATTTGAATGGAAATATACCATAGTTCTTCAAATGCAAAAACATTTCAAACAGTTCAAATAAGAATGCAAGTGCTTTGAATGGTATTTGAAATATGCTTAGATATTTTTTTTTATTTTCCTCATATATTAGGTGCATGTTGATCGATATTTAAGTATATAAACTCATGGTGTATCGTATCTAACACAGGCAAATACTATGGTGTCTACTGTGGTACTAAGAAACTTTTTGAACACAATACTTTATACATTATGAAAATATAAAATGAATGTTGATAGCTGTCATGTCAAATTGTCCAAATATGGAAAACATAACATGTTATGTTTCATCTGCACTTATACCAATAGCGTCAAGTAGTCACATTGATTAAACATTACACCCGACTGATGCAGACAGCCACGTTGGCTAAATGGTCATGTTAATCAAGTGGTTACACTGGACAAATAGCACTGGTTATGAAGTGGTCATTTTTATCAACAAGATTTAACAAGATTGCCATCCCAAACTACAAGTTCCAGAAGGCAAGTGGACAAGGAAACCATTGGCTTATCGAGAGTCCAACAGTTTTATCATCTGTGTATAGCCTGCCCTTATCAGATATCTGTCAATTCTATTTTTAAACATATTCACACTACTAGCATTAACGCAATCATTTTTCCATTAATTTATCACCCTCCGTGAGAAAGAGTACTTTCTTATGTCCAACCTACACTGTTTCTTAACTAATGCTGCTTTGTGTCTTCTGGTTCTACTGGTTCTAATTTAAGCCTCGTTCTCACAGAGGACAATAAATGAATGGAACAAATTGTCTACAGATTGTGTAACTGCTAGCAGCGTGAATATGTTTAAAACAAGGTTGACACATATCTCAGGAGGGCGGGTTATAAGTAGATGAACATTGTTGGACTCTCGATAAGCCAATGGTTTCCTTGTCCACTTGCCCTCTGGGCCTTTGGCTTGGATGGCAAATCTTGTTAAATCTTGTTAAATCAATGTGCCAAATTAGAGTTTATCAACTGGATTGATAGATTGTTGGACAGATTGCAAGAGCAATTCTGGTTTGGGCAATTCTTGCTAGGGCAATTCTTGTTAGGGCAATTCTTTGGAAGACAGGAATTGTCCTAACGTGTCCACGAGTCCTAGAATCAGTCCTAAAATCAGTCCCAGAATTAGTGCTGGAATCAATCTTTGAATCAGTCCTAGAATCTATCCTAGAATCGGTCCAAAAATTAGTCCTAGAATCAGTCGGCTAACTGGTTATGTAATTAATCTGCTGGCCTGGTCAGTTTGCTATGTTGGTGATGCTAATTGGTCATTTAGTCATTGGACCAGCTTGACCAGTCATTGGTCTCCTGTGTCCACTACAGGTGCTAGACGCGGTCACTCTTGGTCATCGCAAGCGCATACTCGCCTCACTCAGCATTCCGCCCTCAGAAGTGGGAGGAGCTAATGGGGGTCGCGATCCCGATGACCCCAGGAGGATGGTGGTCAGTGACTTGATGTAGAACATGTTGTTGCTCTATACTTTTTAATTTAATAATGTATAGTTAGCAATATTTTGAAAGCTTCATTTGACTTTTAAATATATATATATTATATAATATATATATAATATATATATATATATATAATTTTTTATTATTTATGTATAATTATTCATTTAATTATAAATTAATTCTTATTTCATTATTATTACATTGGTATGGTGTGCTATATTTATTTTTAAATAATAATTAATAGTAACATTTTAATCTATATTTGTTTATTTAGCAATTGTAGACCATGTTATTAATTTTTTAATATCCTGTGAGAAACCACGAACAATCTAGGATCTGGCACTGTATAAAATAACATTAAATATATTATTATTGTAACACAGATCTCCTGCACGGCATATATATTATTACATTTTTTATGTTGCATAGACAATTACCAGTGACTTAAACATACATCTACTACCCCACCCCCCCTCGGATAGCATCTGACCAGATGTGACTCTGACAGGGAATGCCAGCACCCAATTAATCCTGTTTTATTTTATTTTGTAGAAGTGGAGTTTCTCTCGGACAGAAAGACATAACGTTGACAGCCTTGACCTGTTCAAGGATTACACAAAGCAAATTGGGGGCGACCAAGACAGGGGTGATGGAGAGAACAGGGCAGGAACCAGGGACGACAGACCAGGGCAGCAGCACCAGGGTGTATGTATAGAAAATGGACAATATAACATATCTGGATAGCAACCACCTCCCATCCTCACGACCTCCCACACTCGTGACCTGCCACATTTGCAACCTCCCACACTCACTACCTCCCACACTCACAACCTCCCATACTCATAACCTCCCACACTCGCAACCTCTCACACTTGCGACTTCCCACACTCGTGACCTCCCACACTCACATCCTCCCACACTGATGACCTCCCACACTCAAAACCTCTCACACTCGCGACTTCCCACATTCGCAACCTCCCACACTTGCGACCACAGACTTCTGACAACTCTCACAAGGCATATTACCTATAAATATTACGCCCCAACTATACTGACTTGGTGATTATCCTGGCAATAATTACATTACCCGTATTCTTGATGTTAGCTCTGTTTTTTAGATTAAATGCTGACTTTCTTGCAAGTAAACCTATATAAAGTATTACTTGTTGAAGCTGCATGTTGTTGTTGAGGCTGCATGTGTTGTTGTTGAGGCTGCGTGTTGTTGTTGAGCCTGCGTTTGTTGTTGAGGCCATGTGTGTTGTTGAAGCCATGTGTTGTTGAGGCCATGTGAGGTTGTTGAAGCCATGTGTTGTTGTTGAGGCCGCATGTGTTATTGTTGAGGCCACTTGTTGCTGAGGCCGCATGTGTTGTTATTGATCAGAGCCAGGAGCCGAGCAGTGACATGAGCCACTGTGAAGACATCAGTCTGCGGCCGCCCCACGGGGGTGATGGGGGTGACGCAGGGGTGAGACAGTGGAGGCATAAACCAGAGGTCCTCGTGAAGGGGTGCTGCAACTACAGTGCCCAGGTAGGGGCTCCGCATCACTTAATACCTGCGTTATAAAGAATATGTCCATCAGACTTGGTGTCAAATACATTATATCAATTTCAATGACCCACAGATTACGAATACCATTTCCAGCTCAATAACCAATTCCAATTACTACTACAATTATAAAATACCATTTGCAGCTCAATAGCCAATTCTAATTACTACTATAATTATAAAATTCCAATTATCAATTCCATATCAAAGTATGGGAGCAACCACTGACATACTCTACACCAAAAAATAACATCTACTTTTAGAGTAGCTATATTTAATTCATTTATTATTATTATTGTACATAATGAGAAACAAATATAATACAGGCCCTGTATGTGCAATATATTATATTCTATTGATTATTTGAAGCAAATAATTTGAGTTAAAATGTCACATGATGTAAATGAAAAGGTAATTGAAGATACCAATTACATCTTCACCAATTATGTTTAAAAATAAAACACCAATTCCGGAATTGTTGTTTCAATTCCAATTACAGTGTAATTGACCTAAAGTTTGATGTCCAAACTATTTTGCTCGTGATGTGTCTACTCAGTACTACTCAAATAATCGACTTAACAATCAATTAAATTAAATTAACCTTGCAACCCCTTAGAGAGTATGAGCGTACATCTTACAATATACACACATACAGGTTTTTTTTAAGTTTCAGCTCATAATGGCAAAATGTTTTTATAACTGGTTTACTATATTCATCAGTTGTGCTTTATGTCTCGCGATGCTTGCAGTAACATGAGGATATCCCAACAAGCGTTGAATTTGTGAATGAAATTGCTATTAAATTTGCAGTGTTTTGTACAATTATTTTATTTTGAAATCATGAAACAAACTTTAGAAAATATCGACAAAACAAAATTCAGTTGAAATAAACAAAGAAAAAGTTAAACTGACGACGGATGATGTAACGATCAAGGGCGGGACACAAAATTACAAATTGGTGATGTCACGTTGTTGCCTCATTATCATATCTTATTTTGTTTGAAATTTGAACCAGATTGGGTTATAAATGGCTGGGCTTTGGCATCTTTGGCCGCTGTGTCTGGGAAAGTTATGATTATTATTAGAATTGAAGATGCATAAAAATTTCATACAGGCAGAGCAGGTCTATTATACGGGCATTTTGTCTGTATGAAAGGCCTTAAAAACCTGCATTTTGGTGTAAACATAGAAACATTAGATCTCCTACCATGCAAGTATTGTGTGATTGCCCAAAATGGAGACAAAGCTTCTGTGTGTCATGAATGAAATGGGTTTTGACAAGGGGGGTTTGAGGATACACAATCAACCGGGGATTTCTGGGATGAGTTCAGAAAAATGTTACAGCTAAACAAATTCTCTCAAAAAGAGGGGTTTGAACGAACACCCCCTCCTAAGGACTGGCATGCATCTATGCAGAACTACCTGCAAAATGAATGGTAAATGTGTATGAATAAACAAATGATGTTGCCTTCCTTGTAGCAAGTAAATAAGTACACATGAAATAGATACTCTCATGGTGGTTGGTCAGTGGACTGGTCTACTGTCTGTTCCAGTATTTGGGGTCAGCCCTGGTCAAGCAGCTTCAGGGAGTTGGGTCCACGAAGGATTCCATCAACAAAATGAAGGTGAGGTTTTCACATCCTCAGTTGTCAGTTGCTTTTACGTTTAACAAACAAAATCTTTTTTGAGTATAGTGATGTTTAGCTCAATATACTTATTTGGCAGTGTTCTGTTCAATGATAAACACATGTCCACTGTAGGGGGAAGACCACAGTAGAGAATTGCATTGGTGGCCATGTTAATGTTTTGTCTGATTATAAGAAAACATGACCATCAAAAATTCAGAAAATTTCACAGCAACTGCCATCATCTCATTGACATACTGACCAAGTTTTGTCAAAATCACATACCTCCAGCTCTTTTAAAACGCCCAAATGTGCAATGCCCATCAATTTTCACAAAAATAGCCATGTATTCATGCTCCCACATGGCCCATAGCAGAAAAATTCCCATAAATCCCTCCACCTGTTAAACTCTAAAAAATGCACTATTTCACAGCCAATAGCTTCTACAAACAAACCTGTGAACATGCCTGCTCAGTTGCACTTATGTCACATCATATGAATTGTTTAAATTCACATATCACAATTTAATACACCTTACATTCGTATGAAACAATAAACAGGAAGGTCAACAGTGGTCTTACCCCTGTATGTTATCAGAAGTTGGTAGGAAACGTCATCTGGCCTGGAGAGTTTTCTAATTCAGTTTATCACAACACGCTAGGTGGCGCCTCTGCTTTTGTTCGTCACAGCTAGTTCTGCCACCTGTTGTTAATTCCTGGTATTAATAGTGAGTTGGCAGCTGTGTTGCCATCTAGTGAATGAACTAACCGATGTGTGCTGACGATTATTGTACGTTTGTGGCGTTCATTTATTGTCCTGCTGAATGGTTTGCCGACTGTCCAAACTTTTTTATTCTGATTCACCCAGAATATATAATGTAGAATACTTACAGAATTGTTCTCCTTTTTTAAATGCACATCTGCATGGTTTTTATCATGCAAACATAAAAAAAATGTAATATAGATACACAGGTATAAATACATACGATATATACAGTGTACATTGTTTATGTTTAAGTTAATGTTATTAGTTTAAACATTGTCTTATATGTATTTTCAATGTACGTTTTGTATTTTCTTGTTTTTAACAATGCATCTTATGTAATGTGCACTGAGCTTTCAGGGAAACTGGGCTATATAAAAATTTATTTATTTATAATAATTTAATAATAATTTTATTAAAATTGCAACTATGGCAGTTGAATTATACAATTGGCACAGTAAAACAACCAATGATAATAAATTAATTAAGAAAAAATTATGACTTAAAATGTAACTAACATATAACTAACTAACTATTATCATTATATAAACATGGTGGTATTACAAACAGATATCTTGTGGTGAAACCGTTGTCAACATTAGTGATTACTCGGATAGATATTTTCGTCAGTACCTACGATTCCAAAATATTCAGAAATATTGATCCTGGATCTTTTTTGTTAAACTGGTAGAAATGATCTGCAGGTTGTGGCTGAACCACAGCTGAAGTTGTCAAGGTGACACGATGCGAAAGTGAACCAATTCTTCAGAAAATCTTATTTAATTGAGTGGGAAATAGGCAAATGTGATATTTGTATGTCCCATTACTATAAAGGTATAATATATACTTTTTGTTCAGTTTAAAAATATTATTATTAATAATAAAAAATAGTTATGCACATATAGCAGGCTGGGGAAAGTGTGTACACAAAAGGTTAATACAGATTCCTTTCTTGGTGGTAAACTTGATATATTGTATTTATTCATATCAATGGTCAAGAGACAACCATTGCTGTCTGACCTAATCAGACCTGCCTAAGCTCACGTGAAATCTGTTCGTTTACCTGCCATACCTGTATACTCAGTCAGTGGCGTGTTGACGTATCAACTTGACAGTTGCAAGAGGTCATTGTAACTTGATCCTGCTACTTTTCAACATCTCATTGAGTGAGAGAAATTAAACTTGGACACTTTTAGTGGCTGTTGTGTTGTTATGGTCACCTTCAGTCAATGTGGGCGCAGGCTGTCCACGTGAAATTTGTCATGTTTAATTGAGTGGGAAAGTGGCAAATGTGATCTTCATGCATCCCGTTACCTTAAAGGTATACCCTTATTTTTCAGGGTCAAAATATTAATAATAATAATATGTAATTTTTAGATGCACATGTACTGCAGGCTGAGGAAGGATTGTACAGTAATTATGTGATGAGTAATTTTGTTCTCAATGTGGAATAATAAATGTAAATATAAATAATAAATGTAAATATAAATAATAAATGTAATAAGCATAAATATTACAGTTTGTAAAACTGTTAATATTTAGAGTCATCATAAAAGTGTGTGCAGACATGTAACAATGTACACTCAGAATTGTACAGACACAGCCTAATACACAGATTGTCAAAGAAAAGAACAAAAGGTTACATAAAACAGCTCTATGAACTATGCATATATGTCATTGAAAAGGTACATCTAAGTTCTTTCTAAAAAGTATCAATGCAGCTGACTGCCAAAGTATCAGGTAATTGTTTTTAGCCCATTCCAATGGTTTTTATTTTCTAAATGTAATAATCTTTTATTTGATAGCCGAAACTGCAAAGATCACCGTGCTGCTTTAGTTCACTTCCAGTGATTAACTTAACCGTCTTTATAATTTACATATAACTTCACAGTACAAAGTTGTAAATAAGTGTAGTACAAAGCTATTGTCTTGTTTACGTGTGGTTTTCTTATACATTGAATGGATGTGTATGTTAGAATACTTTCTCAATAAGTGTCTCCTTTGTAGCATTAACATTGACTTTAAATTTCTAGACAAATTTTTAAGACAATGCAGGATGTCTTCATTCCTATTATCAGAGCTGTTTTACGCGTGTTATAATTATTTTTATTTGTTGTTATTATTATACGTTTGCAATGTGCCATGAGTCCGGTTTAAAAACCTGCTCAAAGATGCTAGCAAGATAATACTACAAGATAATACTACAAGATAATACTACGTTAATTTTAAATAAGTTGAAAAGTAAAAAAATTTTGAATGTCTGAAAGACAAGTGAGCATAAGCTAAATAAATAAGTGAAATAAACAACTAAATTAAGTTAATTAAGCAGATAAGTTAAATAAAAACAAGTTAAATAAATAATAAGTTAAATAAGTTAAACATCCTAGTCATTAAAATGACACTTCTGCTAGCAACAATTTCCTTGTCCTCTGTCCCTGATCTTGTGTCAGCCCCTTCCTCTTCCCTCCAGTCTCCTTCCCAACTCCTGCCTCCCATGTCCCACCTCCCACTTCCCACCTCCCATGTCCCACCTCCCATGTCCCACCTCCCACCTGTCATCAGCTGTGTCGTTTGACTTTCAATATTACATGACTGTGCACAGCAACATTTTGATCATTCCATTCCCAGGAGAGTCAATGCCCTTTGTTCTATTTGCGCGAATGCCGCTGAGCAATGGGGGTGGGGGGTTTCTCCGGGGTTAACCAGCCACGACGGCAGATGTTGACCATGTAAGGGGGTAGTGAGGCGTAAGTACTGATGCAATAAACCGTGTAACAAAATAGGGTGGTCCAGTATCCTACATGCATGACCTTGTCATCAGACCCTCACCTTGTGATTTCAGTCATTTCTCGCCTGTAAATACTGCCATCTGGGAGATGGTATCCTCAAGCTTCAGGTAGATGGATGAAGGCAATTTTTCACCAAGTCATTTATATGAATTTGTCACTGCTTTGGCAGTTTTCTCTGCTCAATTTGTTTCACAGACTTGTAAGATTTAATCAGATTGACCAGAATCAACAAGATTGCCATTCAAAAACAAATGGGGTTCAAAATTGGTGCAGAGCCAGAGGCCCAAGACCGGAAACTTTTGACTCGGACCAACATCTTTAAAAAAAGTGCCGGCACATTTTCTCTTCAAATTACAATCACATACCTCGGTTATCAAATGCAGATTGTAAAAAAAATGGAAAAGTCTTTTTTTGAATAACTCAGCTTCATATCTGTTTTCACCACTTCCAGGCAGTAAGTCAAATGACACCGATGCGATGCAGTTCAAACCGTGGCATTCTTGCTCTGTTCGTGCGTCCCTAATTGCACAGACAATCATCGGTTACACGGTTTTGTGCTTGCCATTAACTATTTCTGTTTCTCATTTCAATAATATGCTTTTTTAGTAAAGTTGCTTTATGAAATAGTTTTATTTCACTGTAGTGCTATGCTAGTACACAGTCATTATAACCAGACAGAAATCAAGGACGAATAAAGTAGATTTTTTCAACAACGTGGAAATGTTAAATAGCTACACTGCATGCGTCATTAACTACACCATAGCAACATTAAAGGGTTATAGATCTACTCATAATAAATGCTCCTAATAAATGCTGCACACTTATTGATTTTGTTATGTCTTCTTATAGAATTACATTTGAATACATTTAGAATGGTTTTGCATTATTTCAATGCAATATTATTTCAAAAGTTTTTCCATTTAAGATGTGCTGTGAAGACAAATCTATAAAGGTTTTGTTTTGTTTTGTATCAACAATGTCAATGACAAGACATACAGGAAGGCCATGTCTGGGGCTGCTGAGGGAGATCAGATGGTCTCTCTCCAGCCCCCTTATTGCCTCCCCTGTTTGGGGCTTCTGAGGGAGATCAGATGGTCTCTCTCTCCAGCCCCTTATTGTCTCCCCAGCTGGAGCTGCTGAGGGAGATCAGATGGTCTCTCCTGCCCCCTTATTGCCTCTCCTGCCTGGGGCTGCTAAGGGGGATCAGATGGTCTCTCCAGCCACCTTATTGCCTCCCCTGCCTGGGGCTGCTGAGGGAGATCAGATGGTCTCTCTCCAGCCCCCTTATTGCCTCACCTACCTGGGGCTGCTGAGGATCAGATGGTCTCTCTCCAGCCCCCTTATTGCCTCCCCTGCCTGGGGCTGCTGAGGATCAGATGGTCTCTCTCCAGCCCCCTTATTGCCTCACCTACCTGGGGCTGCTGAGGTTCAGATGGTCTCTCTCCAGCCCCCTTATTGCCTCCCCTGCCTGGGGCTGCTGAGGATCAGATGGTCTCTCTCCAGCCCCCTTATTGCCTCACCTACCTGGGGCTGTTGAGGATCAGATGGTCTCTCTCCAGTGCCCTTATTGTCTCCCCTGCCTGGGGCTGTTGAGGGAGATCAGATGGTCTTCCACCAGCCCCCTTATTGTCTCCCCTGCCTGGGGCTGCTGAGGGAGATCAGATGGTCTCTCTCTCCAGCCCCTTATTGCCTCCCCTGCTGGGAACTTTATTAGCATTGCCTAATGGTGCAGAACATCTTTGAAAGCACCAGGCAGAGACAGGTGATTGCAACAAGGCAATATGAATGGCACTGACAGGGGACAGTTGTAATAAATGGCCTCAGCCCTCTGCGGGGCTCACATGATCCCGGGATATTGTCTGTTAGTCGGAGGGATGAGGCGGAAGAATCGTTAACAGATCGGTGTCAACAGGAGGCGGTGAAAATTAAATAATAGCAGCTTGAAGAGCTGCGAGATTACATGGCACCTTTATTTTGCCTGCTCATGATTGTATATTTATGTTCTGACCTGTGACAAGTCTACATTCAGTGCTCGCTCATATTTGATCTGAAATAGACTATTTCTAGATTGTCGTGGTTTCGCTTACAATTATTGCAGGGAAATGAGAGCAATATCTTCTGTTTCTTTCTGTTTCTTCTGCTGTCTTGGCTGGACCACTGCTGGCCAGCAATCATCTCGGTGCGCACCACTATCTCTGTCTTATCAGACTCGTGGCCATTTGAAATAACTGTGCATTTCTTTTCAAACAACTCATCGACCGAGAATTAACTGGTTGAATCTGCACTTTTATAGTTTTGAGAAAAACATGATTTAAAATTTTGCACCCTTTTATGTTTATTCTGTTATAGTTATTCTTATTTTTTTATGTTTATTCTGTTATAGTTATTCTTATTTATTTATTTTTATTCTGTTATAGTTATTCTTATTTTTTATGTTTATTCTGTTATAGTTATTCTTACTTTTTCTTGATAATCTCTATACACTCAATGTATCTTGAAGAGCATAATATATAACATTCCTATCTACTGTACTAGTACTGACCACTGTCCACTTATTTTGCAGATAGAACTATGTAATTTTGAAATTACATTAATTTCAAATTTACATAGGTCTTTCTGGTATTTTTTACCTTTAAAAAATTTTAAAAAAACCTGTAACTCATGTAAAACTATTTATTTTAAATAACTAATAACTACAGTGCCCACTTGAAAATACTGTGTAAGAACTCTTAAAAAATGTATAATTCCAGCATTCATTCATGAAATTACTGTGTAATACGGTAACGCTTGAAAGAAACAAGGTACATTGTTCACTCGTGAAGGTAACTCTTTCTTGATATAGCCTCAGTTCACTAATAGGGCTACAGAGCAATATTATGCTCATAAGGTCTGGTTCCATAAACAATACAATATCATTCATAGACACACACTTCAGTTCTTCATGGCAATGCACGTCAATGTCACTTAGTTGTTTCAGTGTCAACCCAAAACGTTCATTTTAGCATAGTAGTGACATAAATGTCCTGTCATCAGGTGACATGAATATGAGCATCTCCTTAATGTCAGATTTCTTAGCTGGAGCTAGAGACCCTGGTTTGGCGACTTTGGATCATTTACAATGTGGAACCAGTACTTCTGGTAGCTGGACGTTCTACAACATTCTGTGCAATCCAATTCTCAGAAAACCGTGTTTTATATTGTACAGTTTTTGGCTCATACAGCAGACACGTCACTTTAGTGTGTGGTATTCGTTGATATTGCCCTTGCTTAGCTATTGTTTGGTAGTCTTTGAAGTCTTCATGTTTCATCTGAAAGAGTGTCATAGACTTACTTCTTCTTAAGCATTTGCAACAATCCAACTGGACTGTATATCTCATTGTTTCCACACACCCTTTCAATCTGACTGTGCAGATTGTCCACCTCTTGTATTGTAGGCTCACAGTAAGGCCAGGCTCACATAACTTGTGCGTAATAGACAGAACCTCTGGATGGTGTTTCATAAACACTTTCACTGCAGTTGAAAATAAGCTGTTACGATTTTGTGGCACACATGAATCACTCCAAAGCGTAATGTGCTTGATCCGTGAATCGTCAGAATTATTCTCCACAATAGACTCCAGGATTTTAACAACAGAACTAGCTATGTCGTTTCCCGACCGGCCATGTTGTGCCTCGTTCCACAATGCCCCGTATCCTCTCTTCTCAGCAGAACAGTGCTGTCTGGTGGTACACATTAAGTTTTCAACAATAGAAAAAGTTGGAAACGTCTGCGCTTGGCAAAGCAAAGACATTTTCCAGATCAAAACAGAGAGTGAAACACTCCTTATCTGCTCTATCCTTGTCTCTTTCATGTTTTGTTTCCAACTTGCTCCTCACATGTGCATAATGTACTATTGTCTCTTCTCCAGTAGGCTCTTCATTCATTTTCATTGCTTCATAGGCATCACATCTATCCTTCTTGGGAGAAGAAAATTCAATATTAAACTCAGAATTGAATATCTGCCTATTAAGGTGAAGTTTGCCTGGTGGTCTCTTCACTTCCTTGCATTTGTCAACATACTTCTCATAGAGAAGACTATTGGAATATCCGTGAGGTAAGTATTCTTTATTTGTGGATGATCTACAGTAATGTGATTCACTACGAGGAATGGAGTTAATGTGGCATGTTTCGAGGCATGATAGGTTTCTATTCGTTTGTGGCTAACGTCCATTGTGGTCAAATAGAACACCTTACAGACACGGATATCTTGACCATGACAGGGAATGTAGTACATAAGACTCTTCTTCTTGCTACTGGATGCTTTTCCTGGCCTCTGTGTATGAAGCCGAGCAGTCGGACAAGCATTATCATCATTAGCTTCCTCAAATGCAGGCCCCTCAACATCATTATTAGCCCCATCCTCGTCCATTTCGGCACTGCTTTGTGGGGCATAATCTTCATCTATTGAGTTGTCATAGTCACTGGACAAATCACCCCTACAAACAAGCAAAATATTATATAAAGTCCTACTAATACGATCATTTTACAATTACATATATAATATATAATTAGATGATTAAGATCAGTAAACCATGTCAAAATGTCCTAGTTCATGTCCAATCTCATGCATTGGACCGTCCTGCTGTTTGTATTATATAATTACAGATTGAACCAATTTGTATGAGATTTAACTAGGTCTATCTGAATACAGGTTATTCCGTACACAAGACGTTTCATGTCATGCCTTCAGGATTAATTTTGCTAGTGTGCGCATGTATAATTTCCTGAAACAAGAATTATATTTATATAGTTAACTACCGAACAGAGTGAGGACTACCATTTTACTATTTACCTTTCAAATAGATCCTGCAGTTCTACGTCAGACATGATTTTGTATGGTGTGTTGGCAGATCGATGTCTTGTTCCTCCGTCCACCATTTTGTTGATTCTTCGATCACATGACCAAATTTCTATCATCTAGCTACAGATAGACTATATAAATTACATATATTACTACAAAGCCGGAACATTGGCTACAAATATACCTAGTTAACTCTGAAATGGTATAAGATAGAAAACAGTATTTTGTAAAAAATGCAGATAGAACTAGTTAATTCTCGGTAGACGAACTGTAGATATCTGTTTAGTGCCACAACCAATTGTCCTTTTCATCTGACTTGTCCAATTGTCATAATGTACAGTTGTTTTGACAATATTATGTTTAATTATGGTTATTTTTTTTATTTGCATGTGTTGTATTTTATGTTAAATCAAATGTTAACTTATCAGTATATTTATAATGTTACATGATTAATTGATTTTATGATTTTAGTGTTTTGTCAAATTTTAATATTCATTTTCTATCCATAAATGTGGAGTTTTGTAGATTAATTTCATGTAATTTATGTGAAGCATGTATTGAGATTTTACGAATAAACTTATTATTGTTAAGTAATTGTTTTTATTTAGACAACATAATGCCTCAGTTAGAATTCCTGGTGTGTTACACACAAATGTAGGGCACAGTAATTTTAGATATGTGTAATTTTTTTTAAATCATATCATCTAACTGCATTTGAGCAGGAACATTGGCAAGTTTGCTGGTAGAACATGTTGACATTGTAACTGTTAATTTTTAGATGATTTCAATAGGGGGAAGGATTTTGTTTGTTTGCTTTTCTTTGTCTCCTTGTACTCCGTAGCATAATCAAGACAAACAAAGCTAGCTTCTGTCTTCTTCTCCATATCGCTGCCACGTGTGGTGTGAGCGCCGTCATGTTTGCTTAATTCTAAATTTGTCACTAGAGGCATGCTAGTCGCGACAAAATATCGGGTAGTGTGCTGCCAGCTGATGGCCCGACAGATGAAAAATCTGCAGTCTCCCAACGAAAAATCGGCTAGTGGGCTTAATATGGACATTCAAAAATAAATTCACAATACATTAGACAATGGTGACACCACTGAGCGTAGCAATAACAGACGCCTTTTCTCCACCAGACAGTTGTGTTAAATAACTTAAAAATACAATTCTCTGTTCTGAATGTTAGCAGTTTCGAAATAGTAATAGAAAAAAATAAACAGGATATGTATGTGAATGGAACGCTATTTCAGATATTTTACCTAGTTGAACTGTAAGTTAATTAAACCTCGTGAACACAAGGAATTGGCCAGGAGTGTCCCAGAAATACCTGTGCCAGGAAAATACCGTTCTGCTTGTTGATCTCCAGTCGAAGGAAACAGTTTCCGGCCATTTTTTGCCATGTTGATTTATTTACAAATGTGTGTTTCCGTCTGTCTTGTTGTTTATGTTGTATGTCTCTTCACGGTCCACTGCTCACAACAGATGGATGTATAGCTCTCTTACATATGTATAGCTATACCTTTGTTAAAGATGTATACTTCTCTGAGGTATCTATAGCTCTCTTACAGATGTATAGCTATACCTTTGTTAAAGATGTATAGTTCTCTGGGGGATCTATAGCTCTCTTACATATGTATAGCTATACCTTTGTTAAAGATGTATAGTTCTCTGAGGTATCTATAGCTCTCTTACAGATGTATAGCTATACCTTTGTTAAAGATGTATAGTTCTCTGGGGGATCTATAGCTCTCTTACATATGTATAGCTATACCTTTGTTAAAGATGTATAGTTCTCTGAGGTATATATAGCTCTCTTACAGATGTATAGCTATACCTTTGTTAAAGATGTATAGTTCTCTGGGGGATCTATAGCTCTCTTACATATGTATAGCTATACCTTTGTTAAAGATGTATAGTTCTTGGAGGTATCTATAGCTCTCTTACAGATGTATAGCCATAGCTCTCTTACAGATGTATAGCTCTCTTACAGATATATAACTATAGTTCTCTTATGGATTTATAGCTCTCTTACAGATGTATAGCTCTCTTACAGATATATAACTATAGTTCTCTTATAGCTCTCTTACTGATGTATAGCTTTAGCTCTCTTACAAATGTATAGCTCTCTTAAGGATGTATAGCTTTCTTACTGATGTATAGCTCTCATACATATATAGAGCTATTGCTCTCTTACGAATGTATAGCTCTATTATGGATGAATAGCTCTGTTACATGTGTATAGCTCTCTTACAGATGTATAGCTATAGCTCTCTTACAGATGTATAGCTATAGCTTTCTTATGAATGTATAGCTCTCTTATGGATGTATAGCTATGTTACAGATGTATAGCTCTCTTACGGATGTGTAAGCTCTCTTACTTTTCCGGCTCTATGGAACAGTACTGCGAAAAGTAGGAGGAACACTCATAGAATTTACGTAAATGATCTTCTGTCACAACAGACTTAGTCGAGTGTATGTGCATGTTTAGTTGACATTGATTTATACATAAATCAACACATCATTCTCTGACTGCAGGAAACTCCCAGTAGTAACGACTGTTACAGCAGACGTGTGGGTTTATTGAAATCAGGTTCAACCAGGGTGAAAGTCTGTGGACAGTTATTTAATGTTGTGCTTCTTGTTTATCTGTTGTTATTGAGCAGTCAGTTGCACCAATGGTAAATAAAGCTTAATGTACCTATGGTGTTGATGTACTTGGTCTGACTTACAATTGGTGCAACATTTGATTACATACTGTGAATTTTATACTGACTGTGTGGCAGCCTACTTGTTCAATTTAATTATACATTGGATGCAGAAGGCACCTTGTCCATAAATAAAGGCTAATTTAAATTATTTATATTAAGTAATTATATAAAGAGAAAATGTTTTCTTATGTAGGCTGCATTTTGCTTACGTCAACCGTATGATTTTTTCAGAAGTCGACCAGCAACATGGGAAAGGTTCCTGTCATCGTACTCTCAATCTCCTACCAGGGGGTGAAGTTTATCGATGCGAAGTCAAAGGTAGCCGCTTGTAGTGCGTTATCTGTTTGTTTCATCACCATTATGTGATGCTGTCTCCTCTTCCCCCCTTCCACAATTCCCTCCAATATTTCCCTTTACATTCTCTCCTGTCTGATGATGCGCCCAAAAATTTTAGTGTGTGTTTCTGTATTTTGTTGAAGAGGACCATGTCACGTTTATCGCATGATTTTCAATGGGCCATCAATCACATTCACTCTTATATACACAGTTATATAACGAAGATAAAATATACACGTCAAACCAATGTATGTCTTTATCTGCCAGGTTGTTCCTCTATGTGGCTGTCATTCTAAGAATGTCCCTGTTATTGAGCCTAAATGTTAGAGTGTCCTTAAATTGTGTACAGTAAAACAATTATAAGAAATACAAGGGTACAGAAAACATATTTGCATCTTACTTAACCTCATATTTTAACATAATATATATCAAGATTTCTTTGTGTATAGTTCTTTGTACAAGTATTGTACAACATTATGCCAGTTTTTTACTGCATGTGTACACAAAGAGTACCTTCTTTACTGGTCATTAAAGTGGGGTTCCGTGTTGTGGAAGGTGATCTGTGTTGTAGAGAGTGATCTGTGACGTGTTGTAGAGGGTGATCTGTGTTGTAGAGAGTGATCTGTGAGCATGCCATCAGCAACATCTTCTGTGCATGTCAGGACGGGGAGAACCTCAACTACTTTGCCTACATCACCAAGGACCTGATGTCCGACCGGCATTACTGCCATGTGTTCAATGTCAAGAGCACGGTAAGTGCTGGCCCAACGTAGGCTCTTACCATCTCATGTGCTTATGCTTCAACCAGGCCTACAGGAGTTTTTAATGTTAGTGGGTTGTACAAGTACAGACCATCCATGACAGGTGTGTGGGATGTTTTACTTCCCTTGTGGTTGACACTATTTACATATTCCCAACCTTCATGCCTGTTGGTAAATGAGTAATTTATGCCCACATTTCATGGGATTACAACCGAGTGCATTGTGGTCACGAAGCCAGCACAGTGCTAGTTATCAAGGGTTGGCACCATGAAGACAGCACCCTAGACTGGCATATGGCTGGGTTCGGGCCATGTCAATGACCTCTGATTTCCACACAGTTTTACATCTGTTCCCACAAACTGCAGCTATTCGTTGGTTGTATTGCGTTTTGTTGGTGGCGGGAGTGTCTTTGTGGCATTAAAAAATCATTCGCCTGCTGGCTAGCCCGTGTCCACAGTATTCCACATGCGTGGGTTTGCACTAGAAATAATTTACACGTGTGAAATTGGCGGAAGGAGATCTTGTCTTATCGCGACGTTGTGAATGGGTTGCTTGTGTAGTCATGCATTTCTAAGCGTGTGACATTCTTAATCAGTTCGTGCGTCCCTAATTGCACAGACATTCAATGATGGAATTCAATGGAAACCTATTGCCTTTTGTGCTTACTGCTAGAATATATGCGTTTCAGATTTTAATGATATACCTTTAAAAAAAGTAGGTATTTAAAAAAAATTATCAGTGCCGTAGTCATGACGTTTTCAAAGGAATGTAAACCGAGTTATGTTAACAATCTGGGAACTATAAAAGGCTAGTATGTGTAGGTAAACTAGTTTTCCCAAATAACAATTTGAAAATTGTAAAACAGTCACTTGCTAGAGTTGTCCCATAGCTAAACCTCACACATCACTTGTTTTGTGGCTGCTGTCTTGAGCTGTTTCTTGGTGCCAGTGTTCAGTGGCAGATTATCTAACAGTGTCGTTTATTATTATGATACGGTTGTTATATAAGTACTTATACAATACTGGGCAACACATTGAAGACATTTTGGTGTCCCCATAACTAACAGATGTTGAAATCTTTTCATTTTAAATGTGACTCAGACAAGATGGTCAGAAAGTCATTTATGTTTGGATTAAATCATCCTATAACAATTCCATTTCAAATGTTACTGGCTGTGGCTGCTACGGTGCTGTAGTTGTGTGTTACATGGCCACCTTGTATTGCCTAGTTTGTGAAAGTGCACATCAGTCATCACAAACAATACATTGAGCCACATTCAGTAAGCTAGAGGCTTCCATTTCGGTAACGTTTTTTTCATGACTGCCTTTCACGACTAAGAAAAAACTGGGTGCAACCCCAATGCAATGTGGTAGAGAAAGACTTAGCCGTATTTGCCCCGAGGCAGGGATTAAAGAAGGTGGATTGTAGCTTGGCTGAATGAATGGAGATCAAAGTCCTGATATCTTCACCAGCAATCACTTGTCTTGTGAACTATTTTACGTCTCCAAATATAATTGTTATGGTCCGTGTTGTTTTGGCCAGTTTATGTAATATCCAACTTACCAGCTGTTATCAAATTAGCAATTGTTCAGTTCATGGCTTGTATCAATTCACAAGAAAGTCAGACAGGAATGTTTAGGACTCCATGTGAACTGACATATTGTTATATATGTTCGATACAGATGAATATTTGAAGGGTCAAGTATAATTTTGCACGAACATTTACAAAGTAGTAATTTGTAACAAGATGCACTGTTGTAAATGGTGAAACTGCCCAAGCTCTCCTGGTTTGGCCACATCACTCAGTACAGTGCCATCTCAAAAAACATCCTGCAAGGCACCCTGGAGGGCAAGAGACGACACTCTGGAGGGCAAAGAGATGACTGGGTTGCCAGAAAACATACTGGCTGGACAGCATAAGACAAGCTGGGGAAGACTCTCCACGGCACCCCCACGACCGTCCCGGTAAAGGGATGAAATGAAGTGGAAGTGTAATACCAACAAGTGCGCACATGACCCTGAACCTAAGCCACCAGAAGTGTGTCATCAATGGCAGTCATACGTCCTCAGTTTGAACGCAGTGCTTCGGGGTCACCTCTAATATAATTGAAATACTTTGATAGAAATGTATATTTGTCATATATGTAATACAAAAGTAATGATTGCATGTTTTTAGTGACAAAGCTATCTCTCACTCACTCACTCACTCACTCACTCACTCACTCACTCATAAGCACCGGGTAGACTATAATAGGGAACACAATCATCTGCAATCGGTATAACCAGTCAGCAATTTTAAGCGTGATGATTTCTTTTTTTTGCTGAAATCTGAGACGACGCGCGACATAAAGACAAACAGCATTAACAATGAACAGCCAACAAGACAGATGTGATGATTGCGGAGCTGAGTCCTGCGTCGTCGTTCCAAAGATGACCAATCGCTGAATCGTTTAATCATGACTAGGAGTGGGGCTTCCGCATGTTGGTTCCTGCACTTTGTAGTGACGTTTTTCGTTGTAATTAATATTAACGATGTGGTCCTCGGAGATGATTTAATCATCGTGGTTTGTTTAAGGAAGAAAGAATCACGAGAGCAATGGATTGTTAAACTTGGCATATAATGATTGGTCCAAAGTCACTGAGGGAGGAGAGGCAGTTTGTCAGCAGGACCACAGAAGACGAGATTACAAGCAACACTGTTCGAGAAGATGATATCCTGTGGACCAACGTATAGTTGTGTCTTGTCTTGTGGCTCTGGACAACATTCCTAAGGAGTCAAACGGTCAGGGTTATATGCACATCGAGTGAGAGCTTCTTAGTCATGTTTGCTTGGAACTGAGTGGGTTTGAGCTTGCTTAAATTGCTGGGGTTCTGTGATGCTGGTGAGTTCCAATATTTCATTGTCCTGAGGAAATAGGAGAATTTAAAACAGTTGTTGCTAGTGTGGATGGTATTTAAGGCTTTGCTATGGAGATGTCACAATTGACGCTGTGCTGTTTCCGACCGGCAAGGGTAAACGTGGACTTGACTACCTGATGGTTGCTATATTTCTAACAGGGTAGAATTAGATGAAGAGGCGTGCTTCTGGTGTATTGCCACAATTAACTGTATGTTTCCCACGTTGTATTGAAGCAGGTTATTGAATAAGCATGTCATGAATATAGAAATTCTAATGCGGGCTGGAATAAAAGAGCAACGCTTGGATAAAATTCGGAAGCGCAAACTAACATGTCTTGGTCACAACGGAATTCAACGGAAAATGTTGGATGAAATGGTTGAAGATAAAAGAGCCACATGGATAGACTTGGGAACATGAAATATAAACGTCTGGCAGGAACAGCACAACGTAGGCAGGAGTGGTGATCCAAGATAGACAAGACAGACATCCAAGACAGGAGTGGTGATCCAAGATAGACAAGACAGACATCCAAGACAGGAGTGGTGATCCAAGATAGACAAGACAGACATCCAAGACAGGAGTGGTGATCCAAGATAGACAAGACAGACATCCAAGACAGGAGTGGTGATCCAAGATAGACAAGACAGACATCCAAGACAGGAGTGGTGATCCAAGATAGCCGACAAGTGAGCAAGGAGCTGATTGAATAAATTGAATAAAGTAAGAAAGTAAACAAGACAAAGATACGGAGAACAGGAGAACACGTTTGTTCGGCTAATTGTATAGTTGTAGTTGTAGTTTAAGAAAGAATATTGTTAGTGGTGAAATGTAATATATCTTATTACGTAGTGTGTGCGTATGTATGTGTGTATATATATACATACATACATACATACATACATACATACATACATACATACATACATACATACATACATACATACATATGTACACATGTACACATGTACACACATACATTACATACATTACATACATACATACATACATACATACATACATACATACATACATACATACATACATACATACATATAGTCTCTTTGACCTATAACTGGCCTAGCGAATGTTTTTCAATAAAGTTACCGATATGTTACAACAAGAGTTATGATGTACACACAAAAATGGTAAACAGACGCGTATTGCAGTTGTTAAAAATAAAAAAGGCGTTTCACGTATGGACACTGAAAGGCATGCAATATTTGGAAACGAGGAATCATAAAAACGTATCGAACATATTACAGGGAAAATATGAAAGAGGACAAACTAGTCGTAGGATGGCATCTCTCGGACGGATTACGAACAAGGTGACCGAAATAGCCTGATGGAATACGACGTTTCGTACCATTCAAGTGCGTTTAATTAATACAAAACTGTTATAGTTTATTCTCGTTTTTGGCGTGTAACGTGATTGTGTCGGCTGCGGCAACTGTGCGTGACTAAACGATGTCTCTATCGGCTGCTTCCTGCGCCGTGCCACGGGGTCAGTGTCGGCGGCGACCCGTGCAAGAGTTGTACCCTGGGGTTGTCGCGAGGGCCTGTCGACGCATCCGTTTCTCCCGCCGGTCGACGCAGGTGTGCCGAGACGACTCGCGTCGATTGTCCGTGCCGCGGTATGCCGTGTCGCCTGTGTCCGTCTGTCAGCGCTCGCCGGCGGGGTGTCCAACGCACCTGGGCCGGCGACGTGCTGACAAATGTCCCCCATTCTTTGCGGGCGTTTTTAACGAAGAAGCGCGCGCGCATAATTAGGTGATTTCCGAGGACACCGTTCACTTTTCAGCCGTCCAAGTGGGAAATAATTGAGACGTACTGGCTCGCTTTCATCGCGTAGACCGGTGTCAGCCGCGCGCGGTTGGGTGGTCCGCCGCGCGATGTGGCGACGGAGACAGACTCGCTGCCGACCAAATCTCGGAGTGCGTCGTCTGCTGTCAGTCGCCGGCCTGTCTTAGTTGCGACGGAGACAGGCGCAATAATTGAGATATACTAATTGAAACTCGGCGAGAAAACAGGTGGCTGGTCTGCGTGGTCCCGGCGGCTTTCAGCGCCGCTAATGGCGGCCGCATTGTGCGCGCCCCGCATTGAAAGGCGCCGGCATTGGTCATTATGCCGCGACCCATCGCCGCGACCGGGCATGGGAATTTACCCGTCAAATAAATGGCACTTTTGCTGATTGTCGGGCGGCACCGCGCTTTGTCGGTAATTACAGGTTGGCTGTTTGTAATTACGAGATGTAAGCGGGGGTCGGCACGGCGGATTGCGGGCGGAGCTGACGGCTGTTTTTATTGCGATTTTATTGAAAACGCTCGACTCGTATCGTAGCGCGGACCAGGCCTCGGAGCCGGCGACGACACGTCGGGTCAGCGGGTGGGCCCGGGCTGCTAACAATGGTGACAATGGGGCGATCAGCGTTTATGCGCGTGCGCTAATGAATGTGGTCGCGGGGGGGGGCGCATTCGCGGCCCGTCTCAAATTTGTCTCTGTCGTTGACTTCTGGCGAGTGACGGTCGGACACCTGCTGACTGCTGACACGCGGGCGGGCGTGGTGCGTGCGGGCGCGCGGATACACGTCACATGAATGTTGCTTGTTCGGCCGATGACTTTGTGGCGCGCTGTGGGTGGACAATGAAGAATCGCATGAGTGGCTAAAATCCTTACACTTGTTGTTTGGTTCGCATTGGCAGTGTCATCGTCATTGTTCGGGGGGGTCCCGGGCATCCTATGCCTGTTTTTTGTTTGTTTCCCAACACCATGTCCCGCATGCGTATTGCAACATTCTGTCCTGCTTTGTACAACGCACACTAAGTCTATCGTGTGTAAAGCATCACATGTGTTTTGTTAGAGCACAACGTTCGTCTTGCTTAGAATATGTACTGTATAATTCACCAGTTCGTCTTGCTTAGAATATGTACTGTATAATTCGCCAGTTCGTCCTATACTCGGAACTCCAAGTATGTCCTGCGTAATACACTATAG
Source organism: Lamellibrachia columna (assembly GCA_963662155.1). Taxonomy (NCBI): domain Eukaryota; kingdom Metazoa; phylum Annelida; class Polychaeta; order Sabellida; family Siboglinidae; genus Lamellibrachia; species Lamellibrachia columna. The sequence goes on from OY759271.1 coordinate 49,649,105, forward strand.
TTTGTCCAGCTCAGAACTCCAAGTATGTCCTGTGTAATGCATAAGTTTTTCCTGCACATAATTCCAAATATATCCTACAAAATGCATCAGTTTTTCCTGCTTAGAACTCTGAACATGTCTTGCACAATTCCCCAGTTTGTCCTGCTTAAAAGTCCAAGAACACCCCACCCCGCCCGCAGAATGCACCATTTCGTCCTACTTAGAAGTATAAGTATGCATAATGCATCAGTTTTTCATGCCTGTCTCGCAGTCGTGATATTTCAAACATGGCATGTTGTGTGACTTTATAGTTTGTTGGTAATAAATGCCAGGGGAAAACGCGAGTTGTGTCACTTGAAATTAGCTGGATGAGCGACGCCGAACGTTGTCGTCAATAATTGGTTATTTGAGCGTAACATCTGTGTATGTTCATCCTTTAAAATATTATGAACGATTCAAGTGATGTTTTGTGTGGTTGAGCGTTAGCGATGAGATTGTAGTGGTGACATTCTGCCTCCCACACCGGTATCGGCACGGAGTCAGGATTGCGTGTCGGTGTCCGTACGCTGCCCGGTGTCCGTACGCTGCCCGCCACGTCCGCGCACGTCGCTGCAGAATGTCGTCTGCTCGAGTGGAGCACTACGGCTAGTTGAGCAGGAGACAGTGTAATAACTAATATACGTCTTGTGTCAGATCCACCAATACTTGTGGCAGACTGTGTCTTCTACTGACTTGAACCCCGTTGTCAGTATAGCTATGTGGGCAAGCTGAAATTGCGACATTTAAGAGGACTCTCAATAAATATTATGTTACAAATACCCCAATAGCCCGCTACGTGTCTGAACATCCAACAAGGTAACGCGACCTCGTTTGCTGCTTGGATACTTTTTCCCGAAGACGGAAACTCGTCAGTGTTGTGATATTATTATCCGGATGACGGAAACTATTCTGTGGTGTGAGATTATTACCCCAATGACGGAAACTTGCCTGTGGTGTAAGATTGTTACCCCAATGACGGAAACTCGTATATGGTGTAAGAAAATTATCCTAATGACGGAAACTCATCCAGGGTGTTATATTATTATCCCAACGAAGGAAACTCGTCTGTGGTGTAAAATTATTATCTCAACAAAGGAAACTTGTCTTTAGTGTAAAATGAGTATCCCAAGGAGTGATACTCGTCTTGATCGTGAGAATATACAGTTCAAACAATTTCGACATGCACATGTTGGAAATTGACGGAACGGAAAATAAACCAAAACTGTGAAACAGTATTAAAACCATATGTTGTCTTGCCAATTTCACAATGATGTCATTATCATTTTGTCATTATCACTTCCCCGTCATTAACAACACAATATGACTGCTGCACGCGACAGGCACTGCGAGTCGTCGGCTACGAATATCGCACGTTGTCCGTCGAACGTTTGATCACCCGCTGTTTAATATAATCGTCGTCGCTGCGAGTTGACGATCGCCGTCGTGTTTTCTGCCTCGTGACGGACGCCTCAGATTGATTCGCGTTAGTTGGTCTACTCTGGCGTGCCGTTTAACGGGCGGATTAAACAAAGGTCGGCGAAAAATCTGACGGGTCTCCGAGAAAACTAAATTGATTCGCCATATTGCGCCATGGAGCGGAAGGCAATAAGGGACCCGGCCGACGGGACGGGGACTGAGCGGCCCCGTCGGAGGCCGCCAGTGACGGCGCTGTCGTTGTCCGGGAGGAGGCAGACGCTTAGAAGACGTTGTCAGTTATATGTTGCTAATTACGTCTGTGTTTTATTTATGCACAGTGTCCGTTCTTGTCTGGCGCCAGCGAGATAGCTGTACTAGCAGCGACCTCTGGCGACATGTTTGTGTGTTGTGGGACGTATTGAACTAACTTGGTATTTCTGTCGAGTTATGCATTTACAAGAAATATAGTCTAAGTAGATCAGGAATATAATATTATTAGGCTGTGAGAAGATGATGATGTGCTTCGTGGGCAGTTTTAATATGGGCCTTTTATTATAGCGACATGTATTAACGTCGAAATTGCGGATTCGGTGAATTCCATCCTTGCATATTTTTTAAATATAGTGTTTGTTTATATATATATATATATATATATATATATATATATATATATATATATATATATATATATATATATATATATATATATATATATTCTATGGACATACTGCTTATTGTCTGAAATTAAAACATTATTATATGTGCGGCACGAGCTGTACTAGAGTAGTGTGGAGCAAAGCGCACCCCACCGATCTCAGAAGATACCACTTCTATTGGCGTAATCGTTCAGTCTCACGATGCTACACGATGCCAAATCAATTTGGACGCGTTCGATTTTTGCAGAAACATTTCCCCATATTATTACACCAAATTGAACAGCTTTAAACGGTCAGATAACATACGCACTTTAACTAAACAAAAAGTGAAGCAGCTGTTTCGATCTCCCTTATATCTTGCTATGGCAGGTATCATTGGCACACACAAGCAGTAATATGGCATACGTTATTTTTGTCATTCCAACGACCGGTCAGTGCAGGGCAAAGCGCACCCTATCTGTTGCAAAGCGCACCCTATCTGTTGCAAAGCGCCCCCTATCTGTTGCAAAGCGCACCCTATCTGTTGCAAAGCGTACGCCCATTGTAAATCATAGTGGGAGTGCTTGTTTTGGAAATTAATCCGTTTAATACACGCACGGCATTTTCACGATTATTCGTGTAATAAACCACCCACCTATGTCAATTTATTAATACACAGGAGCTCTGGTCATACACTGGCTTCCTAGTTGTTTTATAATGTTTGTTTGAACACTACCTCTAACTAAATAGGGTCTACTGATCGATGTTATGCATTAATTTGCTGTAATTTAATGTTTCAATAAATGTGTGTGTGTGTATATATATATATATATATATATATATATATATATATATATATATATATATATATATATATATATATATATATATATAGGCTGTACACTAACTTTGGGGGCAGTCTGGCAGTATCTCCTCCCAGGCGCCAATAAAAATTCACTCATAAATTTACTCATAACGCGCATTCGTCACTTTATGTTGGTAGTGGCGGACGGATCGTAAATGTGGTCTGTGGCCAACAAAAGCCACAGAGTGATTCAACACTCAGATCGCCCACTGTGTCCGTCTTTGTCCTACAGGTGAAAAATAACTCTAAATAACTACCTTCGTGGTTGCTTTATGAGTGAATTTTTACATCGGATACGTTGGTAAAGTTAATGTTTTCTTTACTACTTCATTAGATCATTCGATGGCAACGCACCAACATTTCTAAACCATTCACTGGGTTGGGCCGAAATTGAGGGGTGTGTTTTTGTGAAAGTTAAGCGATCTCGTCGAATTACGCACAGCATGTGTGTTAGTGGAGCATGTGTGTTAATGGAGCATCAATGTGTTGTGCAGTGTTAAAAGAAAAGAAAATCGTAGGGCAAATGTTGCAGGAATCCTGAGAAACGTTATAATGGCAGCTATTTGAAAATCAAATGTGGCTTTTGCTACATGGACGTGTGTAGACTAGTGCTTGTAGTAATGACGTTCGGTATAATATGAATGCGAATGATACGTGAACCGGTGGTGCGAATTGTGTAGGACTGCAGCCAAAATGTAATCGTGTTGTTGTGTTGTTACTAAGGTTGTATGTGTTGTTGTGGTAATCGTTTCCGTTTGAAATTTGAAATAAAAATAAGTGGGCCGTATTTGCCTATAAACAGGTGCTCTTTGCGCCATGCTATACTCTATGATCGACGTTCTTTATTTGATTCACTTAAATGGTCTGTAGGAGGACGGAGACGTTGGCTGTTCGGTTCTAGCTGCATAGTTGGTCGTTCCCTTGCTCACTGTCGTATCCGTCTGTCGTGTCACTTTCACTTGACCGTGCAGTAGTTCGATGCGACGTCGACACTACATTCGCCAGAACACGCCGCCTTTTCGCTGGGCAGTTGCCGCGGTTTTTCACCGTGCGGAATGCGTACCTTGAAACCCATCTCGGGCCGCACATTGTCAGCAAGCCGATCAAGACATGCGCAGCAAGACGACTACAGTTCTCGAGATGTTTCCGACAAATTAGCCGTGTGTGTTTAGTGGCCGGGCTGTGGCACGCCCGACGTGGCCGCTCGTAAAGAGTTGCCATTTAGACACGTGTAAGTCGCGGCTCGTCTGGGCGCGTCAGGCGGGGGAGATGTAATTGGGCGACAAACGTCTTGACTTTGACGTACGAGGGCCACCGATACCACCGACACCATGCACCGCACCGTACGCCTTGCCGTACGCCGTACCAAACACCGCGCCGTACGCAATACCGTGCACAAGCTTGTTCACCACACCGTGCACCACACCGTACACCACGCCGTGCACTACACCGTGCACTACACCGTACACCACGCCGTGCACCACGCCGTACACCAAACTGTACACCACGCCGTACACCAAGCCGTGCACTACACCGTGCACCACGCCGTACACCACGCCGTGCACCAAACCGTACACCAAGCCGTGCACCACACCGTACTCCACGCCGTACACCACGCCGTACACCAAGCCGTGCACCACACCGTACACCACGCCGTACACCACGCCGTACACCAAGCCGTGCACCACACCGTACTCCACGCCGTACACCACGCCGTACACCAAGCCGTGCACCACACCGTACACCACGCCGTGCACCAAACCGTACACCACGCCGTACACCACGCCGTGCACCACACCGTACACCACGCCGTACACCACGCCGTGCACTGACGGCTCTTTTCAACGCAAATTATTCGCATGTCAAGTTCCATCAGCATCATTGTTCGTTTTATCTGGCACACCGAAGCGTCGACATATGTTCATTCTGTTGATCAGCCTACGTGTAGGACGCCGGTTGTCGTGGAACACGGTTGTGTATGTTGGACGAGAAGAACTCGGCTCAATTCGCATTACTTCCAGCAGAGAGGCATTGCCCGGGGTCGCCGTCGCCCAGTGCACGGAGGGTGTTTACTGTTATCGGATTTTCTTTCTGATGTTCAATCCACTTGACGATTGTCGGATAGCAAACTATTTCATAACAATGCACTGGCGTTCATTTAAGCTTGTGATTTCGGACGTAGGTTTGTGGAAAAGTAATATTAATGTCACTGTCGTGGGTTCAGTTTAAATGAGAACATGCCACATGATATACTGCTGAGGCATAATATCTATATACTACAACAACATAATTTATGTAATACATTTCGCTCCACAACAAGGTGTTAGGTACATATATGTACTCAACTATTTCATTTGGAAAGTGTGTGTGTGCGCGTGCGTGCAAGCTTATTGTTAATACGCACTCGTGCACACGCGCAAGAACATGTATGGTTGACACATCTCATATGTGTTTACATTATCCCGAACAAAACGTACAGAAATTATATAATAATATATAATATACATTAATATATGTATGTATATATATATATATATATATACAACAATATATATATATATGTAATATATAATATTCATATGTGTGTGTGTGTGTGTGTGTGTGTGTGTGTGTGTGTGTGTGTGTGTGTGTGTGTGTGTGTGTGTGTGTGTGTGTGTGTGTGTGTGTGTGTGTGTGTGTGTGTGTGTGTGTGTGTGTGTGTGTGTGTGTGTGTGTGTGTGTGTGTGTGTGTGTGTGTGTGTGTGTGTGTGTGTGTGTGTGTGTGTGTGTGTGTGTGTGTGTGTGTGTGTGTGTGTGTGTGTGTGTGTGTGTGTGTGTGTGTGTGTGTGTGTGTGTGTGTGTGTGTGTGTGTGTGTGTGTGTGTGTGTGTGTGTGTGTGTGTGTGTGTGTGTGTGTGTGTGTGTGTGTGTGTGTGTGTGTGTGTGTGTGTGTGTGTGTGTGTGTGTGTGTGTGTGTGTGTGTGTGTGTGTGTGTGTGTGTGTGTGTGTGTGTGTGTGTGTGTGTGTGTGTGTGTGTGTGTGTGTGTGTGTGTGTGTGTGTGTGTGTGTGTGTGTGTGTGTGTGTGTGTGTGTGTGTGTGTGTGTGTGTGTGTGTGTGTGTGTGTGTGTGTGTGTGTGTGTGTGTGTGTGTGTGTGTGTGTGTGTGTGTGTGTGTGTGTGTGTGTGTGTGTGTGTGTGTGTGTGTGTGTGTGTGTGTGTGTGTGTGTGTGTGTGTGTGTGTGTGTGTGTGTGTGTGTGTGTGTGTGTGTGTGTGTGTGTGTGTGTGTGTGTGTGTGTGTGTGTGTGTGTGTGTGTGTGTGTGTGTGTGTGTGTGTGTGTGTGTGTGTGTGTGTGTGTGTGTGTGTGTGTGTGTGTGTGTGTGTGTGTGTGTGTAGCACTTATAATACTTACAGTATATATTTAGTAAAGGTTATGCAATGTGATATGTCATTGTTTATGTAATACTGAGTCATTCTTTTAATGTTTTAGTTAATAATATACCACATCCAGAAATATTTATTCGTTTGTGTAAATTACATTCAAACCAGACGCCATGTATTAGCTTAATTGATACCAGAAGTCGTGTGATCGTTGTAAATGCGAGCGTCTCCTCACAGCCCCGAATACTTGGCCATTATCCGCGGTTAATTGGCTGCGAGGCATAAAATGTCTCGCCAGCTCTTTCACTCAACAAATGTGACATTTGCCCATCTGGTGACAATGGCGACAGTCTAATATATCTGTCAATTGCACCTAATAGGTGTCTACGGTAAGCATGTGTTCGCCTTTGGTGACAGTTCGCTGATACGTTTTAATGCTGACAGGTAGTGTAATGTGTGAGACCGCGGACACCTGGCCACGAGGGAAGTAAATGGGATGATAGTATTATTCTAAAGGCTTTTAAGGTGCACGAGTCGAACTATAGGCAAAACGGAAATGCAGATGTAGTATCAGTGTTGCCATTATTATGAAACGGTATTTAAAGTTACTACAACTATTTTCATATAATTTAGCGTACACGTGTTTTAACACAATATGTTATGAATAGTATTAATTAGATTAGTGTATCAGTGATGACATTATCAGCATCAACATTGTGATATGATATATTGGACCTATACTTTTACACAGCAGTGAAAGTACGTTTAACTGAAAGTTCCACTTCCAGTGATTAAACAGTTTGTCTTCTCGTTTCCGGAGCTATCCACTGCGTGACGCAGTATCAGGCGAGATTGATGTGGGAGAAAGCTAATTACATCATGTGCCACTTTATCAGCGTCTTCCAAATGGCTGTGGCGGGGGGTGGGGCATTTAGCTTTGACAAATGTCCTCGGAGTAACTCATGTCCTCAGTAGTTGTAGTTCAAAATATTAGTTGTTTGGAATGATTGATCGTTTATATCATTATCCGAAGTTTGTGACAACAACAGAAACAACAACAACAACAACAACAACAACAGAAACAACAATGTTGCAACAACATACAAAGAACGAAAAAGTGACGATTGTATTTATCTGATCTGTCGGATTATCCAGCTGCATTAATGTCGTCATGTGATCTGTCGGCTTCAACGGCAGCGTAGTCGACCAACATTTAAATCAAAGTTATTACCTCGATAGTCTTTGTGTTATAATAATATGTTTCTCAGTTTTTGACGCAGAAAGATTATACCGCCGGAAATTTTAGGAAATAATTATATGCGTGCGTTTGTGCGTGCGTGCGTGCGTGCGTACGTGCGTGCGTGCGTTGCGTTGCGGTGCGTTGCGTGAGTGAGTGAGTGAGTGAGTGAGTGAGTGAGTGAGTGAGTGAGTGAGTGAGTGAGTGAGTGAGTGAGTGAGTGAGTGAGTGAGTGAGTGAGTGAGTGAGTGAGTGAGTGAGTGAGTGAGTGCGTGTGTCCGTGAGTCCGTGCGTGAGTATGTGCGTGAGTCCGAAGTCCGTGCGTGTGTTCACTCGTGTCAGGTGAACCCGTGTCACGTGGCCTCCAGCGGTCATTGCCGCCCGAATCCGCGCGGCACGAGCCCCGCTCGTTGCCAGGTCCCCTGGACGGTGTCGAGGCGAATCACTAAGTGGAAGTAATCGCAGATTTATTGGCAATTCCGGTTCGTTTGATTTACAGGTGTTACTGGTGTAAGTCCTGGCCGACGTTTGTCCCGAGAACGGACAACGATGAACCGCGGGCGATGTGACGGATAGGCTGTCGGTGTCTCCGTCTGCTTGCTCTGTCTGGCCGTGGGACTGTCGATGTTTCCGTCTGCTAGCTTTGTCCTGCAATGGGGCTGTCGATATCTTGGGATTTGAAACTGGTGGAATTGGTGAACTCTGAAATGGAAGCTTCGACTGGAAGTTTGAGGGGAGAGACTGTAGAAGTATGAGGGGAGAGGCTGTAGAAGTATGAGGGGAGAGGCTGCAGAAGTATGAGGGGAGAGGCTGTAGAAGTATGAGGTGAGAGGCTGTAGAAGTATGAGGGGAGAGGCTGCAGAAGTATGAAGGGAGAGGCTGTAGAAGTATGAGGGGAGAGGCTGCAGAAGTATGAGGGGAGAGGCTGTAGAAGTATGAGGTGAGAGGCTGTAGAAGTATGAGGGGAGAGGCTGTAGAAGTATGAGGTGAGAGGCTGCAGAAGTATGAGGGGAGAGGCTGCAGAAGTATGAGGGGAGAGGCTGCAGAAGTATGAGGGGAGAGGCTGCAGAAGTATGATGGGAGAGGCTGCAGAAGTATGAGGTGAGAGGCTGCAGAAGTATGAGGGGAGAGGCTGTAGAAGTATGAGGGGAGAGGCTGTAGAAGTATGAGGTGAGAGGCTGTAGAAGTATGAGGGGAGAGGCTGTATAAGTATGAGGTGAGAGGCTGTAGAAGTATGAGGGGAGAGGCTGCAGAAGTATGAGGGGAGAGGCTGCAGAAGTATGAGGTGAGAGGCTGCAGAAGTATGAGGGGAGAGGCTGTAGAAGTATGAGGGGAGAGGCTGTAGAAGTATGAGGTGAGAGGCTGTAGAAGTATGAGGTGAGAGGCTGTAGAAGTATTGAGATTGAATGTGATATGTCTAATACAATGTGATATTGGAAATTATGAGGAGGGCGAATAAAAAATTACGCCAGAATGGGCGGGTGGGAATAAGAGGTTACGCCACAACGAGGAGTGGGAATAACTGGTTATGTCGGCTGACGTCAAGTTGGGCGATGTGTTGATGTCTTTTTCAAAAGGAAAAATGTTCCCGTTGGCTGCGCCAAATGTCTAGTTGTGCGTGTTTGCCGAACTGGAAAATGTCGTGGTTTCTTTAGAAAGCCGGCTTCTTGTAAGCACAGTCAACGCCGACATCGCTTGTGCGTCTACATTTATATATATACATACGTTAAACCAGCGTGCGTCTAACCGAGGTGCCTCTGTTATTATTATTAGTATTATTATATATATATATATATATATATATATATATATATATATATATATATATATATATATATATATATATATATATATTAGTGCCCTGCGCGGGCCTAGAATTTGATCCCAAGCCCGGCCCGCAATTAGCAGTTAGAGTCCAGGCCCGGCCCAGGCCCGCAATAATTTTTCAAGCCCGGCCCAGGCCCGCAAACTAGAATTTAGGCCCAGGCCCGACCCAGACCGTGAATGTTTGGCCCAGGCCCGGCCCGCAAGTTTCAGGCCCAAGCCCGGCCCATACCCGCGGGCCAAAGATGGGTAAGCCCGCGGCCCGCAAGCCCGCGGCCCGCTAAGTTTAGATAAGATAAACCTATAATCTTATAACAAAGACGAAAAACAAATAAACTGTAAAACGTACTTATTGTTTTATTAAATAAAAAAGGTCCATAGTTTGCTGGATGAGTTCTAAAAATTCAGCATCACCAACTTCTTCGAACTTACAAATATCCTGAAGAAAAATAAAGAAAAACTTCTTAGTGTCATTACTATTAAATATGGTAACATTTGTTATATTTGGCTTTAATGTATTGGTTTATTGTTAGGGTAGGATATTTGTTTATCTAACCCTGACTTAACCCATATGCAAGCCATAATCCCAATTTATATTGTTAATTGAATTAGCTCAACTAAGTTAACATAATTTAATATGATATTTCAATTAAATGTCACCCACTGGCACTGACACCCAGTGGCATTTCCAGCAGGCCTGCAGTCACTAGCCTGAGACAGACAGGTTCAGACATGTGTGAATTAGTACAAGTGTGAATGAATTAGGACTGGGGAGAAATACCAATTACCAACTGGGTTGGGTACTGGGTAGTGGGCTAGTGGCCTAGTGTGCACTTGGCAGTGGGCAGGTCTTTCAGGTGGGCAATGTTTGGAGGGAAGACCTAGACAATAGAATGTCCACTGGTATGGTCAAAGGGTGATAAGTTGATTGTTAATCATGGCTTGATTGCCTCTGCAAATATTTCTAAAGTAAACATTTGGGGCTGGCTACTTCCAGCCAAGTGAACTTATGGGGTCATTAGATTCCATGCAAGGTCTCAATTTGCAACTATATAATACTAAAGAAATAATTTTAAGCATTCATTAAACGGAATTACAATTTATAATCAGTTTTTATTAAAAAAAATAAAGTAATAATCGGTGTTTTGTATGAATATTTTTATTATGTCCAGGCACAGCCCAGGCCCGGCCCGGCCCGCTCACACTAGGCCCAGGCCCGGCCCAAGCCCGATGTGTTTAAATTGTTTTCAGCCCAGGCCCGGCCCGGGCCCGCAGTATGTAGGCCCAGGCCCGGCCCGGCCCGGCCCGGCCCGCGAGATTATGTAGAGGCCCGGGCCGGGCTTGGACCAAAAGCCCGGCCCGCGCAGGGCACTAATATATATACAGAACACGTTCTGTTTTCCTGCTGAAATGAACCAAGGTGAAGGGGTTATGCGCCAGTTAGGAAGCACTCTATTCACCCCATAACGCGGCCTGTTCTGCTATAAACACTGGTTTATTGTCGTTCTTTGTCCATCTATTGCCTGTGGGAAATATCAAAGACCGTTTTGATGTTGGATCAACGTAAATATTGTCAAGAATTAATCACCTTCCCCTGACAGAACGGCCGCCTCTTCGGCCCCCGGAATCGTGACGCGACGAGTCGTTAGCGGAGAGATTAATTAATTAATTGAATGGCAAACAACATGGCGTGTGCGCTGAGTAATTGAAACGGGCCGATTTGACGCGCGAAGATGTGTTTGTTCAGCAAAGTGTCTGACTGTGGCGGGATGATTGCGCGCAGGTGTCTGAGAGTGCATCGATCTGTCGGTTCGTGTCGAGACTTTTGCTCTCGGCTATAGCGTCTCATTGGAACATCGCGCTGACCACGTGCGTGGTCGTCGCGTGTCCCTCCTGTCTCGTGTGTGGACTCGTTGCGTTGACCTCGAAGACTTGTCTTTCTACATCGGTCCGCGTCTGCTTCCTGTCTTGTTCTCGCACTTTATAGTATCGTCGTTCTGTATATCTTGTCTTTTCTGGTCGTCACGTCTTTCCTTCTATCTTTTATTGACCTTGTCTATATATATATATATATATATATATATATATATATATATATATATATATATATATATATATATATATATATATATATATATATATATATATATATATCATGCCTTGTTGGTGACGGAGCATCCCACAGTGCTGTCCCGGCCCTTTAACTCGGCCGAGCCGCCCGTGTCCCGAGCGGCGCGCCCGCCAGCCCGCCAGACGCGGCGAGATCACCATCGACTCGTCTCGGGCACACAATCAACTCGAGTCGGTAAGTCGTGTAAGAAGCTCATTCAACGCGATTGTGTTTGTGTGCGAATGCGAGGGGAGATGGCGACACGACAGGAATTGACTGGCGACCTCACGCTGCAACGGTCGTCGCTAAGAGACGACACGACCACGTGGCCACGTCAATGGCGTCATTGTTCGTGATATATGGCGTCGCCCGCGTGTTGTAAAATACGTCCTCCGTAAACTAAATATACGATACCAACCGCCTGCCGGTTCTGCGCATGTCAGGTTTGGTTATGCAATAAGATTGCGCGTTCTTGTTTTATAAAAACGCGGAAGTGTGGTAAGGCACAGAGTTAAAACTCCATCCAGATTTAGCCTATCGCGAATGCAGTAGTGCGTGAATAGTTTATTTAACATCCACAGTCGGTTTAATAAAAAATGCGTATTTTTTTCAAATCATCGAAATAATTAACCTTTAGTCGTTAGATTTGGTAAGGCTCAAAATCGTGGATATCCAAAACGGTAAACACTGTGTGGGGTCAAGGCTGATCATTGGCGTGACTTCCATCCTCTAGCCGATCACATGACAAAATTGTGAAATTTTACCAAGGGCGAAATTCGTAAGTTTTCAGCGTTTTCATTGTCACTTCAATAAATGATGGATCAAGCATTAAATAATTTAACGGTGTGTCTGATTATTTCACAAAGACTATACGTATAAAAGTTGCACAAGCGAGCTAGCATGTCGTAGTGGATACTAGGTAGGTTGGACTTTTTGCAAAATTAATTTGAAATGAGACGAGCAAACAAAATCGAATTGGAAGTGGCTAAGGAACCTTTCCAGAAAGCTCTTTTGTTTACTGACTAAATAACCTTCCCAAAAGGCTCTTTTGTCTACAGGCTAAATAACTTTTCCGAAAGGCTCTTTTGTCTACAGGCTAAATAACTTTTCCGAAAGGCTCTTTTGTCTACAGGCTAAATAACTTTTCCGAAAGGCTCTTTCGCATGTGGATGCACTTTTGGGCAAAGAACCTTCCAAAAATGTGTTCATATATCCCGAATTTCCTGTACAATTCCCTTTGCGTCCAAACGGTGTCTTTTATGTACATTAACTCTATGGTGGCCTACGCCAGATGCAGTAGACACGGGCCTCTCTGGGACAATTAAACGAGTATAACACAGCGTAACATTAGCGCATGGCTTCAACTAGTATAAACATTAGTAAATTTAACATGGAACCGATTTAACCGTAAGGCCTGGCTTCATACATTCCATGGTGAATATAAGCTGCTGTTTCACCGACATATCACACAAGCAAAAATGGTTCTCACAGTTGATGCCAAATTCTCCAGTTTTATATCCTGTGCAGCAACTCTGAAGCAGTGTGCATCGCGAAATTGCGTACAAGTATTGCACCGCGATCTGCCGCCGCGGCAAACATAGTAATGTAATGAAATCCTAATATAATTGCCAATATTTAATTTTATTTAGTGGCAGTTCTGTACACATTTCGCAAATTTTTTCACGTGGAACAAAACACCCCCGAAATGTACTTTGTCCTTAATACTGCAGTATATCATTGGAATTCCTGTGTCATATGCTATTGTTGGAGCCGTTATTCCATGGTTGTATATTTTGGAATTCCCATGTTTTGTATACAGTTATTTGAACATTGAGCATTACTGCCAAGCATCGATATATATATATATATATATATATATATATATATATATATATATATATATATATATATATATAGACGTTGTAACTAATTGATGTTCCAACAAACACGACTAAAATTGCTCGCATGAACCAATGCCATAACAAGATACAAGGGACACATAAATACACCAATACACCAATACACCATCACACATACATATAAGGGACACATAAATACATAAATACACCAATACACCATCACACATACATATGATATGTGAACCTATTCTCTAACCTATTCTAAACTACATGACATGGCTAATTGATCAAACTGGGAAGATTCTTTAGCCATAAAGTCCATCCCCAGGCTAAAGAGCCTTTCGGGAAGGTTATTTAGCCTTTAGACTAAAGAGCCTTTCGTACATTGTTATGTAGTAAGCGAAGTTGCAATTTTTTTTATTTGTAAACGTGTTTACGAGAAATTTGTGTCGGCGATTAAATCAGTCTTGATCGTTGGAGCAAATGTTTTGATTTCATAAAATTTTAATAAAATAAAAATGTTTTAGAGAAAGAATATTCAGTATTATGTGAAAAATAAAACGCATTTGACAATATCAGCGGTTATGGGACTACTGCAGCCTAATATTTGGCGGTATTGTATTTCCATTGTTTTGTACATTATTTTATAAATGTCACATATATATATACGGCATTGCTGTTTGGGCGAGTGGGCGCCTCGTCTAAGCGGTCCATGCTTTACTGTGGCAGTTTCACACCGCCATCATTTCCCCGCTGCCGATCAGTCGCCGAGCTAGGACCGATACGTCTCGTTGTGGCCGAGCGAACACTTAGGCACCCGTCGCACGCGAACCGACATCGTCCGTCGCCATTGACTCTCGACGTGACAACGGGACAACACGGACGCAGCCCGCCTATCTTTCCACTCGGCCGGGTTGTGTGCTTCGCCCGGCCTCGTTACGCGGTTCCTCACAGGAAGCGTCGGCAGATAGGCGGGTCTGGCAACGGACGCAACGACGGACAATATATCACACGGGGGAAGTGTCGCCGATAAAGAAGGTTCGGTCGCGTGCCCGGAATATTTTGTTGTTGCATAATCTATTTATTCGGCGGACTCTCTCAGATCCATGGTGGGGATGGTGGTAGATTTGTGTAAATTTTAGCTAACGCTACGTTTGCAAACACGCACGCACGCACGCACGCACGCACGCACGCACGCACGCACGCACGCACGCACGCACGCACAGTTAAACTCAATAATCGCTGCTTCGCGTGTATTGTCAAACCTGTCCATAAGAAAAATCCACCATAAAATAGAATCCTTCATAAATTGTTATGAGCGTTTTCAAAATGCGTGTCACTGACATGCTCTTAAAATCCTCGATAAGCTGAGGACCTTAATGTTCATCATAACATAAGCTCCAAAATAGATCGAAAAGACCATTTTTCAACCACATTTGACTTATTTGCTCACTGGGTGACGAGCCAAAATGCAACATTATAAAAGACGCTGCAATGTCGCAGAGGACATTATTTCTGTGACACCGGGGAAGTGTGGCTATGTTTTACATGCTTTACAACAACATAGCTCGGTGAGAGCATCATTGTCGTAATATGTTTTACATGCTTTACAACAACATAGCTCGGTGAGAGCATCATTGTCGTAATATGTTTTACATGCTTTACAACAACATAGCTCGGTGAGAGCATCATTGTCGTAATATGTTTGACCAGGTGTGTTCGTCGACTATGTCCGGCAGCACTGAGTGTTCACGTTACTGTTTATTTCCTAAATATTACAGTCAAGTGATTTGGTCATGTGCACGTGCTCATTAATATACACAAATATATAATTATTCTGCATGGTGTATAACCGCACTAAAAAACAACATTTTAAAACTGTTGTCCGGCAAAAGCCACCTGCACGAATTAATGACGTCCCGAAATGCCACGCGCGCTGCTTATGAGCGACAATCAGTTACCGACCCATTGGTCACACTTAATTCTTAAAACATAATTAGCAGCCAACTTAAACCCAAAGTACACTTGCCCATGAAGATGACTTGCTTGTCGTTTCAAACTTGTTTTATAGATTCACGTGGCCCCTACCAGCCGCGTGTTGTCAAATTGTTAATGTTGCGAGACATCACAACTGTTGATCCATTGTTCGTGTTTTTACGCGTCCAGGGCTGTTCGTTAACATTTATGAGTTCGACGCCAGGTTTTCACGGCGGATACTCTCGTGTTCATAAAATACTGATTCACTGATTCATGAAATATGTTTCTGTGTGATGCGAGAACTTATGATAGGATTACTCTCGTGTTTACGGAGAAATTAGTTACAACGCTTCAAGCCGATGTATAGAGTTAACGAAATTAGTTTGTTGGCTCGTTTGTCGTGTCTAGTGAAGACTCGGTGCAGAATAATGCGATGAAACATGTCGAGCGTTAGCGAAATAAGTTAGATGTGGTAAAGACACTGATTACATTTCACCAACAACAACATTCTTTCTTGAACTATGACTGGCCGTATAAACGTCTTCTCTTGTTCTACATCTTTGTCTTGTTTTTTCTTACTTTGTTCACGTAGTTCAATTAGCTCCTTACTCGCTTGTTGTCTCGCACAGTATTACCATGTTGCAGTCATCATCGTCACCATCATCATGTGATGCCATCTGCTCTCGGAAGGTCAGCTATCTTAGATGACCACTCCTGGTTGTGTTGTGCTGTTCTGACCAGATGTGCACCTTTCATGCTCCTCGTTTTCCGTCGGAGTCGTTACAACACTTTGACCGCGGTCTGTTTGCAGGACATGGCGACGGAGATCATCCTGACACTCGGGGAGGCGTTCGAGGTCGCCTACCAGATAGCTCTGCGGAGTCAGACGGCCCAGGTCGAACGGACGACCCCCTCGACGACAGAGCCGTCTGCCGGGATGGAGCCGCCGGCCGGGACGGCGACGCCCGTGTCGTCTGCTGACGCTAGGGATGACGGCGTCAGTGGAGCCGAGAGCGGGCAGACATCCTACAGAGAGAGCACATTCTGAAAGGCCCAAAAACGATCGACGATCCACGTGTGTCGTCACGAAAGCTGCTATTTGAGCGGTGCTATGTTGCGTTTTGCGCATGTTATAGGAATGTAACATTCTGGGAGATTACGGGTCTGGTTTGGACCGCGGATATTCTCAGGGTAAATCCGCGATGCCGATCCTCCGTCGCAGACCCTGAATCTACAGACAGCTGGTCTGAAGACTGGGGACACGATATCTGCTGTTATTGTCTACTAAACCACATGATTGAAGTTATTACCAATGAAGTATATGCTTGTCCCCACTGACAGTCTATAGTCTATAGTCTATATCTTGTTGGCCACGTCACCATATTACATTGGAGCGACGGGGGGCGGGGGGGGGGGGGTAAAGAAATTCCGCGTTTCGTATCAAGCATTGTATCACAAATAGAAACGTAATTTCTGCGTAGTGAAATAATACGTGCAGTTTTCAACACTATATTAAAGCAGCTATTTCTGTTGCATTGTTGCCCAATATTCTGAAACTCAAAAGTAATTACATTTTGAAACCCACAAATAATTACACTCTGAAACTCGCAAGAAATTACATTTCTAAATTGCACATCTCTTAAGAAGAAGAGTGATTTAATTTGCCATAGATAAAATATACTCAAATCGGCTGCACTAATTTTAAAAGCAAATATGCAGTTATAGTACTATCGTGAATTTCGTAACGGCAACTTTGGTTGGATTACGTGTGTATTCTGTTGATGCTGTGATATCACTACTCCTTGCATCCGGTATATCTTTAACGGGGATTTTAGTGCACCCTAAAATAGCTGAAATTACAGCCTATCGATGTACTAATTTCTAAAATGCCATCACCCTAAAAGTATTGACATCTTAATTTGTTGTCTTTTAAAAACACCCCTGCCTCGTCGATTTCACCAGCCAACCTCACCCGGGCGTATCGCGGGTGTGTAAACGTCGCTGACTCCTTCGTGCAATCGTTGTTAGCCAACGTATGGCGCTGTTCTGACGTCAGTCTTACTATGATACAGATAACGGTATTAATATATCTGCAGTGTACAGTTTTCTTATTAATAGTAGCAACAGGTTCATCGTCTTTTGTGATATCTACCTTCTCTCGTGTAAATGTTCATACTTAAGTCGTTCAAACATGTATTGTATGCAATAATCCGTATATAATGATATACCTGTATGCTAGTTCGCGCATGTATTGTATGCAATAATCCGTATATAATAATATACCTGTCTGGTAGTTCGCGCATATTATTCAGACGGTTATGTATCTTTTGAAAAAAATCAAGAGAAAAACTATTCATCGTATTCCGTGATATATGTAGAGCGTTCTACGCGCTGTAGCATGTCTCGCCGTCTGACAGGTGAATTAGGCGTTCTGTGGTCGGCAAAAGATGACATAGGCCGAGGCTTACATTGTTTCCGTAGACTTGCCGGCGAGACTTGGTGCTAACGAGGCTGTACTGCTGCCAACCAGTCACGTGACAGTTTACATCGCGAGACATTGTGTCTGTGTTGTCGTTTTAAATGCGTGCGCTATTGAAAGTTTTGTGTAGTTAAACCTAATTGATGCATTCATGTCGTCACACGAGGTGGCGTTGCAGATTTCTCTGAGCCGCACCAACAGTGCAAATACTAGGCGAGAAGGGGCGTGAATATAATAGCGGATATGTCTGTGTATATTTCAAGTGTGGGTAGAATTGGTGAATGTCGTATACGACGTAAGTAAGTAAAAGTGTACAGTGTGATGTCAGATCATTACTTTGTTTGTTTTTACTTCTATACCAATACTAAGCTACATTACCGATTTATCGTGAATAAAGCTGTTGCATTTGATTAGTCTGGCAGTTCGTATTTACGCAACAGTGTTGCTAACATATTCCTTCACCTTTATTGTATACCTAATGATCGATACACCATTCGTAGCCCTCTCACTGTTGTGTTAAAATATGACCATCGTCTTGTTGTAAGCAGATACGACATTATCAAATCGAATTAAATGAACTACGTGTTAACGTGAAACGTACAATGACCAATCGTTTGGTCAACTGAGGTTACTCTGATTATTATTTGATTTTGTATAGAAGTTAACAACATTCCGTTCACCATAAGTTGTATTTACAGTGAGCGCCTACATAGGTCGCCATTGCAAATGTTTATTCACACGGACGTGGTTAAACGCTTTGTTATTTGTCGCTATGTAAAACTGTCATAATTTGGCGAACAGCAGCGAGGTTTTCTCAAATTGAAAGGTCGTCTGGCGTCGTATAACTTGGTTTCATAATTATAATGTGTAAATGCAAGAAGAACGCGCAGCGCTTGTTAAATGAGTCTTAGAATATATACGCAAATATGTTCATTTGTATAGGTAAATTGTTAAATGTAAATAATATGGATGGAATGGTGTTCGACAGATCATGTTTTATATATATATATATATATATATATATATATATACACACACATATATGCATACATACATACATATATATAATGGTTGTGGGTAAATTGTTAAATGTAAATAATATCGATGGAATTGTGTTCGACAGATCATGTGATATATATATATATATACATATATATATATACATACATAGATATGTGTGTGTGTATATTTATATATATATATATAATAGTACCTGTATAATTTGTCTTGAAAAAACATGAGAATGTCAGTGTTGCATGATTATGTATGTATAATGCATGTGTAAGTGGGTATCTGCGAGATATCATGAAATAGACGAACCTACAGTGATGTCATTTGTCGACTCGTCGTTCGATTGCATAAAACGCACCGTAAGAGAAACGTTGGAGGCGTTGTCCGTATGTTGCGGTGAGTCGTATATTTGTATACGACGCTAAATGGTGCTTGTTTGTAGTAATTCGTTATAGGTGCGGCTGTCTGCTTGTAGATACAGTGTACAGTTTGTCTATAAATACCGTCTTGTCGACTAGTGCGGTCGGCCCGTGTGTGTTTTATGGCCGCGGTCGGTGACATCATTTATATAAATCTGTAACATAATAAACGCTTGATTATTCAACCGAAAGCGGTGTTTCTGTGCGCGCACATTTGTACTTGTCACAAACAGATTGTCGCGACAGTTACATCTTTGTGTGTCGACCAACGTGCATTTACACAACAACGCACAGGCACACGATGTCTTTGTATTATTTGTTGTTATTTTGACTACCATTTTGTTTACGAGTCTACCTCTCTCGTTGACGCTATCGCCGCCTCGGCTGTCCGTGGCTTCAGCGCGTGCGTCGCTCAAGTTGAAATCCCCGTTTCGTTGGCGATTACCGGAAGTTAATTGTAGACTGGAATGGAATTTATATATGAACTAGTAACATTTAGTCCTACAAAATTAAATTATATCATGTTAAAAATAGCACGAGTGTTCCATGTAAAACACTTTCACTGGTCATTAAGCAATATTGAACATTCATTCTCATACGGCGTCTGAAAGCGAATATGCACATCGATCAATGACTTGATTTATACTTCGCAATATCACCAAAAATATTTATACTTCGCAATATCACCAAAAATATTTATACTTCGCAATATCACCAAAAATAGACACAGAAATAAGAACACTATTTTTCTCCATTGCATGAAATATATTTTCGTTTAAAAACGCCTCATTTTCATAAGTTTTGCTTTCTCGATGGTTTGGGATATGATATATCTCGGCATTTTAATTTTAATCAGCTTACCACTGTACAATCCCTTTAAATTAAATACAACGTTTATAAATATTTATTTTCACCATAGGCAAGGATGCGTGTAACTCTAGCGTTGTTGGCTGGCGTCTGGTCTGGCTAGACGAACGGTCATTCCGTGCACCAGCCACACACACTACAAGGAATTTAGTAGACACGAGACGGAAAGATCCAGAAAGATTTAGAATGAATTTCCACTTAAGAATCACGCGATATTTGCCCGGCGCATTCGTGCACTCACTTCTGACCGGCGCCGCGCCGTTTGTTAATTAATGATGCTCATTGAAATGTCTCGGGGATGGGTTTTAATTTTGTAAAAAGTATAATTTTAAGATTACCCACTTTTCCATTCTATACAGTTATACATACTCGTCACTAGGGGTTCTGACTACATCAGTACCACTGGCAGATTAACCTGCTGAAATGTGGAGCTTTCTGTTGCTGAGCTGACCAATAGTGGCCGTTCCTATAGAATCTCGGGGACTTAACTTTAATTGGTTGCGAACCGGTCGTAAGAGGAGTCTTTGAAGCAGTTTGTCACCTGGGGCACGGGCGCGTCTAGTTCCGGGTAACTTGCGAAAGTGTATGAACAGCCTTATGCAAAAATAATGTTATTGTTTGTCCTACGATTTCACGAAAACTAAATAAAACGTGCGCACAAGTGTGTGTGTGTGTGTGTGTGTGTGTGCGTGCGTGCGTGCGTGCGTGCGTGCGTGCGTGCGTGCGTGCGTGCGTGCGTGCGTGCGTGCGTGCGTGCGTGCGTGTGCATGTGTACGTGCGTCTATGTATATATATAAATATATATATATATATGCATTTTACTAAGTTCATGATTCATGTCGTAATTAACTGAACCAACTGAGACTGGTGAAGTCGTCCCGACAGCATTGTTTCGTCCGGGAGACGGGGATTGTTGTGGGAGATGTTGGCGGAGTCTCGCGTCCAGTTAACGGCAGTGGACCGTCAAACAATCCACGGACAAATGATTAAATTTAGAAGCTGCTCCTTCTTCGTCTGCCCCAGCTGGCTTCTCGACGGAGTAATTAATTACCTCGCGATCGCCTTGGATAGTCATTAATAACGAACGCTGCCGAATAGTTTATTTCCAACAAATAATTGCAGGCTAGTTTTCATTTCGTCGCGGCCTTTTTTCGGAAGCACACATTATTTAGATTCCACTTTTCGTTTATTTTTTGTAGTTCTGGTCCCTAGATTTTTTCCTAACAGGAATATGGCATATGTTTGAGAGCTACGACACTTTCGCTGGACACAGACTGACCTAAACTATAGTGGCGGTCTGGGAACATTCGCCCCCGACATATTTGATGAATCACTTACACGTTCTTATCGATGTTAACATTTCGGAGAAGATAACGTATTTGCGATAACGTGCTGTAGAATATATTAGATCTATTCGTTTCAGTTGTATTCGTGTACATTTTATTTTCCGACTCGGTAATCAGATAGCTATTGATGCTCCGACACGGTATAAGTACCTTTCAATAACTCAATGTAATTCGGCGTGTGTTATATTAATAAAGGAAACTTGTAGCCAAATGCCAACATCACCATTTCCATCAAGCGGATATGACGTGTTATTTGTTAGTTTTCAATACATACATGCAGCGTCCACGCTTTTCTACTTTGAGTGGTTGGGTCGCGTGGGTCTATTCGAGTCTGAATACGTGGTGTCATTGGTTTTAATTCCTAGGTGATGTTTTCATTTATATGTTGTACGGTTGATATCCGGTTGTTTTTGGCTATTGATATATGATTGTGTGACAGTATAAATAACCGTTGCGATGCGAGAAGAAATAGTAAACAGACAACATAGATACAAAAAAAGACAACATAAATAACTTAATATAAATCTATTTACGATTTTCAATCAACCAATCGGTACTTAATTTCCAACAAACAGCACGGATTTCATTACTATTATTCCATACAATAACGTATCTCTACCAGCAAACACTGCTGCCAGCAAACACTGCTGCCAGCAAACACTGCTACCAGCAAACACTGCTACCAGCAAATGCTTTGTCTTAAAATATATTTGGTGTGTTGGGTTTGTTTCTGTTGCTAACTGGTGTTTGTAGCTGGGTCCAGACGCCCAATCATCCTTTTTAATTTAAAAGGAATTTCTGTTTTAATTCTTTGTCCTTGGGTTGAATATTAATATAAATATTTAATAAATGGAAAAGTGGGTAATTTGTAAAGAAATATTGCTCAGTCGATGAAGATGAATCGAGGCTTCGCAGAATAATTGCATATATAGAAGTGTTTTATTATGTATTGACTCGCCATCGCGTGTGGGCTCCGCGCCGGTTCTATCGATTTTTTTCTGCGCGCATTTAATGACAAAAAGCAGGTTTTGGAATTCAGCGTTCGACCTAAAACACAATACGACCGCCTGCCCTGTGGCGCCGAAACGATCGACCGAGGAACTGCGTCAGTCGGGCCTCCGTTCCTCCTCGACGCCGGGACGTCAACACTTGTAGTAGGTCGATATTGGGGAGTCGCCGTCCGTTACGAGGTCTACCAAAATACCTGTCCTCCAGACGGAATAACTTGGTAGTTCGTAAGTGACTGTCATGATAACTTGGTAGTTCGTAAGTGACTGTTACGATGACTTGGTAGTTCGTAATTGACTGTCATGATAACTTGGTAGTTTGTAAGTGACTGTCATGATAACTTGGTAGTTCGTAAGTGACTGTCATGATGACTTGGTAGTTCGTAAGTGACTGTCATGATGACTTGGTAGTTCGTAAGTGACTGTCATGATAACAATATTTATTTATTTTTCAGGATACACAACGTTATATCACAGAAATACCCATCTATGCTTTGGTACTTGGCGCTGCCTGTCAATATCTTGATGGCTTCTTGGAATCCAACTCTCGAAATTTCGACCTAATATTGGCAGTTACAGAAAGTTAGGCGCCTGAGATGCAAGATTGTCCAGTGGAAATATGTGTTTCGGATTCTGTTTAGGTTTTTAGAACATTTCAAGTTAGCTGGTGCACATCGACTTGTGCACGTAATAGGGTTCACTTGTTTAATCTGGAGATTGACGTAAAGTTTGACCACTTAAATAAAGCAGTCACTTTTTTTACCCCTAAGTACTGTACAATTGTGTGTAGGGGTCATAGTAAATTAAACATTATGTTTGTTTACATTTTGTAAAGAGGTTTCGTTCGGAATTCACTCATTGTCTATTTTAGTGCCTAATTGTTGTATCGTCAGATTTGCAATACTTATTATAGGCAATGTAAGTATAATGTATGAATTTTATGATAATGACGACAGTGCGAATATTAGAATGCTATACGTCCAAATAAAGCGCCAACGTGAGTTGTTATAAAACAATTATTTTGGGTATTAATGTCCATAATACTATTACTATTCAGGACTGATTTCATATTTATAATGCGAATGTTTCAATAGTTTTACTTTGGCATCGGTACCACATCAAAGCTTTAACACGAATATCGTCCTTTCCTAGTATCCTAGCTTAATTTAAAAAAATACTTTCCATCTTGTCTAGAATGTCTTCTTGAGTTAAAATGCAAAATACAAAATGTGTAACCGTACTACGTACTACGTACTACGTACTACGTACTACGTACTACGTAGTACGTCAGAGCACGGTGTCGATTACACGTAAAATTATACACTTTTTACAAAGATGACGAACGTTTTAAGCTGCCATGTCATGTATTGGTTCTCGGCTTTTTCATATATAATATGCTTGTCTATGTATACTCGTCTAATGTTTCACTCCCTCTGCAGTACTTAATATGGCTCAATAAAAACGTGTAAATAGAGAAGTTTAAGGGTGGTTAAAAATGCATACACTGTTTACCTACTGTTTGTTTATATATTGTTTGTTTGCTAGTTTACATACTGTTCGTTCGTTCGTTCGTTCGTTCGTTCGTTCGTTCGTTCGTTCGTTCGTTCGTTCGTTCGTTCGTTCGTTCGTTCGTTCGTTCGTTCGTTCGTTCGTTCGTTCGTTCGTTCGTTCGTTCGTTCGTTCGTTCGTTCGTTCGTTCGTTCGTTCGTTCGTTCGTTCGTTCGTTCGTTCGTTCGTTCGTTCGTTCGTTCGTTCGTTCGTTCGTTCGTTCGTTCGTTCGTTCGTTCGTTCGTTCGTTCGTTCGTTCGTTCGTTCGTTCGTTCGTTCGTTCGTTCGTTCGTTCGTTCGGTTGTTTGTTTGTTTGTTTGTTTGTTTGTTTGTTTGTTAACATACTGTTTGTTTGCATATTGTTCGTTTGTTTGTTTGTTTGTTTGTTTGCTTGTTTTGTTTGTTTGTTTGCTTGTTTGTTTGCTTATTTATTAGTTTATTAGTTTATTTGTTTATTTGTTTGCTTGTTTGCTTGTTTGTCTGTTTGTCTATTTGTCTATTTGTCTATTTGTTTATTTGTTTGTTTGTTTGCTTGTTTGCTTGTTTGTCTGTTTGTTTATTTGTTTATTTGTTTGTTTGTTTGTTAACATATTGTTTGTTTGCATATTGTTCGTTTGTTTGTTTGTTTGTTTGTTTGTTTGCTTGTTCGTTCAAATACTCTTTAAAAATAATAACTGTTTCACGAAACTGACTTGTACGTCATGGACACTTGTTTGTATGGGCCAACTAAGAACCGTTCATTAATGTTTTACCTGGCAAGCACCAAACCATAGATATATAACATATACACCTCTATGTACAAAACCCATCATCTTATATACTCGACCGAAACATCACGTGGAAACAACGTTTCCGGAAGAAGATGGAGGTTTCCCCAAATGACATTATCAGATGGATGACAAACCATACACAAAATAAAATATCCACAAAAGAGCTGTGCCGAATCACTTGACTAATACCAATTATTGATGAAGTCCATAAACGTAAGCTGAAGTGTTTCGGTAACACGAAAATAAGTAACCTTCCAGTCATCTTAAATAAATGAATGGAACAAATTGTCTACAGATTGTGTAACTGCTAGCAGCGTGAATATGTTTAAAAACAAGGTTGACACATATCTCAGGAGGGCGGGTTATAAGTAGATGAACATTGTTGGACTCTCGATAAGCCAATGGCTTCCTTGTCCACTTGCCATATGGGCCTTTGGCTTGGATGGCAAATCTTGTTAAATCTTCTTCAGCATGACATAAAGGTGTGCTACTGGGTGGAATAAACTGCACGAAAGGTTCGTTATGTACGAATAGTTCACGACAGCGACTCCATGAACGAGGCACAAAGTTCACGACAGCGACTCCATGAACGAGGCACAAAGTTCACGACAGCGACTCCATGAACGAGGCACAACGTTCACGACAGCGACTCCATGAACGAGGCACAAAGTTCACGACAGCGACTTCATGAACGAGGCACAAAGTTCACGACAGCGACTCCATGAACGAGGCACAACGTTCACGACAGCGACTCCATGAACGAGGCACAAAGTTCACGACAGCGACTCCATGAACGAGGCACAAAGTTCACGACAGCGACTCCATGAACGAGGCACAAAGTTCACGACAGCGACTCCATGAACGAGGCACAAAGAAACATTTCATGTGGTTATCGAAACGTGCAAAATATGTATAAATATGAAAGGCTTTTCCAACAACGCAATTGTAAAATACGAAGTTTTTGAAACCATAAATATGTGGTATGTAACAAGAACTTTCGCGCGATGATTCATGGGCAGTACAAAGGCATAGTGACATCCGTACCACATTTAACATACTTATTATGCTTCATTAAATTATAATTCGCAATGACTAACTTGGAAAATACCCAAGACACTATACAAATAGTACCAGCCCTTTTAATACAGCGTCAACTTAGGTTATTTGATAAATGTTGGATTTTCAAGTTAACAATGTTCAGACTCGATGACAGTAATGGTTATATGCTCATGTTTCAATAGTGTATAATTATATTTGGTCTACGCTAATATGCCACCAGTTTTAAGTAAACCTGACAAATAGTTTTAAAAATCACACATAACCCCCGTTCGTTCTCCGCCTGACCCGTCCGCAAAACTCGGAGGATCATTCACAAGACGTGGGCGGTGCTTATGATTTGTAAAACATATTTCGCACGCTACAGACGACGGCAATGTATCCCAAGACCCGTCGTCCGCATAGAGGAAAACGGACAAACTAGCGGAGGTTTCAGGTAAAGAGAAAACATGTACGTAACGGACATGTTTTTGAAGTTTCGATTGTGAAACATTATTAGATATATATTATAAAGGACATAACAAATATCTGATCATAAAGGACATAATGGGAATCTTATCATAAAATACATAACGGACCAGATCATAAAGTATATAACGGACATCTGATCATAAAGGAAATAACGGAAACATGATCATAAAGGGCATAACAGACACCTGATCACGAAGGACATAACGAACAACTGATCATAAAGGACATAACGGACATATGATAATAAAGGAAATAACGGACACATGATCATAAAGGACATAACAGACACCTGATCACAAAGGACATAACGGACACCTGACCACAAAGGACACAGCGGTCACCTGATCATAAAGGACACCTGTATATAACAACATATTCGGTGTGTTATTGTCGCGGGTTATACACAAGTTATGTAGACCACCTGCCGTGGCTGCGTTGGTAGGGAGCTCCCATGTGGTAGGGAGCTCCCAGGTGGTCAGGAGCTCCCAGGCGGTAGGGACCTCCCGGTGCAATATTACACGTGCAAGCAACCTGATTAGACTCGGCAATGTCGATGATAATTTGACATGTTCAAAAGCGGACTTAAACAACTGCGTGAAAACATGTTACAGACACCGTCTTTAGTACGATGAGAACTGTGCTGATACAGCGGAACCTCGTTAACACGGACCAACCTCGTTAACATGGACCACCATAATCCAGAAACCTCGACACCCGGACTTCATTTTATGGGAACGGAATTTCCAAACGTTGACATACCTTGTTAATTGTATGATTCGTTTATCCGGAAAACTCTTTAATCCGGACACACACTGGGAACCAAGGTATCCGTATT